>PVHT020000439.1:1956482-1983339 GCA_004024745.2 Catagonus wagneri | reverse complement strand
CTTCACCCCGCTTGGGGAACAGACGGAATGGGTCCGAGGTGGTCCTGAGAATCCGTCTCTGGCCAAAGATGGGGCTCCTTCTTGAAGCACGTCTTGGGAAGTGAGACCGTGGGCCCGCTTTCTTTTGGAACGTGTCAGACGCCTCCCAGAACTTCTTCTGTGTCCGCCCTCAACGGCGTCTTCTGTCTCTGGAACACAGAAGCGAGGCGGGTCAGCACCCCTGGGAGACACCAGCACCTTCTTCAGGATTCTTCCCACCCTCTGTCCATCCAGCATCCGCTGGAAGAAGGGGTTCAGCACACCCCACAGGCTAAGGGGCATTTTCCAGGACACCAGTCTCACGGGACTCAAACACTCATGCTGGCTGGGAACTTCCCACCCGCCCTCTGACCTAGGAGTCTGGCCAGTGGGGCAACCGAGGAAGGCAAGGATGCAGAAGTTTGGCATTGGAGAAACCCCACCCCTCCCAAGGACAGGTCGTGCCGGGTCCCCAGCCCCTTGCTACCATCCGAAGGGAGTCACTGCCTCCTTGAATTCCAGCTTTCCAGACTCACCAGGACCCTTCCGAAGCTCTGGCTCCTGAGACTGAATGGGGGTTCTCGGGTCTTCTTTGTCTCCCACCAGGTCCTGCTCCATGTTCTCCTTGGGTGTCAGACCCTCCAGTACACGTGGGTCAGGAGTCATCTCTTGCAGAAGAGCTTTCTTATCCTGGCAAGGGGTAAGCAAGCAGAGTCAATAAAATCTACAGTATCCCAAGGAAAGCTGCCTCTGCTTTCCCCATCCCGCTCATCTCCCAGTTCTGAGACTTTTCCTAGTATCGCTTTGGGGGATGTGGTCTGATTTCTTACGGGCCCCTCCATCACCCCAATCGACAGTCATCTCCTGATTCCCAAGTGTATCCCTCGTCCAGGACTGCATCTTTCAATCAAGTATGGACCTCACAGTTTGCATTCTGAATTCTCAGGTCATCCCAGCTTCTCTGTGCCCCTGACTCTGGAAGCAAAGGACGCTAGGTCCAGATCTCCTGATTTCTGCACTTGCGGATATCTTGCCTGGATTCGGCTTTGTGATAGGGATTGTTCCATGAATTGTAGGATGACAAGCAACATCCCTGTCCTCTGCTCACTAGAAGTCAATAACAACGCCATCCTCCTCCCCACTGAGACAGATCTCCTGTCTCCAGTGTCGTCTTGGAGGCAAAATGAGTCCATTTGCATACACTTCCTTCAACTCAAGGTATTTACAATATTCAAGAGTTTTCTTGTGGCACAGTGAGTTAAAGACCCTGCATTATCGCGGCAGCAACCCAGGGTCACAGCTGTTGCAAAGGTTTGATCCCTGGCCCAGGAGCTTCTGCATTCTGAAGGTGTGGCCAAAAAAAAAATAAAAAGGCATTGACAATATTCCAAAATATAAAGTGCCTTTGAGGAAACAGTTCCATGGGGAAATCAGCTGTCGGTATGTTTACCCCTGACAAATAGACCCCGCAACTCTCCACTGAGCCTGGATTTTTTTTTTCTCCCACTCTTAAAGCTGCAAGTCCCTTTCACGGTGGAGGGACAAAAACGATGAATCCTCATTCTCACCCTGGCTTGCACATGTTTAGGGATTCAGTGCATCCATGAGTATTCCTCGGGTGAATGGGTCCATTTCTGTCCTATAGCAGGTCCCCAGTTCCCCGAGCAGCCACTTCCTCTTCTGCTTCCCCCCACCTGTCTCCAAAGATCAGAGCGTCACACACTCACCTGCCCTCTGGCCGGTTCCTGGGCATCGGGGAAGCTCTGCAGCTCCCGGCTTCCCTGCTGGCCGTTCTCTGCGTGTATTTCGCTCACAGGGGAGAGAGGCTCCCTGCGTGGGTCTCTCTCATCACCCACGTCACTGGCCTCGGTTGCAACCATCTCAACATCTGCGTCTCGCACAAGAAAATCCTGTCCTCCTACGTGGACTATGGTCTGCGAGGGGGAAAAGTCAAGTGAGGTCAGTGTCATACCAGAGCTGGAACGTAGCACTCGCGGCATGTGATGTGCGTGCTCCCAGACGAGGACTCTTCATGGGAAGGGCTCGTTTGTTTTTCTGTGTTTTTTTTTTTTTTTTCTTTTTAGGGCCGCACCCACGGCATATGGAGGTTCCCAGGCTAGGGATCTAACAGGAGCTGCAGCTGCCAGCCTACACCACAGCCACAGCAACGCGGGATCCGAGCCGCGTCTGCAACCTACACCACAGCTCACGGCAACGCCGGATCCTTAACCCACTGAGCGAGGCCAGGGATCGAACCCGCAACCTCATGGTTCCCAGTCGGATTCGCTTCTGCTGTGCCACAACGGGGACTCCGGGAAGGGCTTGTTTAAAAGAGCAGCCTTAGGAATTCCCATCATGGCGCAGCAGAAAAAAATCCAGCTAGCATCCATGAGAATGCCAGTTCGATCCCTGGCCTCGCTCAGTGCGTTGGGGATCCAGCGATGCAGTGATCTGGGGTGTAGGTCACATATGCGGCTCAGATCCCGTATTGCTCTGGCGGTGGTGTAGGCTGGTGGCTCCAGCTCCGAATTGACCCCTACTCTGGGAACTTCCATATGCCGCAGTTTCGGCCGAAGAAAGCAAAAAATAAAATAAAATAAAAAGAGCACCCTTCCCCAAGTTGGGATGGCCAAAAGGATCTCTCAATAACGCCCTATGCAAACTCTCACCCTTTCGGGAACTACTGACTTAAGTCCTATTTTATCCAACCCTCAGGTCCTATCTTACTCAGCCCCCTCCTTGAAGCTCCCCATTCCAGCTCTCCTTTTCCCCCAAACAATCACGAGGGTCCCACTCACGCAATTCTCAGGTCTCTGCCGATTTATCAGCATGTCCTCCAGCTCTCGGCAACTCTCCACGCCCCTTTCCTGGACCAGGACCTGGCACTCCAGAGGCATGCAGATCAGGAACTGCTCCAGCACCAGCCTGTCCACGATCTGCTCCTTGGTGTGGAGATCTGGCCTCAGCCACAGATGGCAGAGCTCACGGAGCCTCCTCAGATCCTGGACGGGGTCAGATCCCTCCGAGCTGGTAAATGTCCTGAAGCGAACGTGCCAGGTTTCGGATTCACGGTCTGGCTTTTCTGAAAGTGTGCCTTGGCGCAGCACAGACACTGGTGGCTCGGATTCAGGGCCCTGGAAAAATGTCTGTTGCTCAGCCATATCGTGGGAAGAATTTGCCAGTGGGCCTCTGAGCAAAAGCTTCTACGGAGGTTCCTAATTGACACCTAATTGAAGAGATGTGGTCTGCTTTTCTCAGCAGCAGCGTCCCTGTTCAGCAGTCTGGGGGCAAAAAAGAATGAACCAGATGAGTTTTATTTGTATTCCACCCTCCCGGTTCCCTACATCCGTCATCCCAACACTGAACGCCATGCCCCCACTGGCTCAGGATTTCGTAGCTCAGACATTAACACGTTCTCTTATTATTCCAACAACCACCTTCCAAGAAAAGGTTCTCCCCCTAGATACTGATTCGTAAATGTGCAAAAAGTCAGGGTTCGTTCGCTCATCTGTAACTTGAGACAATCGTATTCTTCATGTCGAGTGGGATAACCCTGGGTGGAATTCTACAATGGATCTTTATCGATAATATCAGTTTTTATGTCATTTAGTCAAGACAAGCTACAAGGCAAAAAACTGTGAGCCATGATTCTACAGAAAAAAACCCAGAACCAAAAGTTAGAACCTGAGAATGCTCTGTGGTATCGTAAGGTTGGAAATATTAAGCTGAGATTTTCCTCCAAAGCATTTCGTTTTTCCTCCCAGGATAAGTATCTGCTCCAGGAAAGGTAAGCCAGAAAAGAATCCTACAAGAATTAAACTCCTAAGCAGACATTTTTCGTAGTGGCAAAATTCACTCTTTTTCTTCTTTTATGTGAAGTAGGCAATTTCATGCCACCACGCACCTTCCTAGTGTCAGACAACCACCGACATTCTAGTTCCATAGCCTTTTCAATTCGCTAAAGGAAACCCTGTACCAACAGTCACTGGCCACGCCCACCCTCTCCCCGCCCCCACCCTGGGTAATCCAATCATCTGCTTGCTGTCTCTGGATCACACGGACTCCATCTCATCCCAGAAAACCAACCGGCTTCCAAATCCAAAGCCCTTGGAAATGAGCAGAAATCAAGATTTTCCAAGAACCGAGAAAGGACCGAGAAATCTGGGAGCAGTTAGGGATTTGACTGGCCAGTCACTTTTGAAAACGCTTCTGATTGCTTTTGCCTCTTTTGGCATCAGAGATATACATGGAACCACGGAAGCAAATCGCAACAGGCTCACATTCTCTTATCCACCTCAGGGGTACTTGGCACACCCCAGGCACCTCCAGGGGTACTTAGCGCACCGTGGGTGAGAACCGTGGGGCGCCAGGTGCAGAAACCTGGCCTCTGATCTCGGGGGGATCAGATCCCATCTTCAGTTTGATTTTTAACCTCTGGATAGTCAAAGCCCAGTGACGCTTTAGTTGCGAAGGTAGGACACACCATCAGGACTCTCCCCAAATCCATATCCTCTGCAGAAGGACTGCAACAGAACCCATTTGCCTAAAAGCCCACTCTGGTCCACCCTTTCTTATTTCAGACCATTGCAGCTCAGTGTCCTTTTCAAGCAATGCTCTTATCTGTCTTGCCAAAAGGTCAACAGGTTGCCGTTGAGAAACCTTTGTTTAAAAAAGAACGAGCCACACCACGGAGGGTGGGAATTTTCTTTTCATCTCACAGGAGACTTCAGCAATCAGTCACAGTTAATATGGGGTTCAAGGGAAAGCCACAAGGTCTCCGAGCTAAGGCACGGTGAGCAGAAAGCCAAACTTTTCCAAACCTACCTCGATCTGTCTAATTTTCCGTTGCCCTCTAATTTTCATTCTTACCTGTAACTTACCTCCTTAGAATGCTCTTGGCTTCAGCCTTCTGGAGTCTGGGAGGGCTTTCAAACTGTGCCCAGAGCTAAAACGTTTCTACTTATATAGAGTGGGGGGAGGTGGTTAAAGCCCCCTCTGCCCATTACCTTGTCAGCAAAATAATTGGTTTAAGTCCCTGGAAGGAATCAGTTTAGATTTAACCCAATTTAGATTTAATCCATAGAAACTACACAGAGAGAGGAAAAAATCTATTAACAATGTGCATATTGGTTCTACAGCAAAATTTATTCTATTTTGTTTCTTGTATACTTGTGTTCATTTCATTCATTCGCAACAAGATTGGTTTACCCGGTCTAGTGATTTAGTTATTGTAGGACCCATAAGTGTTTGAAGAAGTTCAGGGATATCGGTCTGAATGTTTTTGTTTTGGGGATTTTGTTTGGTTTTTGGGGTTTTTTTATCTTTTTTTTTTTAGGGCAGCGCCCGCGGCATATGGAGGTTCCCAGGCTAGGGGTCAAAAATGGATCCACAGCTGTCGGCCTACACCACAGCCACAGCAATGCCAGATCCTTAACCCACTGAGCGAGGCCAGATATAGAACCCACAACCTCATGGTTCCTAGTCGGATTCGTTTCCGCCGAGCCACAACAGGAACTCGATTTTTGTTTTCTGCTTTTTTGTCTCATTAAGGCCTCAGCCTGTGCAGATTCCCAGGCTAAGGATTAAATCAGAGCTGTAGCTGCAGGCCTATGTCACAGTCACAGGAACACCAGATCCGAGCTGCATCAGCAACCTACACCACAGCTTGTAGCAATGCTGGATCTTTAACCCAATAAATGAAGCCAGGGATTGAACCAGCATCCTCATGGACTAGTCAGGTTCTTAACCCGCTGAGCCACAATGGGAACTCCAAACATTTTTTTTAATTCATCGAATTTTTATTATATTTATATTTGTACAACCATCATCACAACCTAATTTTAGAGCACTACCAGATGGTCCATTGTCAGATTTTTTTTGTCTTTTTGCCTTTTTCTAGGGCCGCACTCACGGCATATGGACGTTCTCAGGCTAGGGGTCTAACAGGAGCTGCAGACCTATGCCACAGCTGCCGGCCTACACCACAGCCACACCAATGTCAGATCAGAGCCGCATCTGCAACCTGCACCAGAGCTCACGGCAATGCCAGATCCTTAACCCACTGAGCAAAGCCGGGGATGGAACCCGCAACCTCATGGTTCCTAGTTGGATTCATTAACCACTGAGCCACGACGGGAACTCCCATAGTCAGAACGTTTTTAACCAAATTGGATCACTTACATCTTTTCCCATGTAAATGAGTCTTTAGGAGTTCCCACTGTGGCTCACTGGGTTAAGAACATGACATAGTGTCCTTGAGGATGTGGGTTCAATCCCTAGCCTCGCTCAGTGGGTTAAGGATCCCGCATTGCTGCAAGCTGGGCTGTAGGTCACAAATGCGGCTCAGATCCACTGTAGCCGTGGCTGTGGCATAGGCTGCAGTTCCCATTTGATTCAACCCCTAGCCCTGGGGAAACTTCCATATGCCACAGCTTTAGCCATAAAAAATAACAGAAAAAGAAGTAAAAGACAACCCAATTTAAAAATGAGCATAGGAGGGAACTATGTCTAGTCATTTATGAAGGAGCAAGACGATGTGAGAAGAAAGAGTCTATACACGTATGTGTAACCAGGTCCCCATGCTGTACAGTAGAGAATTGACAAAACACTGTAAACCAGCTACAATGAAAGCAGATAAAGATCATTATATATATACAGTAGCTCCGATTAGACCCCTAGCCTGGAATCCTCCATATGTCGCAGGTGTGGTGCTAAAAAGACAAAAATAAATAAACAAATAAATAGATTAATGAATAAAAACGAGCATAGGTGAATTCCCTATGGGTTAAAGATCCTGTGTCCTCACTGCTGCGGGTTGGGTTGCTGCTGTGGCTCAGATTCAGTCCCTGGCCCAGAAAGTTCCACATGCCGTAGGTGCAGCCAAAATAAATAAATGCATAAACAAATAATAAAGCCTTTACCTAAAATCAGCTGATCAGGCAAAGTGTGAGGAGAACATAGCTGTGTAGCCATTTGGAAAACCGGAGGCCGTACACTGGTAGAAAAAAAAGAATGATGTCACATCAGTTGAGCAGTTCTTACTTTTCCTAACTGCCTAAGGAAGCATGAACGGTTCCAATTCTCCTGTTTCTGAAGGTATCCAGTTTTTTGTTTTTTTTTCTTTTAGGGTTGCATGTTCGGCATATGGAGTTTCCCAGGCTAGGGGTCAAATCGGGGCTATAGCTGCCGGCCTACACCACAGCCACAGCAACGCGGGATCTGAAGTATCTTCAGCCTACACCACAGCTCAGGCTACACCAGGTCCTTAAACCCACTGAACGAGGCCAGGGATCGAACCCATGTCCTCACGGATCCTAGTCAGATTCTTAACCTGCTGAGCCACGACAGAACTCCCAGGCCTGTAAATTAATATCCTTTAAGGCAGGACTTCCCAGGCCCGGGTGATAGTGCCCCGAGAGGACATTCGGTTTTTGGGTTGTGACAGCTGGGGAGAGGGTGCCCTGCCAGCTGAAGTGTGGAGACAGGGTGGGGGGGTGAGCAACATCCTACGATGCACAAGACAGCACCCCCTCGTCCCCCAAAGAGCGATTCATCCAAAATGTCAACGGCACCCGGGTTGCGAAACCCTGGAATGGGGTCTTGGTTGTAGCTGATAAACCCGGCAGAGGGTATGGAGCAGAGGATCGTCTGCTCTAGTCCCCGTGCCAGCAGGACAGGAGCAGAGATTAATTCGCGGTTCACACTCCCTTTCGGATAATCCTTCCTACCAAGGAAAACCTCAGACAGGGCCTCAGATTTAAGCCCCACCACCACCACCGTGGAGACCAGCATTGAAAGAGGCGCTCTCTAAACCTGAGCACAGAGAACAAACAGGCACCAGGTCTGCCTTTGTCCCACCCTCAGAGGGTCTGATTTATTTCTTCCAGGGAGCGGCAGAGGCAAGAATTTTTTTTTGGTCTTTTTGCCTTACCTAGCGCCGCACCCACGGCATATGGAGGTTCCCAGGCTAGGGGTCTAACAGGAGCTGTAGCCGCCGGCCTTCGCCACAGCCACAGCAACGCGGGATCCGAGCCGCGTCTGCGACCTACACCACAGCTCACGGCAACGCCGGATCCTTAACCCACTGAGCAAGGCCAGAGATCGAACCCGCAATCTCATGTTTCCTAGTCGGATTCGTTAACCACTGAGCCACGTAGGGAACTCCCAAGGTGTTTTTTTTTTTTTTTTAAGCTTCCCAGGCTGTTATGGCCTGTTATTCAGCCATAAAAGGAAGAAAATCCCATCACAGGCTGAGACACAGATGCACCTCGAGGAATTTACCTCTAAGTGCACTGAGCCCTTCACCAAAGAACAAATACTGGGACTCCACGACGGAAAGTGGGAAGGCGGTTTCCAGGGGCGGGGGGACCTTGGGAAGTTCCTCTTTAGTGGAGACAGTTTCGGTTTTGCAAGATGGAATGAGTTCTGGGGAAGGACTGTGGTGGCGCCTGCGTGACAAAGTGAATGTCCTGCATGTCAACGAGCCTTGCTCTTGAACGGGGCGGGGCGGGGGGGGGGATGAGATGGTAAATGCTGAGTTCCACGCGTTTTACCACATTTTTAAAATTTTTAATGAGGAGTTCCCGTCGTGGCTCAGTGGTTAACGAATCCGACTAGGAACCATGAGGTTGCGGGTTTGATCCCTGGCCTCCCTCAGTGGGTTAAGGATCCGGCGTTGCCGTGAGCTGTGGTGTAGGTTGCAGACGCGGCTCGGATCCAGCGTTGCTGTGGCTGTGGCGAAGGCCGGCAGCTACAGCTCCTGTTAGACCCCTAGCCTGGGAACCTCCATATGCCGTGGGTGCGGCCCAAATAAGGCAAAAAGACCAAAAAATAAATTAATAAATAAATTTCTAATGAAATATTTTCAGGAGACTGGTTTTTAAATTTTTCGTTAAATATTTTCAGGAGACTAGTTTGGAGAAGTGGACTGAGGGGGACCATGACCACCTATGAGTCCACTGTCGTCTCCGGTACTCTGTGTTTCCCTCACCTGACTCTTCTGGGTACAGGAGTGCCAGCTGCAGTCTCTACTCAACAGGCCTTGTCAATTCTGGGGTGCTGTACCTGAGGTATGTGGAAGTTCCTGGGCCAGGGATCAAACCTGAGGCACATCACTGACCCACTGAAGTGGTAACACTGCTTCTTTAACCTGCATCGCCTGAAGGGAACTCTGACTTAGTATTTCATTTTATTTATTTTTTATTTATTTATTTTGTCTTTTGTCATTTTTAGGGCCACACCCGTGGCATGTGGAGGTTCCCAGGCTAGAGGTCTAATCGGAGCTGTAGCTGCCGGCCTACGCCATGGCCACAGCAATGCCAGATCCAAGTCGTGTCTACGACCTACACCACAGCTCACAGCAACGCCGGATCCTTAACCCACTGAGCGAGGTCAGGGATCGAACCCTCAACCTCAGGGTTCTTAGTCGGATTCGTTAACCGCTGTGCTATGAAAGGAACTCCTGACTTAGCATTTTAAAAACTGAAGTATAGTTGATTGCCAATCCTATAGTAGTTTCAGGGGCAAATACCCAGAATGGGGCTTACTAATATCAGGCAAGAGAGATTCGAAGGCAAAAGAGAGGAATTGGGATAAAAGAAGGCATTTCAGAAAGATAAAATGCATAAAACTTACGTGATGCTAAAACACAGCTTCAAAAGACGGTAAGTTTTATAATGAACGAGCTAATGAAGAGAGTAAGTAGGGACAGGTCTGGACAGCGGCCAGAAGCTGGAATTAAATGTCAGTGCTCTCACTAGATAATTCAAGATCGCGCCGCCCCCGTACCTGGTCCCTTCATCCTTGATTTTGCTGCTCCCCACAAATTCCCATACTAATTAACAGGAGAAAAGAGCGATTCTTTGAAAGGAAATATTTTATTCTCTCCACTCTGCTCCAGATGGCCTCTCTTCATTTCTCCGGGAGGAGGCTCGGGGGCGGGGTGATCAAGGACGGAGTAAGGCAAGCATGCTACACTGAAGACTCTTCAGGTCGAGACACCCTAGAACCTCAGTGTTAGAAGGGATATTAATATTCTATTATCCAACAGCTCGTGTTGGATACAACACAATTACCTTCCATGCACGGCAGGAATATTTCCTAGTTCCTCTCGGGATCTCATAAATGGTTTCAGAATTATTCTTCAGTTGGTTCACATCACTTTATACTTATTCCAAGGGGGGAAAAATCAGGAAAACCTGGCACACAGTCCAGGGACTTTTGAGAATAATTCTTCAAATGCTTCACATTTTCTGCCTGAGATTTGGGGGATTTAATTTCAGGATCTCAGTCTCAGTAGAGGGTGTCTCCCTGGGGTTTCAGGAGGATCTGGAGACGAGAAGGTTTCGAGAAGAAGTCTGGAGGCATCTAGGTCTGCAGGGCATCTTTCTCCTTGGGAACTTTCTTGCTGAGCATGCCTAGATCTGCGGGAGAAAAAGAGGTGAGTTTTGGGTGGTTCTGCTCACCACTAGGACTCAAACCAGGTGAAACTAGAGAGGAAAATCTCTTCAGTTCATCTCAGATCCCACGGTCTTGGCACCTATCCTTCCCTCTCTCCTTTCTTCTTCTTTTTTTAATTATTATTATTATTATTATTATTATTGCCTTTTCTAGGGCCGCACCTGCGGCATATGGAGGTTCCCAGGCTAGGGGTCTAACAGGAGCTGTAGCTACCGGCCGACGCCAGAGCCACATCAACACGGGATCCGAGCCGCGTCTGCGACCTACACCACAGCTCACGGCAACGCCGGATCCTTAACCCACTGAGCAAGGCCAGGGATCGAACCCGAAACCTCATGGTTCCTAGTTGGATTCATTTCTGCTGTGCTACAACAGGAACTCCAAATGTTACTTTTAAAATAAGATAAGACGACAAAAATAGGGAAAAAGTAGGTTTATGCCAGATATAACGGTCAGGAAAGCCTCTAAGGTGGAGGTGAGAACTAAGGTGATTTGTTTTCTTCTCTTTCTTTCTTTTGGCTCTGCCCCACAACATGTGATGCTTCCTAGACCAGGGATCAAACCTGTACCATGGCAAACCCAAACCACAGCAGTGACAGTCCTGGGTCTTTAACCCATTGAGCCACCCGGGAACTCCTAAACCGATTTCTGGAACATGAAGGATCTAGCTATGCACAGGGCTAGACACAGAACATTCTAGATTGAAACAAGAGCTCATGCAAAGATCTTAGAACAAATGGACTTGGTGCACCAAGAAAACCAGAGGCCCAAGTTCATAGTGAAACCCACGTTTGATTGTGAGTGCTGATGGGATCGGAGTTCAAACACTACAGCTTGGAAACAAAGCTCTTGTTTAGGGGAGAGGTCAAACTGGATGGAACCACGAGGTCCAAGTGAGGGTTTGGGGTCAAAGTCTTAACTACAGCCGAGCTTGAAGGTCATGTTGGGGGCAGGGGAGGGGAAATCAAGGTTTGGGTGTGAAGTCATGAGTTGGAAAAATGCCATTCTGTAGGGAAAAGCCAGGCAGGGACTGGCTGGGAAATTAGGACTGGGGCGTGAGGCTGGGTCTGAGGTAAAGGAACAGAGTTGAAATGGACAGTCAGAAAACCAGGACAGGCGCTCGGAGTGGAGGCTCTGGGGCCAGGTGTGGGAGCTGTGGTTATAGACAAGGGGGCTCGGGTGATTCCAGCTTCCTCCCCAGTGCCGCTTCTGCGCTCTCGCTCTTCCGCACATCCCCCCGGACTCACCTCCAAAGCCTGGGGTGGCGAAAGTCTCCCTCAGACTCCTCTTGGAGGCCAACTGAGACCGGAGATAGGGGAGCCCGTCTGGGAAAAAAAAACACAGAAGTCGTTATGCCTCCAGGCCATGCGTTCAGTACTGTGCACTGTTCAACGTGGTTTTACTTCTCCTGTTTCCTGGGAATCTTAAGACCCTAGAGGTTCTCATCCAGGGCTTTAGCGAATGTCCCCTCCCCGCTTCAGCCCTGCGGCTACTTGGCAATTTCAGAAGACGTTTGTGGTGGTCACGACTTGGAGGTTCTACTGCCGTCTAGGGGATGGAGGACAGGGACGCTGCTAAACGCCCCACGACGCGCGAGACGGAACGATCCAGCCCCAAACGTCTGCGGGGGCCAAGGTTGAGAAACCCTGCCCGAGATGCACTGCACGGCCCCACCCGGTAGGTGGCAATGATGAGCAGATTCCGTTCCGCTTACACGCTGCGTCAATCCTGGTGTCCCAACCCCCTGCGTGGCTCCGAGGTTCTCTCCCTTGAGACGGGCAAAGGGAGGGAACGGGGATGGAGCTCGGCCAGGCGAGAAGATGAGGGGATCAGGGATGCGCAAAGAGGAAGAGGCCGGGGCACCAGGCGAGGAGGTAACATTTAGAACCACCGCGACTCACCTGTTTCCGCCAGCCTCCCTCCTAGGAATTGTACATACCTGCTTTCACTGTACGAGCTGCGAGATGGTTTTCATAACACTGTTTTACATCTGGAGGCATTTGATGTGAGTTGCTCCAACTCCCCCAGCTAGTAAGTGGCAGAACGAGGGCGGGAACCCACACCCACCAGTTTCTAAAAGCAGCAAACGGCAGGGGGAGGGGAGCTTTGGGGCTGAAGGACGGGGGCGTCATCAGACTCCTGACTCACTCACCAATGACCTTCCACAGGGCTTGCATCCCGAGGGCTGTCTTCCCCTTCCTGCCTCCTTCAGCCCTGGGGGGAGCATGGAGTGCTGCGGGGTGGGGATGGGGAGAGAGAGCGAGATCAGGCGGTCATTAAAGGCAGTGAGAACACACAGAACCAGCAGCGCCCGGGCATCAGAGCACTATCTGCCTGGCGGGGCACCTCCAACAAAGGCGGGCTGCAGGGGTGCACGCGGACCATCCCGACTTGCCAGGGAGGACCCCGCGGCTCTGAGAAGCAGAGCCCTTGGCTCAAAGTTACCCCACTGCTAAGTAGCAGAACTGGGGTTCGAGCCCACCTCTGTCCAGATTCAACCCTCAAGTTCCTCGGGCTCTGCTATACCCTAGCGTTGCAGGGAACGCTATTTAACTGTCAGGAAACAGCGCACCGCCGTGGACACGAGGGCGCAGTGAAGACGCACTTGGGGGGACGGGGAGAGATGGCTGGAGGAACGTGCCAGGAATTGCTCTAGTTTAATTCTCAGAGCATCCTCGTGCGGGGGTGGGGGGGGGACCTCGCTACTCCCATTGCCACAGGCGAGGAAACGGAGCCGTGGAGAACTTAAAGGCCGTACACCCAGCCGGGGACCAGAGCTGGGGCTCCAAGCCAACGCTCTGGCTTCTGGATCCATCCGCCGGTCACTCGCTAGCCTAACCCTCATGAAGCCTGTGGACTTCAGTGAATGTGCGTCGAGGGTCTTTACAGGGTCGCAAACTCACTGCCCACAGGCTCCAAGCGGGCACGAGCCGCGGGGGAGGTGCTCAGAACAGGCTCACTCACCGGGACCCAGGAGGTAACCGGCACTGTTGAGGGTCCAGCCTCCTCGGCCCTGGACAGAGAAGGAGAGATCACGGCTCAGGACACAGAAAGGCCAGCGGTCATCCCACAGGCCTGAGATGACACGGTCAGCACACCGCTTAACCACTGGTCTGTGAAACAGCTTCACTTAATCTGAACCTCACCAGTGAGCAAAGTGAAGACTTCTGAAGGCAGCAACTCGGAGTGAAAAGAAAGCTTTAAAAAAACCCACTGCTGGAGTCCCCGTGGTGGCTCAGTGGAAACCAATCCGCCTAGCATCTATGAGGAGGAAGATTCGATCTCTGGCCTTGCTCACTGGGTTAAGGATCCGGTGTTGCCGTGAGCGGTGGTGTAGGTCACAGACTTGGCTTGGATCTGGTGTTGCTGTGCTGTGATGTAGGCCAGCAGCTACAGCTCGGATTTGACCCCTAGCCTGGGAACTTCCATATGCCCTGGGTGCAACCCTAAAAAGACAAAAAAGACAAAAAAAAAAAAACACTGCTTTAAGTCCTTTACGTGGGTAGTGTACTGTCACAAATCATACACACACAGGGGACCAAACCCAGGCTGCATCACTGCATGGCTGCAGGCAAGTTGCTGAGTTCCTATGAGAATTATAACGGCTAACACTTATTGAGAGCTGACTCTGTGCCAGTGCCGGTCCCAAGGAAGACCTAATTTAGGAGACCCGGTGCAAAATGAAAATATGGGGTCCGTAGTTGAACACAACTAAGGATTTCAAAGTGATGACAGCACAGCCTTTAACCAGGCATGGGCACCTCCGGTTGTGGGGCCACAGATCCCATGCCCTTCACACCAGCTCTGGTTCTAAGTTCTTACCTACCTAAGCCTCTCAACAACCCTGTCAGGCTAGAACTATTACTTACTTAACAGAAGAAACCGAGGCCGAAAAAGTTTGGGCAAATTGCTTGAATTAGTATAGTACCTGCTGCTGGGATTCAGACACAGGCAGATTTCAGACTCTTAACAATCACCTGTACCGAATAGTTAAGCTTCGGTTTTTCATTCTGTCAAACGGGAGGTAACAAGATAGAAATAACATCGGGGGGGTTCCCGTTGTGGCGCAGTGGAAACGAATCCGATTAGTATCCACGAGGAGGTGGGTTCGTTCCCTGGCCTTGCTCGGTGTGTCCAGGATATGGCATTGCCATGAACAGTGGTGTAAGTGGCAGATGTGGCTCAGATCCTGCATTGCTGTGGCTGTGGCGTAGGCCTGTGGCTGCAGCTCTGATTCAACCCCTAGCCTGGGAAGTTCCATGGGTGCGGTCCTGAAAAGCAAAAAGAAAGAAAGAAAGAGGAAGGAAGAAAAAGAAAGAAAGAAAGAAAGAAAGAAAGAAAGAAAGAAAGAAAGAAAGAAAGAAAGAAAGACGGACGAAGGAATTTGCTGGATAGAACTGGCCAGTGCATGTCAAGGGTTTAGCATTAGTGTGGGGGCCAAGGAAGTACCCCAACTCATTAGCCCTTGTCACATCCCCTAACCATCCCTGACAAATGGGGACTGTTGTCCCCTTGTTATTTAGAAATAAGGGAAATTCAAAGAAACTGGACTGGTTCACCCCAGCCAGCGTGGAGATGGCTGGACCTCCAAGCCTGGGCAGTCAAGCGGACTACCAGATGAAGGTCACTCAAAGGGCCTCAGACAGACGAACTTGCTCACCCTTCCCAAAGGGGAACATCGAGAGATGGAGAGACTAGGCAAATGGCCAGGAGTCATGCAGCTGGAAAGTGACAGACCAGGACTTCAGACTCAGCTGGGTCTCCAGGGCCCATGCCCTGAATCGTGCATTCTCCAAATGGGGCAATGACAGCGGATGGAGGAGACCGCCCTTGCCAGGGGCCCAGTGATGGGGATGGCAGTGGCAAGGCAGGCTCCGGGTGTACGGGAGCCCAGGAAGGTCTCACCCTGTGGACCGAAGCAGAGGCTGGAGACTCCGTCAGGCTGAGCAGGACCGCAAGAAAGAGCAGAGGGACAGTTGGAGCCATCTGAGGGCTGCAGAGATGACTGCTTGAGGCTGAAGAACACTGCAAAGAGAGGCTAGTGAGCCTATTTAATGTGTAGTTCTCCTGGGATATAACCGATCTGCAAAAAATTATGTATGCCTCTTGGTGACTTTGGACATAGTATGTTTACACTAATGCCATAACCACCACCAGGGCAATTCACATTCACCGGCTTCGAGATATTCTTTTATGTTTTGGTTGGTTGGTTGTTCTTTTTTTTAGTTTTTTGTTTGCTGCTTTTAAGGCCCGCACCTGCAGCATATGGAGGTTCCCAGGCTAGGGGTGGAATTGGAGATACAGCTGCCAGCCTAAGCCACGGTCACAGCAAGGCGGGATCCGAGCCACCTCTGCAACCTACACCCCAGCTCATGGCAACGCTGGGGGATCCTTACCCGCTGAGTGAGGCCAGGGATCGAACCCACGTCCTCATGAATATTTGTCGGGTTCGTTAAGCCACGATGGGAACTCCATACGAGGTTTCATTTTAGATGGCACATGCAAGTCTTCCTCTGTCTGACTTTGAACATATTGTAAAGTGCAGACTTCCCTAATATTCACTCAAGACTCATCGCTAGGTATTTTTGCCTGAACTATATTACAGAAAATTCAAACGAATGTTCCCAAGTTTTTCGCAGTTTTCGTGGAGCATGTTTATGGAGGTAAAGCAAGAGAGCTGGTGGAGGGGAAATGCCAAGGTTAGTAAGTAAATAAGAAGACACTGGATACATAAAATCCGCCCCCAATCCCTCCAGGCTCAAGTGACACAAGTGACCCCAGCTCAAGAGCTTCAGTGGGAGGCATTACCCCAATCTCCTCTGTCCCTGTCGTAGCCCACCACCGTGCCCTGGACTGCCTGTTCTCACCCCGTCCTCCTCCACCCCATTCCCAGACACACACCCCCATCCCTTTTTTTTTTTTTTTTTGTCTTTTGTCATTTTAGGGCCACCTCCGCGGCATGTGGAGGTTCTGAGGTTCTCAGGCTAGGGGTCTAACAGGAGCTGTAGCTGCCGGCCTTCGCCACAGCCACAGCAACGCGGGATCCGAGCCACATCTGCGACCTACACCACAGCTCACGGCAACGCTGGATCCTTAACCCACTGAGAGAGGCCAGGGATCGAACCTGCAACCTCAAGGTTCCTAGTCAGATTCATTTCCGCTGCACCGCGATGGGAACTCCTTCCCCACCCCCTGCCGCCCCGTCCTTTTCCCTGCCCTCCCTGGTGCCCTGGGGCCACTTCCTCCCTTCCTCTCCTCCCCCCTGTGCTTTCCTGACCTTCCCACCTCCTCCCAGGACCAGCACCTCCTGCCCGCTCTCACCTGCCCACAGTTAGCAGCTCTCCCCAGCTCGCTCCCTTCTGGACTGGGTCACAGCTCGGGAGACTCTGGCTTTTATGCCCGAGGAGGAGAAGGGGGGGCGGGAGAGCAGGGGAGGGGGGTGCTCAACAAAGTAAGATGGAGAGAAGGCGCGGAGGGTGGAGTGGGGCCAGCTCAGCGTTCACCCACAGGAGGGGGCTTTGCTTAGCTGCTCTCTGAGGTCAGGACAAGGCTGCTTTGCTCAGGGACGCATTTCCCCCAGATGCTCTGCCTTGATCCAAGTGCCTCCCGTGCCCTGTGTCTGTCTGTGTGTACTGGGGGCTGGGGGAGGCTCAGTATTCTCATTTCTATCCACACCCTTGATTTCTCGCAACCTGCAGCCACTCTGCACTCAGGGCGCCTCCTGATTCCCTCCAAGTCTTTGCAGCGCGCTTGCTGCATCTGTTTCTCTCCTGCACGAGGCGCCTGAGTCACCTGCTTCCTTGCTTGCTGGGAATCTCCCCCTCCCCGGAAAATCCCCCTCCCCGGAAAATAATCTCAGGGAGGGGGTGCCGGTATATCCCTAGCACAGAGGTGTTCAACCCGGTGGGGATGTTTGCCCACCGTGCCCTGAGACTTTCAAGCTTACTGTGACTTAGGAGGGAGGGTGCTTCCGGCATCTGGTGGGTGGGGGTCGTGGCTGCTGCTCAGTGTCCTCCAGCGACCCAGACAGAGCCCCAGCGAAGGGCGGTCCAGCCGCAGGTGTCAATAGCACAGCTCCGACAGTGCCTGGAACTCAGTGCGTGCCGGTTAGAGGAACAAGTGAAGTGTGTGTGTGCTTCTCTCCCGCCCTCTCCGTTTCTTTCTCCGTTTATCTGAGAGCAGATAAACAGCAGTTTTCCAGAGGAAAGAACCTCGGGACCAAGGGGGGCACATACTCCCGGCTTGGCCGTGTGCTTCCTGGATCCACTGGCTCCTCCCAGGACACCTCGCAGACCCTCGCCTGCATCCCGTGCGGGTCTGCGGCTCCCGCTGTGTCTTTGTCATCAGCCTGACCACCCGCGTTGAAGGATCTTTTTGGACGCCCCCCACCCCCCGCGCGCGCGCGCATCCCTCCTGTTTCAATCTAAAAAGAAAGATGCCCGTGGGGTGGGATACGGTGAGAGCGAGAAAACGAGGACCGCAAAGACCGCAATGGGCTGTCTTCATTTCTCACCGGGGAGGAGGAGGAAGAGGCGGGCGGGGAGTGCGGTCTTGCAGAAAGTGGCACGGACGTGTAAATGGCTTTGCTGGGAAAGAGCAGCGAGCAGGAGGGAAGAGCGGGGGCAGACCTCCGGGGCGCCAGAGGTGGTGACCCGGGCTAACCAGTTCTTGAGGAGTAAATGCAGCTCCAGATCTCATGCACACCACCCCCCAAAAACACCCAGATGACGGTGCGAGTAAAGGTCGCTTTCCTCCTGTCCCTGTGACTGAGCCACATGTCTGTCTTGAGCCCGCACCCCTCTCGGTCATTTATAAATGGACGCCTCTCTCCTGTGGTCGACGCTGCCTGGCATTATTTAGTGCCCACTGGTGAGGAGTCCCCTCGGTTTCGTCTAAATAGCTGCATTTCTTCTATGTGTCCCGCACGCTGTGGGGGCGCTACTCAATACCTGGTCCTAGAGGGAAGGCGCGGCGTGGGTGTGGGAGGCTCAAAACTGATCCTCCCTCCTTCCTTTTCTTTTTTTTAAGTGTTTTACACGTTTTATTTATTTATTTATTTATTTATTTATTTATTATAATGACTTTAATTTTTTCCATTATAGCTGATTTACAGTGTTCTGTCAGTTTTCTGCGGCACAGCAAGGTGACCCAAACGCATAACACGTATTCATCCTTTTTTCTCACATTGTCATGCTCCGTCACAAGTGACCAGACATAGTTCCGGTGCTATACATCAAGATCCCATGGCTTATCCATTCCAAAGGCTGTAGTTTGCACCTATTAATCCCAAATTCCAAGTCCCCCCACTCCCTGCCCCTTGGCAACCACAAGTCTGTCCTCTGTGGCCGTGATTTTCTTTTCTGCGGAAAGGTTGGTTTGTGCCCTGTATTAGATTCCAGATATAAGTGAAGTCGTGGTATTTGGCCTTCTCTTTCCAACTTAGTTCACTTAGTATGAGAGTCTCTAGTTGCATCCATGTTGCTGCAAATGGCATTATTCTGGGTTTTTTTTTTTATGACTGAGTAGTATTCCATCGTGTATATATACCACATCTTCTTAATCCAATCACCTGTCGATAGACATTTAGCTTGTTTCCATGTCTTGGCTATTGTGAATAGTGCTGCAATGAACATGCGGGTGCAGGTATTTTTTCAAGGTAAGTTTTGTCCAGATACATGCCCAAGAGTGAGATTGCTTGGTCATATGGTAGTTCTACGTGTAGTTTTCTAAGGTACCTCCAAAGCCCTTGTCAGTTTCATCGTTGAAACTATTTTCTCCCATTTTGTAAGTTGTCCTTTTTTTTTTTTTTTATGGTTTCCTTTCCAACAGACTTGTCAGTCTGATTAGGTCCCATTGGTTTTGTTTTTCCTTTTATTTCTGATGCTTTGGGAGACTGACCTGAGAAAACATTTGCAAGGTTGATGTCAGAGAACCCTCCTTCCTTTCTTCCTTCCTTCCTCCCTCCTTCCTTCCTTCCTTCTTTCTTCCCTTCCCTCCTTCCACCCTTTCTTCCTTCCTTCCTCCTTTCCTCCCGCCATTCCTTCCTTCCTTCCTTCCACAGATAGCTATCACACACCTAAATATACTGGGTCCCTGTCTGCAAATCGGATGAGCCCATGACCCAATTATTGCAGCCAGTGAAAGCAGAAGATATTTCCTGCAGGTTCCCGAAAACGAGAAAAAAAAACCCTTTCTTGCTCTTTTTTAAACTTTTCTTTTTTTGCTTTTTAGGGACTCACTCTCGGCATATGGAAATTCCCAGGCCAGAGACCCAATGAGACATGTAGCTGCCAACCAACACCACAGCAACAGCAATGTCAGATACAGCCTCATCTGCGACCTACACCCCAGCTCATGGCAATGCTGGATCCCCAACCCACTGAGCGAGGCCAGGGATCGAACCTGTGTCCTCATGGATACTAGTCAGATTTGGTAACCCACTAAGCCCCAAAGGGAACTCATCATCCCGGTCTTTCTTGACCTTGATATTGTCCTTGAGGTTTTTGGGGATTATCAGTGAGCTGTTTCGTGGGACTGGGACGATCTTCAGTGTGGGTTCATCTGATGTCATCTCATGCTTAGATTCTGGTTATGCACGTTTGGCAGGAAATCCACAGAAGCTATTGTGTTGTTGTAAAAATTATCTCCTTTTTTTATTTATATTTTTATTTAAAAATATTTTATTGAACTGTAGTTGAGTTACAATATTGTGTTAGGAAATTATGTCCTTCTGAGCACATCTTATTGAGGGAGCATGGGGCGTCCCACAAAAAAATAACTGCAAAGTCATGAAAAGATGCTCAACATCATGAATTATTAGAGAAACGCAAATCAAAACTATGATGAGGTACCACCTCACAGAAGTCAGAGTGGCCATAATTAATCAGTCTACAAATAACAAATGCTGGAGAGGGCGTGGAGAAAAGGGAACCCTCCTACACTGTTGGTGGGAATGTAAATTGGTTGGTACAACCACAATGGAAAACAGTACAGAGGTTCCTCAAAAAACTAAATATAGAACTACCATATGATCCAGAAATCCCACTCCTGGGTATCTATCTAGATAAAACTACAATTCAAAAAGATACATGCACCCCTATGTTCACTAGAGGTGAAGAGAGGCACTATTCAAAATAGCCAAGACATGGAAACAACCTAAATGTCCATTGACAGATGAACAGATTAAGAAGATGTGGTATCTATATACAGTGGAATATTACTCAGCCATAAAAAAGAATGAAATAATCCCATTGCAGCAACGTGGATGGACCTGGAGATTATCACACTAAGTGAGGTAAGTTAGAAAGAGAAAGACAAATACCACATGATAGCACTTCTATGTGGAATCTAAAATATGGCACAGGAGTTCCCATCATGGTGCAGCAGAAATGAATCTGACTAGGAACCATGAGGTTGAGGGTTCAATCCCTGGCCTCGCTCAGTGGGTTAAGGATCCGGCGTTGCCATGAATTGTGGTGCAGTTCACGGACACAGCTTGGATCCTGCATTGCTGTGGTTGTGGTGTAGGCTGGCAGCTGCAGCTCTGATTCGGCCCCTAGCCTGGGAATTTTCATAAGCCATGGGTGCAGTCCTAGAAAGACAAAATAATAATAATAATAATAAGTGCCTTGTGGGGAGATAGTTTGAGAGTACCTAAGTGTGCTTCCTTGTTCTTTTGAGAGGGTTTCTGGAAGCCTGTCTCTCTATAGATGTGGAAACACCCATGCATATGCATATTCCTAAACATAGCTCTGCAGATGCATGGACACACCTGTATACATACATCTCTGAATCTCTTCCTAAAAAAAGCCCAGTCCAGGAGTTCCCGTGGTGGCTCAGTGGTTAACGAATCCGACTAGGAACCCTGAGTTTGCGGGTTCGATCCCTGGCCTCGCTCAGTGAGTTAAGGATCCGGCGTTGCCGTGAGCTGTGGTGTAGGTTGCAGATGTGGCTCGGATCCCGCGTTGCTGTGGCTGTGGCGAAGGCCGGCAGCTACAGCTCCAGTGAGACCCCTAGCCTGGGAACCTCCATATGCCGCGGGTGGGGCTCTAGATAAGGCAAAAAGACAAAAAAAAAAAAAAAAAAAAAGCCCAGTCCAAGGAATTGCTACATCACTCTCACCATGAGGGGAGCCAAAATGAGGACAATTGGACACTTCCCAGAGTTCCCTTTTTATTGTTTCGTGTGTGTGTGTGTCTGTGTGTGTGTGTCTGTGTGTGTGTGAGAGAGAGAGAAGGGCATTAAACACGAGACCTACCCTCCCGAAGAATATTTAGGTGCACAGTCCGTGGATCTGCACGTCTCTGGAACTGTCATTTGGCACAACTGAGCATCTTTCCCGACCGCAACGGTGGGAGAAGAAATCAGCAACAGAAGGAAAACTGCAAGTTCACAAACGTGGGGAAACTAAGCAGCCCACTCCTAAGTACCCGTGGGGTCAAAGACGATGCGGAGAGGGAAGTCAGAAAATGCCTGGAGCTAGGGAGACGGCTCAGATTTCTGTAACTTGCCCTGAATGCTTCCTGAGAGATCGCATCTCTCACCCCACTGTGACATCTAAATTTTCATGGCCAAGGCATCAACGGCAGTGGTCCCCAAAGCTGTCATGAGACAGGTGGCAGAATGGACCACCCTAAAGGTGCCATATTGGCAAATTGATGATTCAGAGCCATAAGCACTTGAAAAACAGGCAGAGAGTTTCTCTTCATACACATTCTAGCTCTGTTGGGAACATTGGGTAACATCCAAGGGGACTGATTATCCACTCCATCATCTCTTACCAGTCCCTGCAGAAATGAGGTAGGAGCATTTAGCCCGCCCCCAACAGACAATATCTTTAAGTGTCTAATTTAGGATGAAGGTGGTGAATCAAAAGGCAGAGGAGAAAATGAGAGCAGGAAGCAGGAGGAAGTGGGTTTTCTTTTTTAATTATTATTATTTTGTTTTAATTTTTATGGCTGCGCCTGCAGCATATGAAAATTCCTGGGCCAGGGATTGACTCCGAGCCCAAGCTGCGACATACGCCACAGTTGCGGCAATGCCAGATCCTTTAACCCACTGTGCCTAGCCAGGGATTGAACCCAAACCTCCACAGTGACCTGAGCTGCTGCAGTCAGATTATTAACCCACTGTGCCTCAGCGGGAATGCCTCTTTCCTTCTTTCTTTTTTTTTTAGGGCCACACCCATGGCATATGGAGGTTCCCAGGCTAGGGACTGAAACAGAGTTGCAGCTGCTGGCCTACACCACAGCCACAGCAAGGCAGGATCTGAGCCGCATCTGCAACCTACACCACAGCTCATAGCAACGCTGGATCCTTAACCCACTGAGCGAGGCCAGGGATCGAACACACATTCTCATGGATACTGGTCGGGTTCATTAGCCACTGAGCCACAATAGGAACTCCCTCATTTTTTAAAGTTTTATTGTATAGTTGATTCACAATGTGATAATTTCTGCTGTACAACAAAATGATTCAGTTATACATATACACACATTCACTCTTTTTCAGATTCTTTCTGTCAGTTCTCTTCTACTTTAGAAGACTGAGAAAAGGAGCTCTCGTTGTGTCTCAGCGGAAACAAATCTGCCTAGTATCCATGAGAACGCAGGTTTGATTCCTGGCTTCGCCCCTTGGGTAGGGGATCTGGTGTTGCCGTGAGCTGAGGTGTAGGTCACAGACTCGGCTTGGATCTGGTGTAGCTGTGGCTGTGGCCTAGGCCAGGAGCTGTAGCTCCAATTCATCCCCAGCCTGGGAAGTTCCATGTGCCACGGGTGGGGCCCTAAAAAGCAAAAATGCAAAAAAAACAAGAATACAGAGAAAAAATAGGGAAGTAGACATGGGCTGGACAGAGTTAAGTAAGTAGGTATGTGAATGATCGATAATTGATAGAGGATACACAGCTGAAAGGTAGAGATGATAAACGATGGATTATAGATAATAGATGATAGATAGATAGATAGATGATAGATAGAAATGAAAGATGATTGAAAGCTACCCAGCTAAACAATAATACAGGACCTTAATTGTAACTGACTTACAAAACCTTGTGAAGACTGAATGGCTTAATATTTAAAGTATTTTGAACAGGGAGCAGTCAAAAATGGGAGATGTGGCTAGGCAGGTACATAGAAATCTGCACAGATCGATGGGTGGTAGGAAAAAGGAGACCTAAAGAGAGAGAGGACACAGAGCTCAGAAGGAACATCTGTATATAAGACTAAATGCATGCTGCTACAAAGGAAAAAAGTTAGAACATACTCTGAGGTTCTCAGCAAGAGCACACTGGTTTCCAGTTCCACTTGGGAGAGTTGCAGTTTGTTTTTTTTTGCTTTTGTTTTGGTTTGGTTTTTAGGGCTGCAGCAGTGGCTTATGGAGGTTTCCAAGCTAGGGCTTGAATCGGAGCTGCAGCTGCTGGCCAAAAAAAAGGCCAACATCACAGCCACAGCAACGCAGGATCCAAGCCGCACCTGCGAACTACACCACAGCTCACGGCAACGCAGGATCCTTAACCCGCTGAGCGAACCCAGGGATCGAACCTGCAACCTCATGGTTCCTAGTCAGATTCATTTCCCCTGCGCCACAACGGGAACTCCTGGGAGAGTTAGAATTTTCAGTGAGGTTTAGTGAGAGCGGTTGTGAAAGACCTAAGCACTGTGGATACTTTAAAAGACCTAATTTACTGAGGGAGTTCCCTCAAGGCCCAGTAGGTTAAGGAGCTGGCCTTTTCACTGTTGTGGCTCTAATTACAGCTGTAGCAAGAGTTCAGACCCTGGCCCAGGAACTTGGGCGTGCTGCAGGTTCAGCCAAAAAAGAAAAAAAAATTAAACCAGAGAGAGAATTCTTAGATTTTTTTTTTTTTTTTGTCTTTTTTGCCTTTATGTAGAGCCGCACCCGCAGCATGTGGAGGTTCCCAGGCTAGGGGCCTAACAGGAGCTACAGCTGCGGGCCTTCGCCACAGCCACAGCAACGCGGGATCCGAGCTGCGTCTGCAACCTACACCACAGCTCACGGCCACGCCGGATCCTTAACCCACTGAGCAAGGCCAGGGATCGAACCCGCAACCTCATGGTTCCTAGTCGGATTCGGAAACCACTGAGCTACAACGGGAACTCTGAGAATTCTTAGATTTTTTAAAAGCGAGAGGGGTCGGGGCGGCCGAGACCCGGTGCTGGAGGAAGGGCCAAGTCCAACAGGTGACAGACTAAAAGCCCGGGCAGGTCAGGAAGAGAGGCTCAGAGCTGACCCTCCTGAGCACATTTCCACGGGAAGCCGAGCGGAGTCAGGATGAAGTGGGGGCCGTGGAGGGCTAAGAAGGTCAAGGGCAGCGTGCGAAAAGCACAGCTGGTGCTGATGGTGTGTTCATCCCGGGGACTCAAGCGGAGTGATGTGGGCGGGCGCGCGCTGATGCACGCCGGGGCCGCCCGAGGCGGGAGAGCTTCCCGGAGTCACGGCGCGGAGTCGGTAGAACGGTCCATCTTCGCCTTCCAAAGGCGAGTGGGCATCAATTTGAGAAAAACGTTGAGAGCGCGTAAGAGTTCTTGATTTTGAGCGGAGGAGGTGCAGGGATGGGTACAGCGTGGGTGTGTGGGAGACGGTGGTCTCCGTCAGTGCATGGCTGTGTCATTCCAGCTGTGCCTTCCCGTAGGGACAAAGGCATTGTTAACGGAAGGAGAAGGGGGGCAGAATATTGAGACCCACGGAAAAGGGACTGCCTTTGGTGGCTGGCTCTGCGCAGAATGCACCTGCCAGATACGCACAAGCGGCCCCCCTCCTTCAGCGTCTGAGACACGGGATGATGAAGAAAAAAAAAAATTTTTTTTTAAACAGTGAAATAAAATGAGCTAAAAGTTCATACCAAAAAATGGGGCCAGACCTTGACATGATCTCGGCCAGCGGTGTCCTTGTTAACAACTCTGGGGACCGTGAAGGTTTGAGGAGGGCTGCCTGCCCCATGTTATGAGGGGAAAGAGGGCTTCTCTCTAAACATGCACACTGAACGTGTTCCAGTTTTAGCTCTTTCGGAGTTCCCGTCGTGGCTCAGCGGAAAAGAATACTTCTTAGGAACCATGAGGCTGCGGGTTCGATCCCTGGCCTTGCTCAGTGGGTTGAGGATCTGGCGTGGCCGTGAGCTGTGGTGTAGGTTGCAGACGCGGCTCGGATCCCGCGTTGCTGTGGTTGTGGTGTAGGCCAGCAGCTGTAGCTCCAATTCAGCCCTTAGCCATATGCTGTGGGTGCGGCCCTAAAAAGCAAAACAATAAAAAAAGTTTTTTTTAGCTCTTTCAAGTTAGGCAGGTTCCAAAAACCCAAGCCCACGTGATGTGTGGTCCACCGATTTGGCAGTCGTAAAAATCTGCTAAGATTTAGAAATGTGGTTACTCATTTGTCTTTTCAGTCTCATCAGAGAATTCCCCTCATATACACACAATAAAGCCCCTAATGGGCGGTCCTGATGCAGTTTTAAAACAATTTGCATGAAAGCTTTGTTTCTCTTTTCCACCTGAGAAAGAGGTAAAGAGGGATTTCCTGGGGGGGGGGGTGAGTGAGGACAGGGAGGTAGGCACCCCATCTTCCTGGTAGCTCAGCTTGGGCTTCGCACAAACACCCCTGTCCATCATGCTGAATATTCTGGCATCTCCCTGGATCGATTCTTTCTCATCTTGGATCAAAACTAAGGGATGACAGTTAATCCTCTAAAAGACACTGGGGGATGGGGGACCAGAATCTGGGTTAGGATGGGCTTTCCTGCCCCTAAGATCCGTGTCATTCCAACACCCTCACACTCTCAACTCCCAGTTTCATCACTTCACACACAGAAAAAAAAGGAGTTCAGGAGTCAATGTTCGATCATCGCCCGGACTCAGAGACATCGAGGACACACCCCCACATCCTGCCGGCTGCCCGTGGGGTTGTGAGAAAGTCACTTCCGGTCTGGACCTGGGTCCCCTCACTGGTAACCTGGGGAGCAGAGCAGACGTTGCAATCGGTGGCGCGAACCTGGCCGTCGGCCGTGTGTGTGTGCTCCTTCTTGTGTGTGCTTCCTCTGCAGCGTTCAGCTGAGTCACCACCACGTGGAGGTCACAAATGCCACATGAGTGTTAGGCCGGCGGGGACGGGTAGCCGCCCCCCAAATGGCAAAGAGACCCCTCATATCAAACAGACCCCATGAGGAATGGACAAGCCTGCGCCGGAAGATAGGCCGCCAGCCCCACCCGCGCCAAAGGACGATCGAAGCCACGCCTACCCCCGACCAATCACCTAGGGACACGGTGGTCCCTTGCCTAATTTGGCAAAGGCACTACCCGGATCCAGACCCGGGACCAACAAGGCTTAACACCCCCACCCCCCCGCCCCCGCCCCGCGTGCTCCCCAACCTGGGCGC
>PVHT020000439.1:1940584-1955482 GCA_004024745.2 Catagonus wagneri | reverse complement strand
AATTCTCCAGTAAATCATGATCGCCGCCTTTTGCATGTATCCCCTGCTCGTTTCTTTCTCCCCTCTTTCCGTTCTAAACCAATTTCTTACAATGAGGATCTGAATTTCTGCCTTCTCTTGGTAACAGATGCTCTGTAGACTCCGGGCCCAGCTCCCCAAGCACAGCCGCGGTAGGGCTGAGGAGGGACTTGTGATGGGGCTTGTTCTCTGAAGTTCACCGCAGACCTCACCAGCCCCCTTGGCAGCCCCAGGCTCCTTCATTCATCTCTGAGCCTCCTTGGCCCCTATTATATCTCACACTGGAACCCCTACCCCAGGAGTTCCTGTGGTGGCTCAGCAGGAACAAATCCAACTAGTACCCATGAGGATGCGGGTTCAATCCCTGGCCTCGCTCAGTGGGTTAAGGAACCAGCATTGCCGTGAGCTGTGGTGTAGGTTGCAGAAGCGGCTCGGATCCGGCGTTGCCGTGGCTGTGGTGCAGGCCGGCAGCTGTAGCTCTGACTCGACCCCTAGCCTGGAAACTTCCATTGGCTACAGATCCAGCCCTAAAAAAGCAACAAAAAAGAAAAGAAACCCCTGCCCTAGAAACCCTCTAACCTTAACTACGTGACTGTTCCTTGGTTTTGGAATGGCAGCGTGGTACCTGCAGTAGTTTTCAGCTGGCTCCCTGCCCTAGAAGTCAGCACTTTCTGGTGTCTTGGTGTCCTGGTGATAAGGATGGAGCAGGGTGGTCACACAGGTAGCTGTAGACGTCCCAAAAAGGGACCACAGATAGAGGGGGAAACTAGGGGACTTTGGGAGATCACTGTAAGTTACGAATTGCTCAAGAGAGCCATCAGAACGAGGCAGGCTTGCTCGACTAGTGGAGGCATGAGATGTGCCTCGGGGCGTTGGGTGGGGGGCGGGGGGAGGGCTGCATTCAGGTTCCGGCCAAGGGCAGGAGTTTGAGCACCACACTTCTGCTGCTTTGAATAATAAGTATGTGACAGTCCTGGTCTGACCTTATAGGGTGAAATACTCTTACCGGATACCAAAGAGGAGCTAGTACTCAACTCCAAGAAAGAGGAAGAGATGGCCTTTTCCCACCCCCTCTCCCCTTGGAGGATAAAACTGGAGCCCACCAGATCCTCAGGGCAGAGCCTCCATGCCTGCCCGCTTGCACTCTCACAAGCTTCCCATCTTAACAAATCTATTTCTTGCCTCTCACTTTGTCTCTCACAGGGTGAGTGATTCTAGTTTAAAAACCGTGGGTTCAAGTCCCGATCTGGGCTCTGGCTGGGTTCAAGCCCTAAGTGCTGCCTGTTTCACTAGCACCTCACACTCCCTGGGTGGCCCCGTGGCTCTTTCAGCCTCCCTCCACCTCATTCTCTGCCCTGCCTTCCTCCCTTCTTTCCTTTCTTTTATTCTTTCTTTCCTTCGTTTTTTAATTTTATGGCCACATCCATGCACATAGAGGACTGAGTCTGCTTCACAGATGTAACCTACACTGCAGGCGCAGCAATGCCGCGTCCTTTTAACCCACTGCACTGAGCCAGGGATTGAACCCGCACCTCCACAGCAACCTGAGCAGCTGCAGCGGGACTCCTGACCCGCTGCACCATGGCGGGAACGCCTGCTCTACTGCTTTGGAGGAAAAAAGGGATGTGGAGGGAGAACGGTCTTCAGAACCAGACTGCCTGGGTTCGAACCCAGCTCAGCCCCCTCCTCATCGGTCATTTGCATGGCTAAACGTTAGCTTCATCTATAAAAGAGGAATAATCATTTAAAAAACAGTAATTTAAAATCTCTTCACAGAGCTGCAGTGAGGACCCAGTATTGAGGGTTTTGCACCGAAAGCAGCCTGGGAAGGGAGCCGCTGTGAAAGGGGTGTTTGTCGATGATCACAGACCCGTCGACAGTGATCATAAGCGGACGACGTGCCGAGGACTCGAGGTACCCGACCTCGGTTAATCCTTCCAACAATTCAACGAGATCGGGTGTCACCCTCAGTGACAATGAACCAACGGCAAACACACAGGATCAGAGAGGTTAAGCAACTTCCCCAGGACTGCAGTATTTGATGCCACAGCTGGGACTTGGTTGGATTCAAGGCCATGAGCAAGGGAGGGAGTACAGGACATTCAGTTCCCCCACCTCCCCGCCCTCCAAGCCCCTTCTTTTCGCCCCCGAACTGACTCATTGTCACCTGTTACCACCTGCCTCGGAGTCTCCTGTTACCATCTGCTCCTCCCCTCCATCTATTTTCCACATAGCAGCCAAAATACACTGCTTTTAAAATATAAACAGGATGATGCAACTCGTGCCCCAGACCCTCCCAGCTCGCCAAAAATACCCAACCAAACCCTGACCGTAGCCCACACGTGTCCTTGACTCACCTCCTCCCACTCACAGCCTTGCTGCAGGCGCACCGGCCTCCCTCAAAGGTCAGGCTCTCCCCATGGCCTCGGAACCGGCTGTCCGTGCTCCCTGGGTCTTCGCGTGGCCGGATCGACACCTCCCAGGCCTGCGCCCAAACCTCTCCTGGCACAGTGCCTGGCCACGCACGTGCTCATTACAGACTGTGGCGTAAATGAGGAGTTTTCAGGAGATTCCACGGACGGCCCCGGGCCTCTGCCCTCTCCGCCTCCCAGAGCCCTGGGATGTGACCCTGTCTTGTACCCATCGAGAGACGGGGTCCGGAGTTCCCATTGTCGCTCAGTGGTTAACGAATCTGACTAGGAACCATGAGGTTGCGGGTTCGATCCCTGGCCTCGCTCAGTGGGTTACGGATCCGGCGTTGCCGTGAGCTGTGGTGTAGGTCGCAGATGCGGCTCGGATCCCGCGTGGCTGTGGCTGTGGCGAAGGCCGGCGGCTACAGCTCCTGTTAGACCCCTAGCCTGGGAACCTCCATATGCTGCGGGTGCGGCTCTAGATAAGGCAAAAAGACAAAAAAAAAAAAAAAAAAAACAACAGACGGGGGTCTCCTTCCTGAACCCGAATGTCGGCTGGCCGGGCAGCTTGCTTTGGCCGGTGAAGCACAGTGGAGCTGAGCTGTGTGGCTCACCAGCCTGGGCTGCAAGGGGCCTCGC
Source organism: Catagonus wagneri (assembly GCA_004024745.2). Classification (NCBI taxonomy): domain Eukaryota; kingdom Metazoa; phylum Chordata; class Mammalia; order Artiodactyla; family Tayassuidae; genus Catagonus; species Catagonus wagneri. Next base: position 1,952,414 of record PVHT020000439.1, on the reverse strand, counting down.
ACAGCTCTGCTCTCTGGCCTGCTCGCCCTGGAACCCGGCCTCTGCCCTGTGAAAACGCCTGGGCTGGTCAGCTGGAGGCTGGAGACCTTGGCTCAGATCAGGTTGACCTTTGCTTAAGGAGAACCATCTCCCTCCCACCTCTTGTGCACACCCGTGTTATCAATCCCAGGAGCCACGCGGGAGGGGAGGGTGAACCCCTGCGGGTGGCCCTACCGTGCGGGGCGATGGGGATGGAGAGAAGGGCAGGCTTCGGGAAACACTTCGAAAGTGGCATCAGAAAGGATGCCAGCACCAGTGAGCTGTCACCCATGAGAGAACTGGTTCGCCTCACACAGCAGGGAAAGGGAGGGGCTGGGCTCGAACTCTGGGTGTTGATGCCTTGTAACTGGAGTGAAGGGACGGAAGGGGTCCAGCAGCCACAGGGGAGCCTGGGGGAAAACCCACTCACCCCACTGTGTCCTGGCAGAGCCCGCTGCACGGGGCCCCAAGCAGCTGAAGCAGGAAGGAACCGGGGCAGTGGCCGGTCTGAGGCCTCCGGCCACCGGCAAGGACCTGTGGGAACCTCTGTGGGCAGCGGTCTCGCCCCTCAGCACCAGAGAAGGAAGCAGGGAGTCCGAGGCCCAGCCCGCCAAGGCACAAAGCAGACTTTCTGGTCCGCGGCACTGGTTGGTTGGTAAATAAAAAGGGCTGTGGGTATGGGGGCCGGTGAGTCACGGCAGGCTCCATGTCACAGCTCCTGTGGGGACAGGTCGGAGAGTGGCTGGTTTTCCTTATTTTCCTCTTCAGATGCAGCAGTTTGTACTCACAAACCTTTGCATTCATGGCTTTCCCTCGTTACTGCTCTGCACAGGGGTCTTCCCTCTTTATGTATTTATTTATTTATTTTTGTCTTTTTTGCTTTTTTATCTGGAGCCGCACCCGCGGCATATGGAGGTTCCCAGGCTAGGGGTCTAACAGGAGCTGTAGCCGCCGGCCTTCGCCACAGCCACAGCAACGAGGGATCCGAGCCGCGTCTGCAACTTACACCACAGCTCACGGCAACGCCGGAAACTTAACCCACTGAGCGAGGCCAGGGATCGAACCCACAGCCTCATGGTTCCTAGTCAGATTCGTTAACCACTGAGCCACAATGGGAACTCCTGGGTCTTCACTCTTTAAATGGATTATATTATTTCCTTTTACCACCGTTCTCCCCTGCCAAAAGCAACAGGAACGCATCAAATATGCATCCTTGAATTTGTTTTCCTCTTCTTTTTTCTGTTGGTGTTTCAACTTTTACTGAATGATTAGGAAAATCACCATCTTGTTTCTTGTTTCTCAAAGGTCATGCAACTAGTCAGCAGGGACAAACATTACAACGTCCCTTCTTCATCTGAGTGCATTCTTCAAAAAAAAAAAAAATCATAGGCAGGGAGCTCCTTTTGTGGCTCAGCGGGTTACAAGCCTGACTGGTAACCATGAGGATGCAGGTTCGATCCCTGGCCTTGCTCAGCGGGTTAAGGATCTGGTGTTGCCGTGAGCTCTGGTGTAGGTCGCAGATGTGGCTACGTTGCTGTGGCTGTGGTGTAGGCCGGCAGCTGTAGCTCTGATTCAACCCCTAGCCTGGGAACCTCCGTATGCTGCAGAAGCAGCCCTTTAAAAAAAGAAGAAAGAAAGAGAGAGAGAGAGAAGGAAGGAAGGAAGACAGAAAGAAAAAAAAATCACATGTAGTTTGCATGTTTTTCTGCAAATTTTCAACCCTTAAATGCTCAAGTTGTTCTTTAATAAAAAGTACAACACTGAGCCTCAGAGAAATTCCATAAATTGCCTTAAATCACACTGGTAGTACATAGCAATGCTAAGAGTCTTAACAACAGAATCTATGCCAACTTTCTAATTCTTCCTCCCAAATAATTGGCTATGTTCTTTGTGAGAGTTAAACTATGCTGTGAATGCCAAGAGACCTTTTAAAAGCGTACTAATGGGAGGTACCGTATTAGTGAATCTGCTTTATTTCTTTTAATTATTAATGCTATTTTTAATTGAGGTATGTTGACTCACAAAATTATGTTTCAGAGGTACCACACAGTGATTCAGTCTTTTCAGAGGCTATGCTCCATTTAAAGTTATTGTAAAACACTGGCACGTTCCCTGTGCTGTACCACACACATCGCTTGTTTACTTAAGGTGTACTCGTTTGTACCTGAGATTTTTTTTTTAACTACTTTTATGGACTCCCTTAAATCTGTTGCATCATGTCGTGAGTGGGGTCGGGGGGCACTACAGATCTCGCTTCTTTCCTTCCTTCCTTTTTCCTGCTCCCGCAGTATTAACTAAAATCATAAAGTTTTTTTTTTTTTTTTTGTCTTTCCTGCATCACAAGGAAGTTCCTGGACCAGGGATCAAACTCTCACCACAGCCTTAACCTGAACCACAGCAGTGACAAGGCCCACTCCCATATGACTTTTTTTTTTTTGGTACAGTCCAGGGGCATATGGAAGTTCCAAGGCCAGGAATTGAATCTGAGCTGCCGCTTCGACCTACAGCCACAGCTGTGGCAATGCCGGGTCCTTAACCTGCTGTGCCGCAGGGGGAACACCCGTGACTGATTAAGAAAAAAAAAAAAATTCTCCTGCAGAGAGCAGTCGGGTTGATGACTTATTTGGCTCCTGTACGACAGACCACCCGACTCCAGGGCCCGTGGGGAGCGAACGGGGCCATGCGGTTGGCGGGCAGGGTTGCTTGAGCGAGGATGCTGCTCCCGGCCCTCAGGAAGGCCAGCCGCCACGCTGGGGTGACCGCCTCGCCCTGACAGAACACAGGGGGTCCCCACACCCAGCCACCTGTCCCAGCTGACCTCCAGCTTGGCGGCAGTGGTGAACCAGCGGGTGTCCAAACAACTGTTAGCCGTACAGTTTCTTCTGCAAAGGAGTCAGACAAACCTCTGTCGGGAATTTTTTTCTAAACACCGTGCCTTGATTCTACGAGGTCGCACAGCCAAATTCTCCTTACTCCCGAGTCTGGGAGCGGTGCGCGTGCACCTTCTGCTCCCGCCCCCAGGGTGGGCATCCCAGCAGGGCTCCCGTGTGGCCGAGCACCGGGTCACTTGTGTGGGGACACACGAGGTAACCTGGAGTCCTGCCGGCTGGTTCCGCCTGCGTCAGCCGACCCGCCACCCCCACCCCGCAGGGCGCACGCTTCCTCTGGCCCGCGCGGGGGGACCCTTCTGTCCCGGTCCAGCCTCCGGCGCCTCTGTCCCCGCCCAGCACGCCACCCCCAACCCCCATCTCGGACCCTATGCCAGCCGCAGAGGAGGGCAGGACCAGTCACCGGATGTGGAAGCCCAGGTGGGACAGGTGCCCCTGGCAGAGCAGGTGAGTTGGGTTCACGTCCGTCAGCGCCGCACACCTCCTCAGCTGTCTCTAATGAAGGCTGTCCCCTCCCCCGCGTCCCCAACCACGCCCCGAGGCTCGTCCAGCATGTGACCCCAGGGGACAGAGGTGAAGAGGGTGGGACACCTCCATGGGTGCCGTGTCCACACCCAGGGGCGCCGTGTGTTGGGATGGGGGTCCCCAAAGGGAAGTCGGGGATGGAGCTTCAACAGTCCAAGAGCAGCTACGCTCGTGGCAGAAGTGAGGGGCCTAAGTGACCACAGGCGCTGGAAGCACGACCGCCCCGTACGCTGGGCTCCCTGGTCTGTGTGACCAAGTCAGCACAGTGTCTGTGTCCTCGGGTTACAATGATTAAAGGAGCGACGGCTTCAAGTACCCAAAAGAGGGTCTTGCACCCACACTTCTGCCGTCGTCAGACCCCAGCCTGGCCTGACGCGCCCACTCCCGCCGCGTCATGCCCCTCCCAGCCCTCTCCTGAGGTCCTGCGGCAGGTGACGCGGGCTCTCCCGGCTGGCTTCCTCTTCTGGATGCGGCAACACGGACCCCTCAGGTGATACGACAGCCCTGCCACTAAAGGTGCCGGGGTGCCCACTTCTGCCTGCTGGCAGTGCCCACATCTGCACCCATTCCCTCATTCGACTTCCAGAACAGGCCCCTTGCATCCCGCAGCACAACCGGCGGATGCTGAGGCCACCAGTCACTCCTGGAGACCGCCCGACCCCCAAACCTGCTCCAGCCGTCGTGGGTCTCAGAAGGCAGGGCTGGCCTCTGGCTGTAAACGCTGGCAGTCCAGCTAGCTGCTTCCCCAGACTCCCTTGCAGCCAGGGCATGGCCAGTGACCTGGGTTTTACTGGGCAGACGCACTGGCGCTGAACTCTGGGGCAGGAGCCGGCACTGGGAAGTGACCGGAAGATCTGGGCGGAAGAAGCCCAGCCAGTCTCAGGTGCTGGACGCAAGCCGGCTGGGGGTGGGGAGATGTGGATGGATGTCAGCAGCGGGTGCAGTCAGGCCAGAGCACTCCTTCCAGAGCACCCACAAGGCAACTGTCCTTCCTCCCTGGAGAGGAGCCACCAGGTGTAAGGACAGGTCAGACGGCACCCGAGAGGCCCTCTCAGCCCCCGCCCCCCGGGCATCCCAGACCGATGGCCACCAGGCTCCTGTGACCACCCCAGCAGGACACTGGACTCTTCTCTGGAAAATGGGCCACCAGAGACCCACTGGTATTGATGTTTGAGGCTATCCAAAGCAGTACCCTTACCAAGGATGCGGGTCCCATTGTTGTCACTTACAGGCTCAGAGACAGATGTGACCCAAGATTACGTGGCCGGGAAGCCATAAGGCCCCTGGGCGCTGGGCTGAGCCCTGCATCTGTGAAGGGGGAGCTGGAGACTGGCTCCTGGGGGTGCTGAGGAGTCCCGTGAGGAGACATGAGAGCACTGACCCTGCAGCGCAGACCCCCATGGCAACTCATCTCCAGCACTTCTCACCCGGTTCGTCTAACCTCTAGGCTCAGGGACCAGGAGGCGGCCCCCTAGGAGAGAAAGCAGGGCAGTCGCAGTGTGCACAACTTATCAGTGACTTTATTACTTTCCAGTTGCTGGTGAACTGTCGTCTCCGACCGCTTCCCTGGAGCAGGCATCTCTGTCCATCTCATGCCTTCCTGGGTTGCACATAGGAGCCAGACCAGGGAACCCACTGCCAGAACCCAGATCTGTCCTGTAAGAGCCGTCACCCCTTCCATGTCCCCCCACTGTGTCCCGGCGGGGGTCTCCTGGGGACAAGACCCCGTCCCTTTCCTTCAGCAGAGGGCCCCTGCCTGCTGCTCCTGCCCCGCATTCCAATCCCCGGTTCTGGCCCGCGGCTTTCCGGCTCCCGCCCCGGGAGGGAGTGCTGGAGAGGGGAGGGCTGTGGCGGCTCCTTCTACAGGGCGGGAGAGGCTGCGCGTGGACCGGTGAGATCCGAACAGGAAAAAAGTGGACCATAAAGTGAGAGTTGGGAAGGAACAGGGCGCTGGGGCACCGGAAGGTTTGGACTAGGGAGGAGTCGTGGAGGAGGAGACAGGGAGGGCTGGACGGCGAGGCGCAGGCTACCCCAGCGGCCAAGGCGGGAAGGGCCCCCCGCCCTCGGGGCCCGGCGCCGCCGCCCCGCCCGCGCCGCCCGCTGCCACGCGCCCGTGGATGCGCTGGTGGCGCAGCACGTGCTCGCGGCGCCCGAAGCCCTTGCCGCATTCCCAGCAGGCGAACGGCCGCGCGCCCGAGTGCGTCTTGCGGTGGCGCACCAAGTGTTCGCGCCAGTAGAAGGTCTTGCCGCACTCGCAGCAGGCGTGCGGCTTCTCGCGGGCTGGCAGCGGGCGCAGGGCCGGCCCCGGGCTGCCGGGGTGCGTGCCGCGGTGGCGCCGCAGGTGCTCCTTGCGCCGGAAGGCCTTGCCGCACTCGGGGCAGGCGTGCGGCTTCTCACCCGTGTGGCTCTGCCGGTGACGCAGCAGGTGCGCCGGCTTCAGCGAGGCCTTGCCGCACTCGGGGCACGACGCGGAGCCCGGGGCCGCCAGGAAGGCAGGCAGGCCCGGCGCTGGCGGGGCCGGCGGGGCCGGCGGGGGGCTACCCGGCTCCTGCTTGTAGGGGCGCGCGGCCTGGGCGTCCCCCGTCGCCGGTTCCTCGGCCCCGGGGGCCGCGTCTCCTGCCGGGCAAAGGCGCAGAGTCAGGATGGCTGGCTCCGCACAAGGAGGAGCGGGTGCAGGGCACAGCTGGGCAGGGGCAGGCGGCCCAGGGTCTGGTTATAGGATCAGTCCTGGGGCAGGTGGCGAGCGCTTAAGGCCAGGGAGCCCTCGGGTGCGAAGAGGGTTGCCGCCAGCTTTTCACTCACCCCGTGTCCCTGTACAGCACAGTACAAGGTGCAGAGTAAGTGCCCGATAAATGGATGGATGGGTGGGTGGGTGGGGAAGGTAGAGAAATGAAGAGGCAGTGGAGGAGTGGACTGGAGGAGTGGACTGACGGAGGAACCGCAGGTCAATGAGGATGGACCGGAGGCGGAGGAAGTCCACAGGTAGATGAGTGAATAAACGGGAGAGGGTATAGACAGCCAGAGAGGTAGGTGGGCGGGAGGACTGGCCGATAGAGGAAGGGATGGATGGCTGGACAGGTGGATGGGCTGGCTGACGGCTGGAGGGGTGGATGCACTGACGGCTGGAGGGGTGGATGGATGGATGAGTGAGCAAAGGGGTGGGTCAGAAAGTGGGGACGATAAACTGGGTGGATGGACAAACCGCACACACATACATTTCTTTTCTCCAGGGTTTCAAACTGCTCTATGGAATTCCAAGGAGATAGGCAACCCTTAAGTGTCACACTAGGACAGATGTGACAGAAACAGCAGTACATCTCTCCCTCTGTGCCTGGCACCATGCTGGGCACCAGCGTCTGCTGGCTCGTCCCAGCCCTACGTGGCCCAGCAAGAGCAGGTCCAATGCTGCTGTACCCATGAATGGACGTGGGAGGGCACTACCTCAGGTTCCCAGCCACCCAGCCCTGCTCCCTCAGGACCCTCTTCTGTCCTCCTCCAGAGGCCCACAGGTGTTCATCAGGCCAGGGCCGTGTCTCCCCTGGGACCACAGGCTCTCGAGCCAGAAACCCAGGTCCCTTCCCGTCCCCCTCCATCCCTCTGCCAACACACTGACTCAGGGATGTCCCTCAGCTCCCCCACCCAGCCACGGCCCTGGCCACCAGAGTGGCCTCCCCGGTCTGCCCCCCGCTCTGACGAGGTTCGGCCCAATTTCGCCTTGGTCCGTATGGGCGTTGGCCCCAGCTCCCAGCCAGTGTGCGCACCGGGGCTGGCCAGTCGGAGCTGACTGAATACCCCCCACCCGGTCCGGCGACTGGCTCCTTTGGGAGGAGCCGACGAGACTGCTGAGACTGCAGGTGCCCACACCTCCCTGAGACCTGGGGCTCAAGGGCTCTGGGGTTGGAACGCCTGGGTACCTCCTGGCCTGCCCAACACCCGATCTTGGGCGAGTTACTCCGTTTCTCTGGGCCTGGGTTTCTGCAGCTACAAAACGTGGCTGCAAATGCCGTGTATCTCAAGGGCTGCCGTGGGGTTTCCATGAGCGGGTAAGACCGTGCCTGCGCACAGCTGGTTCACGTCACTGGGGCTGGCTGTCCCTTGTGACCCCCACTTGCTATGTGTGCCTCCAGGACGGGGCGTGTCTGATTCGGCTCCCCGGGCCTGGCACACGGCGGGAACCACACCAGGGACGTTCACTGAACGAATGAATGACGGATGAGAGAAGGCCCCCCTCGGGCTGGGAGCGTGTGGGGAGGGGTGGGCTGCTCACCTAGCGGCGTCACCCCACCAACGTCCTTTCCCACGCCGACCCCGGGCTCTTCCGTCACATCCCGAGGTGCCTTCACCGCTGGTCCCTGAAACGAAGAGATACCACATCCGGAACTGAGAAGCCTGGGCCCCAGCCTGCCTTCCTCCTCTCAGTCCTGCCGCTTGCTCTGGGGAAAGCTGGCTGCCTGCAGGAGGATGCTCGGCCACCCCACGGCAAGGACTAGGGCTGCGGCAAGGGGGAACCACCTCGGAACATATCCTTCAGCCCCAGGCCAGCCTTCAGGTGACGACAACCCTGGCCGTGTCTTAACCACAACCTTGTGAGAGAACTGGAGCTGGGTCCACCCTAAACTCCGGACCCACAGAAGCTGCTGAGATGCTAAATGGTCACTGCTTTAGGCCACTAAGTTTGGGGTGATCTGTTATGCAGCAACAGGTAACCGTTACACCTGCTTTAAATCTTACATTAGCTTTTTAAAGCCTTCTGCTTTAAACTCCTTGACAAAATGCAGAAGGAAAACACAGAAGCTACTTGCAACTCAGGAGAAAACAAAGGGAGTTGAGAAGGAAACTCCCTGCTCGGGTGGATGGCTCTGAGCAGCACGGCACCAGCAGGAGACAGGAGATTAAGGGCAAAGCTGCAAACTATTTCTGGTTCTTTTACTCTGTCACTGTTCCTCAAGCCCAAAGCCTCCAGGAAAAGACCAGAACTGCCCTGTGCCGGTGGGGGAGAGCTGGTTCCCGAGTTACAGGCCCCCAACCCCTCTCACGTTTCACCGGTTTGGGCCTGAAGCAGCTGCCTCCTCTGGGCATCTTGCACAAAAGGAACCACAGGGTCCTTTCGCTTTTTCCCGCTTTTGGTGTTCACCGTGTTGCACCGCTTCACAGCCTCAGCACCATGGAAGAGGGTTCCGGCTCCCGGCACCCCTCACCACGCCCCTCAGTGGACACTGAGCCAAGGAATGGAGGGACGGATGAAGCTGCCACGCTTCCGCCTTTGCTGGCGGCCCAGGAAACATCCCAGGAAGAGGTCAGGCTGCGGCAGTGTGAGGCGGGGCCGGCAAGAGGCTGCCCAGATCCCTGGCGCCTCCCGCCAGACCTGCTGGGGGTCCCGAGTGAGGTACTTCACGCCCTGGGGTCAGTCCGGGGGACTGGTGGACAACGAGCCCCCTGCTCCCAGCCTCGGGGGGGCCCTTGGCCCTGGGGATGTCTGCCCAGCTGCGGGCAGGGTGGGAGGACACAGGCCAGCGCCTGCTGCACCTGCCTCAGTGGCACCCGGGCAGGCAACCCCGGCGCGGAGCACAGGAAGCCACACCACCGGCAGTCCCCCGCGATGCCTGCGCACACACGTCTGGGGCTTCCACACTGCTCCGGAGGCCCCTGCAGGTGTCATGAGGGCTTGGGTTCGGGGTCACAGACTTGGGGTGCGAGCACGTGCTGAGGCTGAGCACCGTCCCCGGGAAGGCGCCGGGCCAGGCATCAGCACACAGCGGGGACACGGGTGGGAATCCACGGCTTGCGGGTTGTGCTGTGTGACCTGGGAAAGCCACTCAACTTCCCTGAGCTTCGTACCTTCATCTCTGAAACAGAGAAGATGAGCAGAGCCCTCGGGACTGCATGGGGACAGACAGGCCACGTTGACAAAAGGATCTGGGGGTGCTTAAGCCATGCCGGGTCAGCTCGACCCGGGATTACGGTCACCACGGCGCAGTCAGCTGCGGCCCCACGGCAGCCCCGGCTGGGGAGCCGCCCTGGATGACCCCCGGACAGGGCGCTCTCTCTGGGCCCCACCCCACCCACCTCGTCCCTCGGCCGACTTTAACCTACGTCCTTTCACTGCGATGAACGGCAGCTTTCCAAAAGCTCACTAATTCCCGTGAATGACTGAACCTGAGGGTGGTCCTGGGGACCCCTGAACTGGCAGCTGGTGTCAAAGTGAGGTGGCCTGGGGGGGACCCCCTGGACTCTGCACGTGAGAACTGCCTGGTACCCATCAGTGTCCAGACTCTTCCCGAAAAGGGCCAGAGAGCAGAGGTGTCCGGCTCCACGGGGCCTCTGGTCCTCGTCTCAGCTGCTCAGCTCTGCCACAAAGTGGCCACAAGTGACACATAAGTGGCTGGCGAGGCGTCACACTATAGCCCCAGAGGTGGGCAATCGGCTCAGGCTGCAGTCCGCTGACCCCTGGGGGGCAGCCAGGAGCCAAGCTTACCAGAGAGGCCTTTGCCCTCAGCTGCGGGGAGGCGACCGCTCAGCACGTCCCTTCTGACAGGGCCACACTGGACCCTCTGACGAGGATATTTATGAGGCAGCCTTGGGCCACATGGCATCTGCTCGGTCCTTCGGGGCCCAGAGCCCCAGCAACTCCAGGCACCGAGGTTCAGGGAGTGCCCTGGCTGGGACCGGCCGTGCGTGCTGCCACACAGTCACCAGGAGGGGACGCCGGGAAGCTCCATGGGTGGAACTCTCTTGGCCCCTGCCAGCTGCCCCTCCTTGGCTGACTAAATCTGTGTCCCTCTGTTGTGACCAACGGTCACCGTGAGCACAAAGCCTTCAGTGAGCTGAGTCCCTGCACTGCGCTGTCAGCCCTGAGCGAGGTCAGGGACCCCAACCTGCAGTGAACTGTCAGCCTTCAACAAGGTCGGGGCCCCAGCCTGCACCGAGAGTCAGAGGCAGGTGGACGGTCCCCTCCAAGTGTCACTGCTGGCCTGACCCTCACCCCTGCCCGCGCGTCCCCACCTCCACCACACCAGGACCTCAGGGCCCCAGGCACCTGTGTGTTTGTCTCAGGGGAGCTGAGGACCCGCGGCCCGCGGGAGGGGAGCACCCCAGGTCCCCCCGGACGTCTGGTGCAGGCCCCCCGCCGGCCGCCCCTGCTCACCCAGAGCTCCTCCAGCAGCGCCACGGCTTCCTCCCCGCTCTGGGGCCGCCGGCTGCACACCCAGGCCTGGAGGTCGGCGGGCAGGGCACTCAGGAACTGCTCCAGCACCAGCAGCTCCAGCATCTGCTCCTTGGTGTGGACCTCGGGCCGCAGCCAGTCCCGGCACAAGGCGCGGAGCAGGCCCAGCGCCTCGCGGGGGCCCGGAGCGTCACCCAGGTGGAAGTGGCGGAAGCGGTGCCACGGCGAGTCCAGGGTCAGGCCCTCGGTAGCCTGGCACTCCTGCTTCACGGGCTGCACGGCCAGGGCCTCCATGGGGCCGGCGAGACGGCAGCGCCTGTGGGGGGAGTTCAGCGGTGAGCGCCCAGCTCCGTCCGTCCTTCCGGAACCCACCATCCCCTGTCTGCACAGGCAGCAGACCCCACTCGGGAGCTCTGAGCCTCACTGTCCCCCGCGTCCCACCCGAGGTGAAGCACTGGCCTCGCCAGCCACACCATCCAAGGGGAGGCCACCTGGCAGGGGCCCTGCGAGGAGTGACACCCGCCCTGCAGCTGCCCCGTGAGCGCTGACCAGGAAGGCGGATGGAGGACTGGGACGGGGCCTGGCAGGTCACCGGTCACCAGCACCATCGACACTTGGTAATCCCAAACCCACGCCCCCGAGGCAGACACCTCAGGACGCCTACTCCAAAGCCCGCCCCCTACCCCCCGGCCTCCTCCCGCCTTGCTAACAGCTGTGGACACAGCCGTGCCCCACAGCAGTCCCCGGTGCTCGCGTGGAAGCGCTACTCCCCGTATGACTGCGTGTGGAGATGGGCTTTTAGGAAGAAACGGAGATCAAATGAGATCATGGTGGGGGTGGGGGAGCGGGGGTCCTTCTTCAATGGGGCTGGAGGCCTGCGAGCCAGGGAGGCAGCGCTCACCAGACCCCAAATCTGCCCGCGCCTGATCCGGGCCTCCCTGCCTCCAGAACCTCAAAAGTAAAGGCCCATGGTGCTGTCGTGGCTGCCCCCGGGCCAAGACACCAATGGGCCCCCAATCACGTCCGGGTATTGGGAAACGGGGCAGGCTGCAAGGGGTCCCCACTCCGTTCTCCCCTCTCTCCTTTCGTAAGACCCCTGCCCCCCAGGAAGCTGTGTGCCCTCACTTCCTCTTCCAGGAGCAAAAGGGGCGCACAGGGGCTTCAGCTTTGAGGGTGACACGGGAGCCGGAGGCGGCAGCTCTCAATGTGGGCAATGTGACGGGGGGGGGGGGGGGGA
>PVHT020000439.1:1871911-1933609 GCA_004024745.2 Catagonus wagneri | reverse complement strand
CGCCCCCCATCCCTCCCTCCTTTCCTCCCTCACTCACCTTACTCTCCCGGCCGAGGCCCCCCAAACCCCCTCGCCTCCTCGCACATGCGCACAGAGCTCACCAGAACTCCATGCCCCGGCAGGCTTTGCGCCAAACTCATCCGTCCCCCTCCCCTCAACACTCCGAGACCCAGGGATCTGTTGCCCTCTACAGCCCCGCCGGCCTCACCTAGAACTACATCTCCCAGGAAGGATCGCAACAACGGGGCTTCCTATTGGCCCTTGCCGTGGCCACCCACTCACGCCCATCCCTGAATGGCTCCGCCAACACCAGAACAACATTTCCCAAGATGCACAGAAGCCCTTCCAGCGACGTATTGGATCTCGCAAACATGGCCTCTCCCAGCACGCCAGGCTTTTTTGGACTACATTACCCAGAACGCATTGAGGCCTTCCCAATGGCCCGGGCACGGGCCCCAGGCATGCGCACACGTGCCAGGGTGAGCAGCGGGTGGGCCGAGGGAGAAGGAGGAGCTATGACGGTGTTGCCGTGGAGACCGAAGGAGGCTAGGAGCTGCAGACCCTCGGGAAATGGGGGCCCCCAGACCTAGCTGGCGGGTTAGGAGGAGGAGCCCAGGCCAATCAAGGCGTACGGGGTGCGTCTCCTTGACAACGGGTCACGTTTCACCCCTCCCCCACCCGGGCAGAACAAGTGAGTGAAGTCCGAGGATGAAGCTGGACCGCGGTGTGAAGCTGCAGCCGGCTGGAGGGCAGCGTGGTCTGAGGGCTGACCCGGGCGCCTAGCTCATCCCGTGTGAGCCTGACAGGCGGTTTCTGGCCTCTGTTTCCCCCGTGTGAGTCCGAAGGGTGCTGCCTGCATGTTCTCGACGCGCCCTTGTAGGTCAGGGTCTCAGCCTGCGCATCCCAGCGAGGGCAGGAACTCGGAAGAGACGAGTTGCAGTTCGGTGCACAGACAGTTCCAGGCCTGAGGACAGTTCAAGAGCTGCGTGGGCCCAAGGCTAGTGATTGCCTCGTCCCCACCTCGTCTCCTCCGGGCAGAGTTGAGAAAGAGACTCCGCCGCCCCCACCTTCTGGACTGGTGTGCAGACAGGGTGTGACGGTGGCTGGCACATCACAAGCATTCATTAGATGGACAAGAACTTTTCCCCTGGTTTCACAAGTGGTCAGTGGCTGAGTCAGAACCTCCTGTCCGAGACTGGGTGAAAACCAACCCCCTCATTGCCACCCAACCTACCCTGGCCCACCTCTCTGCCCACCTTGCCCCTCTTGCCCAATGTGTTCCAGCCACACCGGAATCTTCGCTGCTCCAGCAACACGCTGTTCTTGTTCCCACTCACTTCCGATTGCTGACTTGACTTCTCCACTTGTATTTTTTTTTTCTTTTTGGTCTTTTCTAGGGCCGCACCCGCAGCATATGGAGGTCCCCAGGCTAGGGGTCTAATAGGAGCTGTAGCCGCCAGCCGTCGCCAGAGCCACAGCAACGCGGGATCCGAGCCGCGTCTGCGACCTACACCACAGCTCACAGCAACGCCGGATCCTTAACCCACTGAGCGAGGCCAGGGATCAAACCTGCAACCTCATGGTACCTAGTCCAATGCGTTAACCACTGAGCCACGACAGCAACTCCCTTCACTTGGATTTTTGAACAGATGTCTCAAATCTTAAGGGGGGCAGAAGAGAATTTTTGCCCCTCCCCCCAGCAAAGAATCTTGCTTTTCCCCCAATTTTCTACCATCTTAGAAAATAAGCCCATCATCCACACAAATGCCCACCCCAAACATGGAAGGGTCGCCCTTGATGTTCTTCTTCTGTCCCCCTCTTCCAGGGTGGGGATTCATGAGTGCATACACGCAAAGCACTTAGAACACTGTGTGGCAGAGAGTAAGGAATCATCAACATTAGCTCTTTTTTTTTTTTTACCTACAGTTGAGTCACTAATGAAGGCAAACCCAAGGAGTTCCCTTCCTGGCTCAGCAGTAATGAAGCCGACTAGGATCCACGAGGACCCGAGTTGGACCCCTGGCCTCGCTCAGTGGGTTAAGGATGCCCCATCGCCACGAGCTGTGGTGTAGGTCGCAGATGCAGCTCAGATCCAGCGTTGCTGTTGCTGTGGTGTAGGACGGCAACTCTAGCTCCAGTTCGACTCGTGGCCTGAGAACCTCCATATGCGGCGGGTGCAACCCTAAAAAAGCAAAATAAAATAAAATAATTAAAAATAAAAAAGCAAGCCCAATCCAGATGCTAATTTGATTCCCCCACTCCCTACCCCAACCAGCCCAGCCACCACGTAATGAAATAGCTTATTTCAGAGTTCCGGTCGTGGCTCAGTGGTTAGCGAATCAAACTAGGAACCATGAGGTTGCGAGTTAGATCCCTGGCTTTGCTCAGTGGGTTAAGGATCTGGCGTTGCCGTGAGCTGTGGTGTAGGTTGCAGATGTGGCTCGGATCCCGCGTTGCTGTGGCTGTGGCGTAGGCCGTTGGCTACAGCTCAGATTAGACCTGTAGCCTGGGAACCTCCATATGCCGCAGGTGCGGCCCTAGAAAAGGCAAAAAGACAAAAAAAAAAATGCATATTTCACCAAAGAATGCCCTCAACTGTCACATTCCTGTGTATTGGGCACCTATTGTAAGTCAGATTCAGTTCACTGGTGGCCTAGCAGGTTAAGGATCTGTCCTTGTCTCCGTTGTGGCGCGGGTTCAATCCCTGGCCCAGGAACTTCCGCGTAGCACTGGATTGGCCAAAATAATAATGAGGATGATGAGAATGATGTTGAAAGCCAGGTGCTGGGCAGGCTCAGAGGATACAGGTGTGGTCAGAGCCCACAGAATCCGGGCCCATCCGGTTTCAGCACCGCACAGTGGGTGTTTTCAGGGTTCGGAACGCGACCCAGCACCCTCCAGCTGCCACACCCCAGCACTATCAGTTAATCAATGCCTTCATTTGAATTGGAGGTGACCTAGCACAGAGTCCCGTGGGAACAGTGAGGGCCCAATAAGGGGCAATGCTGATTGGCCTAAGCCAATCGTACGATCCGTTCTCGCCAGTGATTGGCCAAGGCCCAGGGGTGTGACACCATTCTGACCAATGAGGTATGAACGCAAGTTTGTGTGGCACCTGCTGGAGACGTGTCCTCCCAGTTGCCCTCCTGCGTTGTCCTGTCTAGGGGTGACACTTAAACTCGCATGACATGATTAAACTGCAGGGTGATTGACCCTCGCTGGCGCTCCCTACCTCCAGACGCCTCTCTAGGTGAAATAAGTCCCCTCGAGCCCTTTCAAGTCAAGCTGTCTGTGCTTGAAACCAAAGGTGACAAAAGTCAGAGACATAACCAGGACCAGTTACAAGCAGTTGCAGCCGATATGGTTGCACAGAGCCCCACGCTCGGTTTAATGTTCTCCTTCGAATTCTTAACGCTTTTACCAAGGGGCCCTGCAATTTAAGTAGCCGTTAACGCAACATTACTGTGATGTATGCAGCATCCACACTCCACCGCTGTTTTTCCAGCATTCAAGTGGTGAGGAAGAGAAGGAATGAGGGACTCCCTGGATGTCCTCCTGCCACTTCTTCACCTGGGAACATGGCACATCCCTCAGCGATCAGTTCAGTTTCCGCCTCTTCCAGGAAGCCCTCCCAGACCATGCCCTCGGCATGGATGAAGGGCCTCATTTGAGCTTCCATGGTGCCTCTTCTCTCTCCATCTCATGCCTCCACTCTCTGTGTGTGTGTGTGTGTGTGTGTGTGTGTGTGTCTGCTCTGCCCACCCTCCGGGGAAGAACTCAATAACCCAGACCCTGTCCTGGCCAGCTCCCATCTTGGGGGCTGCTCCTGAAAAGAGTGAATAAGCATTGAAGAAAATTGGTTCTTACCCTACTTCCCAGGCCTGAGGGCCAGAATTCCTTTGGCAGCAACTTTATCCATACCTACCAGAGCACCTCGGCTCCTTTGTAGCACCAATACAATTATTACTCAAAATAATAATTAACGTTTTCTCTCTTTATGGTGTTTAAAGCAGGGAGATCCTCCAGGGCGGGGAGCGCTTGGGTTCACCTCCGGGGCTCCAGCTCCGAGCGCCCGGAGGCGCAGGTATTGTTTATTGCATAAACAGGTGATGGATGAGCCTGTGAACAAGGAAGAGGACGAGTCCTGGGACATACGGGCCGCGTGTCCATGTCAGCCTGCAGCCCACAGTGAGGGCTTGCGGGGCGGGGACGGGGGAGAGATTAGAATAGAGCGTGAGTCATCTTCGACGGACCCGTAGGAAGCACTGCAGAATGAATAATAAGATTATGAGTGAATTGCTTAATGATGGTGTCGCACTGCCGCCCCCGCCCCCCGTTATGTTATTTAACCCGCTCGCGCACAGGCTCACCCCGCGAGAAGGCAGAGCAGATCAAAGCGTCAGCCCATTTTACAGTCGGGGTAACTGAGGCTCCGGAGGTAAGTGCACTTTCCCCAAGTGAGGCAGCAAGAGACAGCCAGGTTTTCAGACCAGCGGTGGGTGTGGTGAACTGCATCTGCCTCTCGCGGAGGAATTCCGGGATTTTCAGAGGCCCGGCCCGGCCCCAGCGGCAGATTCTCCGCTGGCCTCAGCCCCTCTTTTCCTGGACAGGCAGACAATGAGCAGGGTCAGTGGCAGGAGCAAGTCAAACAGATTTGTTTTCTCACCATTCTGGAGGCCGGAAGTCCAAGATCAGGGGGTCAGCCAGGGCGGTTCTTTGAGAATATTAATTTGGGGGTATTGTTAGGCATAGCACGTTTTGGAAAGCAAGCCAGTTCACAGATAAGGAATCTGCATATAATGTGGATTGATTGATTGTTGTTTTTTTTTTTTAGTAGTTTTTAGAAGGCTCCCGCGTGGCGCAGCCAGTGGGTTAAGGATCCAGCATTGCCACAGCTGTGGTATAGGTTGGAATTGAGGCAGGTGTTCAGTTCCTGGCCAGGGAAGTTCCACCTGTCCCTGGAGGCAACCAAAAAAAAAAAAGGTTTTATTTTGTTTTGTTTTCGGAGTTCCCTCTGTGGTGCAGCCGATGGGCAGCATCTCTGCAGTGTTAGGAGGCAGGTTCCGTCCCCTGCCCTGCCCAGCGGTTTAAGGATCTGATGTTGCTGCAGCTACAGAGTAGGTCAGCTCAGATCTGATCCCTGGCCGGGAACTCCATATGCCAACATTCAAGTTTCATTTGTCAAGAGAGAATCCCACCCAAACCTGGAAAGATGTTCTTGTATCAATATGAAGTACAGGAGTTCCCGTTGTGGCGCAGTGGAAACGAATTCGACTAGGAACCATGAGGTTGCAGGTTCGATCCCTGGCCTTGCTCAGTGGGTTAAGGATCTGGCGTTGCTGTGAGCTGTGGTGTAGGTTGCAGACGCGGCTCGGATCCCGCGTTGCTGTGACTGTGACGCAGGCTCCGATTAGACCCCTAGCCTGGGAGAACCTCCATATGCCATAGGTGCGGCCCTAAAAAGCAAAAAAAAAAAAAAAAAAAAGGAAAATACAGATCTCTGTGTTAAGTGGCCTCTTCCTGGTGCCACTTATTATGGGATGCTGAGGCCTGTGTCGCTCTGCAGCCCCCCCCCCTTCCCCCATCACATTGTGCAGCCAGGAGAGAGATAGAGCTGAGAATTACTACCTGGCAGTCTAAGGCCAGGGCAGTAAACTCCTCTTTGGGGAGTCAGGGAGGTGGGAGTGAGTTCAGAAGCAGAACCAGCAACCCAAAACATCTTATGTCCCGTGATAATGTCAGGAAAAACTCCCAGACATAAATAAACATTTATTTTTAAACAAACTCCTTCAGCAACAAGACTGTTCCTTATAACCTCGTAACCATTTGGAATTCGTGCTGAACTTTTTATAGCTCTGGGAACAACTCACCAGGCCTGAAGAGAAAAGTTTAATGGGTTTTATAGTTTGTTTGTTTACACCAGCCGACATCCCCTTCCCCTTCCACTTCTAGTTAACTTTCTCCTGACATTTTGCAATTGCCAAATGCGCATTTCACTCGAAATGAACTGAAATCTAAAGAACCTTACTATACTTTTTAAATTCAGAAATAAGGATCATAATATGTTTTCTAACTAAATATATTGAAAGATGATTAGTTTTATACTTAAGGAGCCCTTGGGGGTTTGCTTTGTTTTATTTACCACTCTTGTCAGTCTTCTTTTTCCTTGGGTGTCAAGAGTTTTAGGAAGTCCAGGGTATAGCCAATTCAGTTGCATCTGGGGATTTTAATTCTTTAACAGATGTAGTTAGAAAACCCTTTAAGGAGACACTTTTCATTTTCAAAGAAGTACATAGTTAAGTTTTCATATTTCCTTAATTTTTTTTTGTCCCCTTTTTTTTTCTTTTTTTGCCTTAGCTAGAGCCGCACCTGCAGTATACGGAGGTTCCCAGGCTAGGGGTCTAACAGGAGCTGTAGCTGCCAGCTACACCACGGCCACAGCAATGCGGGATCCGAGCCGCGTCTGCAACCTACACCACAGCTCACGGCAACTCCGGATCCTTAACCCACTGAGCAAGGCCAGGGATCGAACCTGCAACCTCATGGTTCCTAGTTGGATTGGATAACCACTGAGCATGACGGGAACTCCTTCATATTTCCTTTAGAAAGGGAATTGTTATGGTCTGAATCTTTGTGTCTCCCCCACATTGGTGTTGAAATCCAAATACCCCCCCACACCTTGGTATTAGCAGGGAGGGCCTCTGAGAGTTGACTAGGTTATGCGGGTGGTGCCCTCAGGTATGGACTCGGTGCTTTTTGTAAAGGAGGGCTCAGAGAGCTTGCTAGCCACTGGGTCACAGGTGAGGCCACATGGAGAAGGGACAGGTTATCATTCAGGAAGTGGGCTCTTACTGGAAGGATACCATGTTGGGACCTTGATCTTGGACTTCCCAGCTTCCAGAACTGCAAACAATAAATTTCCCTTGTTCATAAGCCACTCGGCCTACAGTGTTCCGAGTGAGAGCAGCCTAGATGTATGAAAACAAAAGTGATGCATTTGTGTGTTTGTCCATATACCTGCTTATCTTCCACGTCTAGCACCTACTTCATGGGATTAATGCGAGGATTAGATGAGATATTGTAAATTGGAGCCCATCTGAGTCCCACTGGGTAAATTTTAGTTGAGGTTTTTTGTTTCGTTTTGTTTGTCTTTTTAGGGCCACACCCGAGGCCACATGGAAGTTCCCAGACTAGGGGTTGAATCGGTGCTGTAACTACTGATCTACACCAGCCACAGCAATGCCAGATCTAAGCCGCAGCACAACCGACACCAAAGCCCATGGCAACGCTGGATCCTTAGCCCACTGAAAGAGGTCAGGGATCGAACTCGTGTTCTCATAGATCCTAGTTGAGTTTGTTATCGCTTAGCTGCAAGGGAGGTTGTTACCTCTTTGGACAGTGATGAAGTTAGCATGAGGAAATGCCTGTGGAGCACCCAGCACATGCACTTGTTGCCACCCTGGACCCTTCCTTGAGACCTCTGTTATTCTCCCCCCATCCACTCCCTTGCCTCTGGCGACTACACCCTGCTTTTCTGCAGAGCTGAGTGGGCAGCCTCTTCCCCTCTCCCCACTCACCTGGTTTTGGGGAAGCTGGCTCCATCACCAGCTCTAGGAGTGATCGTGTGACTCAGGACTGGCCAATCAGAACATCACCTCTCCCACCCCAGTGCAGCCACTGTGATTGGCACAGTTGATCCAGCCAGATTCAACCTATCAGAATAGCACAGGTGCCAGAACAAGTAAGAGAAAGGCAGGCACCACGTTTCCCATCTAACTTTAGGGAAGTAAGGGTAGGTTGGAAACTATCTTGCCACCATGTGGATGCTTAGAGTGAAACAAAACAGAGGCTAGTAGAGCCAAAAGATAGATGGCAAGAGACCAGGGCCCCATGACACTATTTGAGCTCCTGGATCAAACCACACCTGAAAGTGTCACTATATAGGGAGTTTTTGATATTTTGTTGTTATACAAGCCAACACCCCCCCCTTTTTCTGCCTTAAACCTGTTCGAACAGTTTCTGTTTTATACAGCCTGAACCCTAATTGTTACAGATCTCCTAGTTTATGATCAGATTCCTGAGAACTGGAATCCTTGAGTTTTGTGCCAATTGCATGGAACAGCCACACGCCGGGTTTACAGAATTCTATTTTTTATTTATTTTATTTTATTTTATTTTTATTTTTTGCTTTTTAGGGCAGCACCCAAGGCATATGGAGGTTCCCAGGCTAGGGGTCAAATCGGAGCTACAGCTGCCGGCCTATGCCATAGCCACAGCAACAACAGATCTGAGCTGTGTCTGTGACCTACACCACAGTTCACGGCAACGCCGGATCATTAACCCACTGAGCAAGGCCAGGGATTGAACTCGTAACCTCATGGTTCCTAGTCGGATTTGTTAACCGCTCTGCCATGACGGGAACTCCTTGGTTTACAGAATTCTAAAGTGTGAGGACCACAGGAGTCCTTTAAGGAAACCCCAAGCAGTGACCTGTGTCCCCTACGGGGGATTGCCAGACTTGGCAAATAAAACCACAGGACCCCCAGTTCTATTTGTTTATTAAGTAAGCGACAAATGATTTTTTATAAGCACTGTGATATTTTACACGAAAACATCTCCCATCCAAATTTGACAAGACATCCTGTAGTTTCTTTGATACAAGCCCATCACAGATTTTCATGTGAGTGAGAATTACTTGATGATCGGGTTAAAATGCAGATTCTGGCCTGGGATCCCACACTTCTCTCCAGAGCCTGGGTACCGCCGGAGGCTGCAGGTTGGAGGCCTGCACTTTGAAGGAGGGTCTGCACTGCATCCTGGGGCTGGAAAGGAGGATGAGACCCGTTAACTAAAATAAAGCTCTCAGTGCTGCATCCAGCCCAAAGTGAAAACCCAAGAGGTGGTGGCTCCTTGTCATGATAATTACGATAACCCCAACAGTGTGTGTGGGGATATGTGTGTTCTTTCTCCCTATCTCAGGGGACTTCTCAGCAGCTGTACTGCAACAGCTGCAGACCCTCCATCGTCAGTCTGCCTGGCACAGCTGTTCCTGTCACTTGGCCGTGGGGGAGAAAACAACAGGAGATATCACACGAACGAGTGTGTAAAGGGCTCCAAGCTGTTCCCCTGGCCCTGCACCCCAGAATCCCTCTGAGCACCCCCGGTGCTTGTGTATCACTCCGCCCAACTTGTCTTCATTCATTCAACACTGACCGAGGCTTGTGATGCACAGTGCTGTGGGGGCATGCTGGGCTTTTCCCTGCAGTGGCAGAAACCCAGCTGGAATTTGCTGAGGCCACAGTGGGAGTTTCCTGGGAGGAGTCCGGAGAAGCTCAACGAGAGGAAAGCAGAGTAAACCCCCCGGAGGGCTGGGGCTGTTGGAGGACCTGAACTCCGCCAGGTCATCCTCTGTCGCCCCTCTCGCCTCTCCCTGTAGTTTATTTTCTCCTCTTGCAGCCCCGCTTCCTCCACCAGCCTGCCATCAGCTCCCAGGCAATCCTCTCCTATCCCAGCCAGGACAAAGGCTTTCCTCAATTCCCGAGAGCAAAATCCCACGGAAGGCGGCTAGGCGGCTCAGCTTGGGTCAGGTGACGGCAGCTTCCTTTGGCAAGCTCAGACACCATTCTCTATGTAGATGCAGGTACCTCCTGAAGGGGAGCCTTGCCGTTGTTTTTATAACCTAGCATCTGAAAACCCTGTATTAGTTAGGGTAGGTGGAAGCCTCCATAAGAAATAAACCCGTAGGTCTTAATCCCTTAGGGCTGCTAAAACAAAACAGCACAGACTGGGAGGCTTATGAACAACAGACGTTTATTTCTCACGGTTTTGGAGCCTGGGAAGTCCCAGATCAAGTTACTGGCGGGGTTGTGTTCTGCTGAAAGCCCTCTCCAGGTGTGCAGATGGCAACTTCTGTCTGCGTCCTCACGTGGTGGAAGGGACAAAGGAGCTCTCTGGATCTTTTTCATAAGCACATTGGTTTCAGTCTCGAGAGTTGCACCTTCTTCGCCTCTTCATCTGCCAAGGGCCTCACCTTCTAAGACCATCATCACCTTCGGGGCTGGGTTTCAACCCATGAATTTGTGGGGACACAGTGCAGAGCACTGCACTTATACGTTACAATGGGACATTGGAAGTTTTTTTTGTTTGTTTTAGGGCTGTACCTGCAGCATATAGAAGTTCCCAGGCTAGGGGTCCCATAATGGGTATCACACCTGCAGGCCCACGCCACAGCCACAGCAATGTGGGATCTGAGCTGCGTCCGTGACCTACGCCACAGCTCACGGCAACGCTGAATCCTTAACCCACTGAGCAAGGCCAGGGATTGAACCCGTGTCTGCACTGATGCTAGTCTGGTTTGTTACCAGTTAATTAAGATGGGAACTTAACAAACTTTTTTTTTTGTCTTTTTGCCTTATCTGGGGCTGCACCCGCGGCATATGGAGGTTCCCAGGCTAGGGGTCTAACAGGAGCTGTAGCCGCCGGCCTTCGCCACAGCCACAGCAACGCGGGATCCGAGCCATGTCTGCAACCTACAGCACAGCTCACGGCAACGCCGAATCCTTAACCCACTGAGCAAGGCCAGGGATCGAACCTGCAACCTCATGGTTCCTAGTTGGATTCGTTAACCACTGAGCCACGACGGGAACTCCTAACAAACTTTTAATTGTGGTGTACACACATAAAACTTACCATCCTAACCATTTTGAACTGTGCAGTTTGGGGGCATTAAGTACACAGGATTGTGCAGCCACCACCACCCTCCATCTCCAGAGCCGTGTTCATCTTGCAGCACTGAAAACGCTCTTCCTATGAAACATTAACTCCCCACCCGCCTCCCTAACCCCCGGAAATCTCCATTCTACTTCCTGTCACTAGGAACTCGACAGAGTACCTCATTTTAGTGGAATCATACAGTATTTGTCTTTTTTTGTGACGAGCTTATTTCACTCAGCATAATCGTCTCGAGGTTCATCCATGTTGTAGCATGGGTCAGAATTTCCTTACTCTTTGAGGCTGAATACTATTTCATTATATGTAGATGCCACATTTTGGTTATTCATTCATCAGTGGATACTTAGGTTGTTTCCATCTTTTGGACTAATGCTGCTGGAACTTGGGTGTGCAGATTAGACATTTATTTCTTGATCAGGTGACAATCTTGAATGGACGCTGGGTATTGGGTGATGGAGAGTGTCTCCATGAGATGACTGTTGAAGGAGCCTGTGTTTTGGGGTGGGATAGGGCTCTGCCCTTCCCTAAGGCCTTGTTTTTGTCTGTATCCAGCCAACAAGAGGGGAAAGCATATGGAACAGGCATGCTCATTTCTTAAGAGCCTTGGCCTGGAAACCACCAGTGTCACTTCCACTGCCACCCAGTTGGTGGGAACCAATCACTGATCCATGCTTGGACGCCAAGGGGACTGGGCAATGCAGTCCCTGGATGGGAAGTTGGGTTCCAGGAACACATCCACACACTGGAAGGGAAGAGCAGGTTTTGTAGTGAATTAGCCATCTCTCCTGCCACCCTGTCCTATGTTTGGGAACTATTCCAATAGTATTGGTTTGGCTGTCTTACCAGAGATTCAGAATTAGCGATGGTTTACATTAGATAGAAAGAAAATTCTCTCCTGTAATAGCTCGGCCAGGGCAGAGAGCTTCCTTTTCACAAAGGCATCAAGCCTCGGATCTTGCTCCTTGTAGCTTGTTTCTCTGCTATCCTCAATATTTGGTATCTGCTGATCTGGATCTCGCCATTGCGTTCTCAGCTTGGCCAGGTGGGGGGTGGGTAACAGGAAGGAGGGAGGGTTGTAGCTGTCCCCTGCACCAACCAGGGCGGCATTGCAGACAAGTCCTGAATGATCTGGTTCAGGAGAGCAGACGGGTAAACTTTCTTTTACACAGGTCTCATGGGGTGAAGTTCATACCCATGATAATAATCCTTATTATTGCTATTGTGATAGCACTTTCTCCCCAGTCTAAGACTCATTTAAAATTTTATTCTTGAAGAATTTCTGAACGGTAGACACAGATGCATCTTACTAGTCATGTGCATTTTATACAGTACTTTTTTCTTCTGAAAGGATGTTATTAAAGCAATAACGCACATCTTATGATGGATGCTGAGTGAGACTTGACGGCATACAGCCGCGGTGGTAGTAGAAACAACAGCATCAGCAAGTAATACTAATCACTACCATTTTCATTGAGCACTTGCTATGAGGCCGGTATAGAGTTAAACAAATTTACACAGATCATCTCACTACACTGAAACTGTGAAAGGTGCTCTTCAACAAGCCAATCACATCTAATTTCCAAGCTTAAGACTCTTTCAGTGATGGCGATAAGAAAATTGCTGTAAATAATGAGAACTCATCTGTCGCTTAGGTGAGAGCCAGCCAATTACAGATCCGGGAAGGAACCAGGAGAACCCAGCCTGCAAAGATACTCTGGTCTAAATGAGAATTTTAATAAACGCAATACTGACAAAAACCGCTCACACCTAGAGAGTGCTTTACCAAGGACCCGCCTCACATACCGAGAGTAGGTGAATCCGTAGGTGTTATGATGCATATTCCATTATAAGAGGCAGTATGCATAGGTACGGTTCAACACAAGAATTTGGAGCCAGACTCCACGGGTTCGAGCCCAGGCTCTGCATTCTCGGTGTGTAACTTTTCCCAAGTGCCTTGACCTCAGTCCCTCATTATCTGCAAAAGGGACCAGGATATCAAGAGAACAATGTGTCTAAAGCCCTTGGAGGCGTACAACGTGTTATTGTTGCTTTAGACCGGAGGAAACGGGCTTAAGCGATGTGTGTGACATCGCGAGGAGCCTGAAGCGCTCAGATCGGGAAAGAAAGGACCAGTGCGGCCCACGAGGGGCCCCTCTGGGCACGCGGACTCCGGCCACTGCGAACCGCGTCGGCAAGGAAGGGGTTACAATGATAGAGACGACAGGAGGACCCCGAGTGGCACGAGCGGCCTTCGCGGCCACTCTCCCCGACACCTCCCTACCCGGGGCTGACGCGGGGACACGATCGCGCAGGCGCGAGAGCCCAGCGTGGGGGCGGGGGGGCACCTCCCTAGACACCCGGAAGTCTCCGCCTAACGGGCCGAGCCCGCGCCTCCTGTCCTGGAAGGGGGCGGGGCCCGAAGCCCCTCAGCGCGCAGCGCCATAGAGCATGGACGGAGGACCCGGGTCCTAGACGCGTCCGGAAGTGGCTCCCTGGGGTGCCCGCTCCTCACCATAGAGCTGGGGGGGCGGCGGCTAGGGGGTCGCCGGGCTCGCCTCCTAGAGCGGCGAGGACGGGGTGGAGGCTGGAGGGGGGGGTGGGAAGGGGAGGGGGGAGCGGCGCGGGCGGAAGCGGCCAGGAAGGTCACTTCCGGCCTGGGCGCCCGTCCCCCTGACCCCAGGGTCTGAGTCGCCGCTGCCGCCGCTGCCACCATCCGCAAGGGAGGAGAGAGGAGGAGGAGTGCGGCACGGCGGCCCCGGGACCGAGGAGGTGAGGGGAGGGCGTGCGGGCGGGGGGGGCGTGCGCCTGGGGCTCGGTGGGTGCGCGCCTCGGGGCGCCGGGCTGCCGCCGAGGGGGGCTGACGGGGAGGCAGGAGGCGAGCGCGACTGGGCGGGCGAGTGCGCGTGCGCGCCGCTGGGGGGGCGTGAGTGGGCGCGCGGCCGGTGACGCGGGGCGGGGCGGGGGCGCCGGGAGGGGCCACGGGGAGCGCGCGGGCGCGGGAAGGGGGGTGCGCCCGGGGAGTGCACGGGCGCGGCGCCGGGGAGCGCGCCCGGGCGGGAGCGTGCGCCGCGCCGGGGGCTCGGGGGGCGGGGCCGCCGCGTGCCCCCAGCCTCCCAGGCAGGTCGTGGCCGGAAGTGGTGGCGACTCCCGGGGGAAGTTGAGGCCCCGGTGGGGGAGGGGGCCGCGCGGGCTCAGCCGGCCTGACCGGAAACGGCGGCCCCCAAAGGGGCCTGTTTCGGCCCCCTGCTTGCCCCCACTCCTTCCCCTTTTCAAAGGAGCCTGGTCCCGTTGCCGCCCCGGGCGGGCTGCGTGCGGCCTTTGATCCGGCCGGTAATTACGGGCGTTCCGGCCGGTGGGAGGCTCATTCATTCGCCCCAGCGCGGGGGCGGGCAGGAAGCGCGTGCGGCGGAGGGGAAGTGGCTGGGCCAAGGTCGGGCACCGCGTGGCCCGCGGGGCAGGGCGAGGAAGGTGGCCGGGCTCGAGGGCCACCTCAGGGCCTCCTGGGCGCTGAACTGCGCTCCGGTAACCCCACCCCGGTTTTGGCCACAAAGGGGGACACCCAAGTTTATAGAGATGCCTGCCCCTCGGGCCCGCAGGGCCAGGGAAGCTCGGAATAGCGTGATCAGACGGAAAAGTGAGTCACGGCGTGTGTGGACAGAGGCTCTTCTAGTGCCGGCTCAGTGAGGGGCACCAGGGACAGGGAGAAGAACAAGGATGGGGAGGGGGCGGGCCCTGAGGGTCCTGTACGCGTCCGTGCCCCTCTCCTCCCCTCCCCTTTCCCTCCCTCATCCAAGTGGTCGAGGGAGCCGGGGAAGACACCCCTGCCAGCCGGGTCCAGGGAGGCAGTCAGCTTTTGAGGAAGGGACCGACTTGGTTTGTGTTTTCCGTGCGGCTCTTGGTGCCAGGCCCTGCCTTGGGCTATACCGGGGATCTTGTTGGGTGCTGGGTCCAGCCTGGCCTTTGGGGATGCAGCTGCTGTTGATCCTGGTTTATCTGCGCTGTAAGACTGTAAGCCTCTTGGGTAAATGCAGCTGGCATTCACCTACCTGCCTCTGCTGCGGTTTCCTTCTGATCCTCCCACCTCAGCCCCAGAGAACATTCAGATCGGATTCCTCCTGTGTTATCTGTCTCAGCCCTTTTCCTCCTGGAAGCCTTCCAGATCCATCCCCCGCCCCGCAGAGGTAGAGAACAGCAGTGCGGGACACAGGAGCGGCCCTGCAGTGAGTTAGTGACCCCTCTGGGGTCAGACAGACCTGGGTTCCACTCCCAGCTCCACCATTTCATCACCTTTGTGACCTTAGAGCACAAGTAACTTCTCAGTTTCAGCTGAAATAGGATGGGGATGGTAATAACAGTATCGACCTTGGTAGGAACGGAGCCAGAGCAGATTTCATAGAAGGGTATAAAGTGTGCGGAAAGGCTTCTGGGCCTTCCTGGGCCCTGACTCTTCTAGCCCCGTGACCTTGGACCTGCCGCTTCCCCTTTCCCAGGCCCTTTTCCTCTTTAGCCTCCCAAGGTGGAGGGCGCAGCTGACCATCCCTTGGATAAGGCCAGTCCATCAAGGCCGCTGCACGCGCCCGGCCTTGGCGAGGTGCTCTGCTGTGGGGTGGAAAAGGTTTGCTCGGCATAGGTTTCTTGAAGCTCCACTGGGCGGCATTTTTTGTCCTGGAGCAGCTCAGAGACGTGTCCTGGAGACGAGTGCTTGGAAGGCCCCCCTGGGGGAGGGCTTGTTTGCCAGGATAGCCGTGGGAGCCCAGAGCCCAGAGGGCGGGCATTCTGGTCAGGGAAGGATGTCAGGGGAGATGGCGTGTCCTGAGTCTTGAAAGACAGAGAAGACTTGGCTAAGAGGACCCTGGGCCTCAGAGGAGGATGGTGGTGAGCTCTGGACAGGCAGTCCGTGGCCTCTAGCAACTGCCTGGCTGCCCCGTGGTGTTTGGCAGTCACTGATGGGCACACAGCTCTCCGGGCACCTGTGCTCAGACATGGCTCAAAGCCCCTTAGATCCTGCTCTTCGTCCTTTGGTACTGCCTGAGGTCTCCTGCCCGTCTGCCAGGGCACGAGCCGGGCACTGGCCCTGGGAGTCAGCTGTGGCCCTGGCCTCCTGGTGGAGACAGACTACAGATCTGGCACTCCTGCTGAGTGCTTGGTAGGCACCTGGCCCTGTGCCTGGTACTCACTGTCCTAAGCCCTCGGAAGCCCTGGCATGGAGGTGGTCACCCCCATTTTAGGGAGTGGGATGCAGCTCGAGGCTCCACAGCAACACAGGAGCTCAGACCCATGTGATCCCGGATCCTGGCCCTTTGCTGTGGTGCTCCCACCTCTGTTGACGTATTCCTTTTGGCCAGACTTGGGGTCTCGGGGAGACAGGCTGTTCGAAGTTCTCTTAGGTGGGGGACTCTGGGCCCCACCTCCAGTGGGACATGCTGTCGTGGAAGTTTGTATGTGCAGGGCCTTTAGCTGGCTCAGGGGACTCTGAGACCCAGCCCCTCATTTCAGGTGTGACTTTCATAGGTGGCGGGGACATGGGTGGTGAGTGCTGAGATCCAGGTGTCAGGAGTCCTCACGGATCCAGGAGGCTGGCGTGGGAGCTCTGGTTGTCACACTGATAGGGTCCGCAGCCCTGTTGTGCCGGGGGTGGGGAGGGCCCGGGGCTGCTCCACCCAGCTGGCTGCCCGGGCCCCGAGTCCTGTGCCCGCCTCGGTGGGTTTCCCCAGCTCTCTCTGCCTGACCTTTGGGCGCACAGAACATTGGCTTCTCTCATGCCGAGTGAGGAGCCCTGTGTGATCGGCCTCACAGAGATGTATCAGACATGTCCCCAGTCTTGAAACTCAGAGTCAGTCAGGTCAGAAAGTCGTGGATAAAAAATAAATAAATAAATACATTTGGGAGCTCCTGTCGTGGCTTAGTGGTTAGCAAATCCGACTAGGAACCATGAGGTTGCGGGTTCGATCCCTGGCCTCGCTCAGTGGGTTAAGGATCCGGCGTTGCCGTGAGCTGTGGTGTAGGTTGCAGACGCAGCTCGGATCCCGCGTTGCTGTGGCTGTGGCGAAGGCCGGCAGCTGTAGCTCCGATTTGGCCCCTAGCCTGGGAACCTCCATATGCCGCGAGTGCGGCCCTAGATAAGGTAAAAAAAAAAAAAAAAAGTCGTGGATCCTGGGGCTCTGTGGGTGGGGTCCGCTGGGAGCTCGCTGTCTGGTGGGTGTGGGGGAGACTGCAGGGACGGCGAGTAAGCTGGGGTGGTCTTGTGACAGTGGAAATAGAGCAGATACCAGCAACCTCTGTGGAGGGAAAGACACGCCTGGGAGTCTGCCCACCCGTCTGGTCTCGGCACTTCTGCGCTGTGACGTTGGCTGAGCCACTGAACTTGTCTGAACTCAGCTTAAGGTCTTGGTCAGCGATTACGGGGCAGTGCTAGACGCCTGGCTCCTCACTGAGCACGTCACATGCGTCACCTCATTGGATCTTGAGGCCAAGCCCTCGGAGATGAGGAGGCAAGGGTGGAGCGGCCAGGTGGCGGAAGGGCCGGTTCTGAGCCTGGCAGCCAGCCCTCCCCGCCCAGGGAGGACACCCTCTCTTGGTGACTCGGGGATTGGGTTTGCGGACCCACCACACCCCGTGTCTAGGTCTGCGATGTGTGGGCCGTGCTTGATTGTGAGCTGGTCTGATTTGCTGACTGGGGACTGTCGAGCTGAGGCGAGGGAGAAATCGGGGAGGGCTTCCTGAGTGAGGGAGGTGCTGCTTTCGCCAGGCTCTGGCAACGGAACTGCAGGGAGAAGGTGAGCGAGGGGGGAGGAAGCACTGCGTAGGTGGCCGGGGTGGGAGAGTCCGTGCCACCCAGTAGGTGCAATTCTTGTTTTTTTTTTTCTGTCCTGAAGAGTGTTTTTGTTGGTTTAAACAGTTTTTAGTTACTCACCAACATTCACAGATGTTCATAAACGTTTCTGGAAATCTAGAAATGCTGGCTGGTGGCCGGTGGCCAGGGTGGGCAGTGGCTGTAGGCTCACTTGCAGGTCAGAGTTATAGAAGTTCTAGAAACTTCTCTCTTCAAATGGGGAGTGGTGACTGGGGCGGTGCGTATCCGTCCTGAGCTCACTCTTTTCCTGGCCAGCCTGGCCCCTGCTGGACCCCTGGGGGGCTTTAGAGGGTTGGAAGCCCGGGTCTTTGGTGGCCAACCTGAGAGCGCAGGGACCCGGAGAGGGGCCAGTGGGAAGACACAGCAGTGACCCAGACCTTCGTGGAGGAGCCTGATCGGAGAAAAGGGAGGGAGAAGGAGGCAGGAGTGGCCTTGCCAGCCCTGTCCCAGCAGCCTCAGGGTCCTGCTAGGGAAGAGGGGCCCACCCGGCTGACCCCAAGCAAGACCGGAAACATGTGAACAGCCAGTCCTTGGAAAGTTGCCACAAGCAGCCCCCACACCCGCAAAGGAGGCATAAGATCCTGCTGGTGTCGCAGACAGTGCCCTGGGTCTGACACGGGGAGGACCTTGCAGGCTCAGCTGCGGGGCTGGGTGGTCCAGGCGAGGAGGGGCCTGGAGTGAGGGGCGAGGAGGCCCAGGGGAAAGGGAAGCGGGGTAGGAGCTGGAGGGAGAGCGGATGGACTGAAGAGGGGCCCGGGCTGCCCTGTCGAGTCAGCCCGCCGGCCTGCAGGGAGCTGGTGTGCGCAGGAGCAGACACGGAGCCCCCGGAAGGCAGCGAGCACGATCCCAGGTGGTGCATGCTGGGATGTGGGCTGGGGCTTGTTGGGCCAGGGAGGTGACATTTGAGCCGGCCCTGAAAGGTGAGAAGGGCCCGCGCAAGTGGAGGGCTTGGGGTGCCTTCCGCCTCCCTTCTGGAGGGAGAGGGGGGAGTCAGGGGGCTGGAGGAGGAAGTGGGTTTGCCAGAGGCCAGACGGGCCTCGGGGCCTGGGGAGGGGTCAGGATTTAGGACTAAATGCATTGGGCACCTGTGGGGGGTGGTTTAGGCAGGGGGTGATGCAAACTGAGCTGCCTTCTTGGAGCTATAACTCCTGTCTTGTACGACCCACCCCTTAAAGCATACAGTTCAGTGGTGGCTCTCGTGTCCTTGAGGACGGGCAGCTGTCACCACCTTGATTCTAGGCCTTGCTCATCATCCCCAGAGGTGTGTACCCCTCCCCTGCACGGAGCCCTGCGCTCCACTGGTTTGTGTTCTGTCTCTGGATTTGTCGGTCCTGGGCTGTCCACGTGCCGGGACTCGAAGGGCACACGCCTCCGTCTGCCTTGTGTCCGCGCGGTCGGTCCCCGCCTCCTTTGCACGGCCGAGTAGGACTCCATCCGTAGGCGGAGCACGGTTGCACGACTCTTCGTCAGGTGCCCGTCTCCACTTTTTGGCTGTTGTAATTTATGTTTCTGTGAACGTGAGCCTATCAATTTTTGTGTGGATGTGTTTCCAGTTCTCTGGGGTGCGTGGCCAGAAGTGGAGCTGTGGGCCACTCTGCGCTTCTGGGTCTGACCTTTGGAGGAGCTGCTAATCTCTTGTCCACGGTGGCTGCGCCGTTTCGCATTCTCAGGGCACTGAGTCCTCCACATCCTCGCCAGCACGCGTGTCTGTTGTTTTTCTTACATCCGCCCTGGCTGGTGTTTGGTGGGGTCTCGCTTTGGTTTTGGTGGACGTTTCCCTGAGGGCTGACGATGTGAGCGTCTTTCCCGTGCTTATCAGCTCTTTGTGTGTTGTCTCTGGTGAGATGTCTCTTCCGATCCCTTGTGTGTTTTGAGTTGGCTTGTTTGAACTGAGTGACTTGAAAGGGTGACTTGGCCTGTGGTGTGGGGAACAGCCTTTGGAGGGGTCCTGGCAGGGAGTGCAGGCCCCCAGGGGTCGGAGCCGGGAGAGGAGGGTGGGGAGGGTGGGGATGGACTGGGGGGGGGAGGGGGGCAGGAGGAGGCCGAGGAGGGGAGGACTATGTCCTGGCGGCTGGGCCCCAGGAGCTCCGGAGAGGGAGAGGCGACAGGACGGTGCTGGTTGCTGTCCCTGGGCTTAGGTTAAGGCCGAGACGTGGCCACTGGACTTGGTGACCAGAAGGCTGAGGGGTGGTAGCTGGAGGATGAGTCCAGTTGGAGGGTCCCAGCTCAGCTCTGACAGCGGAGGGGAAGCAGTAAGAGGAGAGAGAGCTGAGGGCGGCGAGGGAGAGAAAAAGTGAGCAGGCCCTCGGGGGAGGGGCGGACGGAGGGCCAGTGGGACGGTCAGCAGCGGCAAGAGGGACGGCCAGCAGCGGCACGAGGGATGGCCAGCAGTGGCACGAGGGGCAGGTGTTTCCTGCAGCGAGAAGCCAGGGAGCGGGCTGGCTGGGGGCGGAGGGGGTGAGATTGGCAGCAGAAGAAAGAACGGGGTAATTGGTGGGCAGGCATCCAGAGGCGGTGGGCGGGATCCAATAACAACAATAATAACAATAATTTGTCTCCCAGTTAATAGCAGCCCGGCCGTGAGCTCCGTGCGCTAATTGGATCGCTCAAGGGCCCAGCCGGGGTGTGCCTTCATCTCTGCGGAGCTGGGGGGCTGCAGGGTGAGGACGCAGACGCGGCAGACCCGCTGGGGGCTGGGAGGGCAGGACCGCCGCCCTCAGCCTCGGCGGCGGCTGTCAGATTGCAGTCAGGCCGCTGCAGGAATTGCGCCTTCTCCTCCGGGGGCAGCTGGGCCCTGAGAGCTGCAGCTTCCCACCCTCCTCCGAGATCCTGCGGAAGGGCCCCAGGCCCCAGGATCAGGGCTGAGGAGTGCTTGGGGGAGAAGGGGCCTGGGTGTGCCCACGGCTCCTCACAGGGACCGCGTGGGTCCCTCGGTGTGCGCTGCCCGACGTCCACGCGGTTCCAGGGGTGTCAGCTGAGGCCAGAGAGGCTGAGCCACGTGCAGGGTCCCAGAGTGGAGCGGTGCCTGCGCCAGGGCTTGGTCTCCGAGCCTGCAGCCAGGGCAGGCCGTGCTGTGTTCTCACCCGGGGGCTGGTTTTAAATCTCCCTGCTAGGTGGTGGAACCTCCCTCTGCGCAGGGCCAAAACCCAAACGCAGAGTGGACTGTCCCCAGCTGTCGGCGGGTCCTGGGTGTGCTCTGTGCTGGGCAGCCCCTGACTGGCAGCTCCAGTTGGAGAGCCCCCGACCCCTCAAAGTCGACTTGAGAAGACGTGTCTTTCTCAAGCCTCCATAAAGTTCTGCCTACCCTGGCTTTCCTGCCGTGTTTGGAAATACGTGGACTCCTGGCTGGCCTCTGTGGCCCCTGCTCCAGCCCCACTGCCTCTCGTACCCCATCTGCTCCCAGGACTGGCTGCATAATTTTGGGGGCCCTGTGCAAAATGAGGAGGTGAGCCCCTTGTGCCGCAAGCACGGAAAAAGCTTTTCCTTTCTTCTGAGGGCTCTCAGCCCTTGCGGGTGTGTCTCATCTGGTGTTTCCTGTCCCAGCCCCCCTAGTGTGGGGCCCCCCGGGAAGTGCAGACCAGCTCCTGCCCCGGCCTCTCCAGGCGCCGAGGCTCCAGACCCCCAGCCCACTCCCTGCTCCCATCAGACCTCATGCACAAGACACGGGCCCAGAGATAAAGGTAGCAATGATCTATCCCTGGAAGGCCTGCCCCGACGGGCGGCCCTGCTGCGGCCCCTGCAGCCGCCGGCCTGTCCGGCTCTGCCTCCCTCAGGCCCACTTCTCTGTCCCCACCTCCAGGCCTTTCCTGTGTGTCCCTGTGGCCTGGGGGGGCTTTCCCCAAGTCCTGGAGCCCTCGTTCATGTGCATCTGGCTGTATAACCCGCCTGTATAACCCGCCTGAGAGTAAGCGTCCTAGGCCTCCCAGACCAAGAGGCGACCTGAGGGCACGCATTGGTTGCCATCACTTCCAACAGGGCCATGATTGTCAGAGGACAGTGTCGGAGGGTCTTTGAGTGTGGCCCTCCCCTCACTTTCTTCCCTCCCAGCTCCAGTTCGTCCCCTGAGAGGCCTTTTCCTGCGTCTCCAGGGTAGGTAGGCTTTTCCTCTGCCCGCTCCGGGCTTCCGGCTGGACTAAGGCGGGTTAACGGGAGAAAAGCCATGTGCGTTTTATTTTCACGAGCGTGGGAGCCCTGCGGGAAGATCCAGGACGAGGCTGCGTGCCTGCCCGGAGTGTTTCTATGCTTGGTTGGCCTGGTGGGGGGTAACAGGCCAGGAGACGAGGAAGGAGGGGTGCTGTCAACAGAGCCCTCGGGGTGTTTCTTCCTCCTGGTGCAGGGAGAGCGCTTTCGTGGGGATTTGCCTCCTGTCTCCAGCGGGAAAGGTGGGTCAGAGAGCCTTGAACCGTGATCTGTGTGCCCAGCAACCCGGGTGGAGGTCCTGGCCCTGGGTGTTGGTTCCCTCGCTGCCTTGCTCTTGGCGCTCACTAAGCACCTCTGTATGCGTGGGAATCGGGTGCCGACACCTCCCTGTCCCCTCTCCCCCTGGAGCCTGCAGGTCCCCTGGAGGGAGGATGGACGGGAGAGGGCGGAAGGAGGCCGGCCAGGCCTTCTCACTGCAGGAAGCTGGACTGAGGTGGATGCTCGGGCTGGGAAGTCCCTGTTTATTGACTTCCAGGCCGATTGTTCCAGTGGAAGCACATGATAGTCGCCTGGCAAACAAGTTTCAACACGGAAGGCTCAGAGCAGCCTCCCTCCCACCTCGTCAGCCCCCTTGGCCCTTGCTGACACTTCCCTTTCTTTCTCTTAGGCATTTCTAACGTTTACAGTGTTTGACTCAGAAGACCCTGAACAATTTTTTAGGTCCGTTTACTTTTCAACTGAGCTATAACTCACACATACCGTAAGGTTCACCGTTGTATCTTGTACCATTTAGTGGTTTTTAATATACTCACCAAGTTGTGCAACCGTTACTGCTTTGTGATTCCAGAACGTTTTCATCACCCCCAGACAACCCCGTGCCCACGAGCAGTCCCATCCCACCCCAGCCTGGCTGTCTCTTATCTGCCTGAACATTCCCAGCAGTGGAACTGCTCGGAGTGGCCTCGGTGTGGGCGGTGTTCCCTGGGCCTTTGAGCTGTCTCTCCAGGGGCTGTTAGGCCCGGCACTGCTGGAATGTCCCCTCTTTTGTGAGCGTCTGCTCGTGTCTCTTGGGCGGATGCCTGGAAGTGGGATCCGGGTGTCACATGGTAACCTCGCTCTCAGGATCAGCCAGGCTGCCGCGCAGCCACTGCCCAGGTCTGCACGCCCAGCGTGCGTGTGGTTTTCATGTTCAGCTATGATCTGAGGGCCTACACAGTGCTGTACCCTTGACACCCACTGGTTTCCCCGTTGTGGTACATAGTCCTTGTGGTCATCGGAAAAAACCCAGCTTGTAGTCTTTTTCCCTTATCACACAAAAAATTACCTGCAAGCGTAAAAGAGTTGGGAAGTTGACGTGAAGGAAAAGAAGATGTTAAGATGGTTCTTCCTGGAGTTCTTGGGGCTCAGAGGTAACGAGCCCGACTAGTATCCATGAGGACGTGAGTTTGATCCCTGGCCTCACTTAGTGGGTTAAGGATGCGGCTTGGATCTGGCGTTGCTGTGGCCGTGGTGTAGGCCGGCAGCAACAACTCTGATTCGACTCCCTAGCCTGGGAATCTCCATATGCTGGGGGGTGCGGCCCTAAAAATCGAAGAAAAAAAAAAAAAGAATGGCTCTTTCTGTCATTGGTGGGGGGCACCGCTGTTGCTGTGGCTGTGACGGCGCCTGGGCCCGCTGCCACGTGGGCTGTGATTCACTTCTCACACTTTCTCTCACCACGGCTGGCGGCTTCTTTCCGGTCCTTCCCCTGCTCTAACTGAATCTTGCTGTGATACACTACTTTTTTTCCCCTGTGTGAAGCATTTTCTGAGGTTTGGGTTTTCCCCGCAGATTGGCTCCCGCAGTGGGCTTCCCTGGGCAGGGGCGGTGGGCTCGGCAGTGGCCTCACCAGACTAAGGTGTTACCCAGCCCTGGGCCCCCTGGGGTGGGGGCTCGGTGGGTCCGAGGGCCGATCTGCCCCCCCTGTGCGGTACTTACTGCCTCCTGAAGTGTGTCTGAGAAAGTGGGGCAGTTGGGGTGGGGCGGTGTCAGAGTTTGGGTCACTCGCTCTGTCCCTCGAGCTTCTGTTCAGGCCTGTCTGTCCGAGCGCCACGCAGCTGTTCACAGCAGCTGTCTGCACCTGATGCTGACGTGGGGCACCCAGGGGTCTCTGCAGGGTGCCAGTGTTGTGGGTCTGCAGAGAGGCCTGTGCTGGGGTGGGGAGGCCTGGCAGCGCCCTCCCATGTACTGAGGACTGAGCTGCCAGGTTCCTGAGCTGGCACTGCCCGTGCTGTTCCTCTGGGGGCCCCGGGATCTGGCCCCTCTGTCTGTGAGTCCCTGTGTCCATGCCCGTAGAACAGGTGTAACAGTTCCTGCCTGGGGGAGACCCTGCGATTCAGCTGGCTCCCCCCGCCAGCCTGGCCCTCAGGGCCCTACCTCTCGGCCCTCCCTCTGCCCCCGTCCTCACTCAGGCCTGCTCCTGCGGCCCCTCCTCCTGGGAGATGCCCCCTGCCCCTGCCATGCGTGTCCTCTTGGCACTTCCCCTGTCAGAAATCACCGTGTCGTTCCTGTGCTAGCCTGTGGTCTGCCTCCTGGGCGGGCAGGGGCCTCCCCCCGGGCAGGGGCTGGTGCCCTCCCTGGGGGCGGGGAGCCGAGGGCCGCGCGGAACACAGGGCGCCCAGCCAGCCTGTGGAACTTACCTCCTCATCTGGCTCGGATGACGGCCTAGGCCGTGGCTCGTAAACGCGCTCTGTGCAGGTGGGTCCTGTCACCTGCCAGGCCCGTTTCGATGCTCCCGTTGGTTGTAGAGGGGGCAGCTGAGGCTGGCGGGAGGCCTGGCCAAGAGAACCTGCCCCGGGAAGCATCTGCATGCTCTCCTCCCGGCTCCGGGGGCCGCCCCGTCTGCTCCGCACGCAGCGCGCTCTCGTCCGCGGGTGCCTCCAGGCCCGCTCCCTGCCCGCTTGCCTCACCTCCGCCCACTTGCCCACTTGCCGTTCCCAGGAGCTGCCTGCTTCAGGCCCCCTACCTGCCCGCCCCCTTGCTCGTTGTCCCCCTTCTTGGTTTCCGTCACTGCCGGGGTCTCGGAGGCGGCAGGGCTCCGTGAGAGGCGCCCTCCTCCCCGGCCTCCTGGCCTGTCTTGCCCTCGGGGTGTGCCTCACGCGCTCAGGGTCTTGTTGAGGCCTGGGGAGCGCCAGGAGGGCGGAGCAGGCGAGAGCCAGGCTGTGTGTCCCCTCCCTGCTCCCCGGGGCCTCGCTGTCCTGACGGTGACGGCCGTCACGCCGAGTGGGGGTGCAGGGCCCCGCAGGGCTGCCTCGGATGGCGGCCGCGGCCCGTCTTCCCTGACAGCCTCTCTGGTCACCGCATGGCTCCCGGGCCCAGGGCACGGAGGGAGAGCGCTCGGAGGGCCGGCCCGCGTGTTAGGCTCTCACCGGGTGGTTCTGGGCGGACGGTCTGCCTTCACGTCCCCACGCCGCCGCACCTGCCCAGAGGGCTGTGTCAGCTGCTTGGCGCCTGGAGGCCCCTGAGTGCACGCTTGGCACAGCCGCGTGTGTTTAGGCCTCAGCCGCGCAGGCAGGCTCGCACCCCGGCAGTGCGATGGGCGCTCTTTGGGCCTGGACGGCGGCGGGTTCAGCAGAAACGGTCAGGCTTGCTGTGCTGGGCTGTGTGATGCTGTTCCCAGCTGCCAGTTCCCCCACGTGGAACGGGGGCGCAAGAACTGTGGGCCGAGAGGTGCTCTGAGCTGCGTGCCTTCAGACAGGTGGGCCTTGGCTCAGACCTGAAGGGGCCTGAGCACCAGAGGAGCCACCAAGGCCCGCTTCAGGTCCCAGTCAGTTGTCAGGAGACCTGCCTGCTTGCGACGTCACAGCGAGGAGTAGGGCCCAGAGGGAGACGAGCCCGCCGTGCCCCCGGCCGCAGGCCCCGGTGGGAGCGGAGCCCCCAGGGCTGAGTGCCTGCCCAGGCCCCCCACCTTGTGCAGGTCCAGGACGCAGGGCAGGGCTGGGTGCGAGCCCTGGCCGGGCGGCCTCAGTCTGTGCGTTCCTCCTTGCCTGGGCGTGTGCGGCCTTGGGAGGCCTCTGTGCAGTGGGGAGAAGAGGGCCACTTCTCACTTGTCCCTCAGGCACCTGCTGCCATGCCTCCCGCCTGCCGGGCCCCGGCCGGGCCCTCTGAGCTCCTGGGCTGGTCGGAGCCCAAAAGCCCCCAAAGCACCCCCCACCCCCGCACTGGGTCCTCCCTCCAGCCAGTGTCCCGTAAACTCTGTCCTTCTGTCTCATCCCCTTCTAACAGGGACCCGGACATGGAGCTGCGGGAAGAGGCCTGGTCTCCGGGGCCACTGGATTCTGAGGACCAGCAGATGGCCAGTCACGAGAACCCAGGTGAGGTGGCCTCGGGTGGTTCCTCCCTGCCGCCCGGGCCTTCTCCTGGGCCCTGGCTTCCCCGGTCTCCCCCCGCCTCCCATGGCCCCGGGGCCAGCGTCCTCCTCCAGAGGCTTAGCCAGGCCACTTCCTGCGCTGTGGAGCCTCTGGGTCCTGCCCCCACTCCGTGTTCCCAGGGCCCTGGGGCTGCGTCCTCCCCGCCCCTCATGACCTGGCCCCTGCTCCCCCAGTGTCCTGGCTGCACTGCCCAGTGTCTCCTAGGCAGGAGACGCTAGAGCAGGGTGGCCCACCCAAATGCCAGTGGGACCAGGGCGTAAGGACTGGGGACAGCCTGCAGTATGTGGGGACTGACGGCAGTGCAGAGGAGGGCTGGGGCTGATTGTGGGGGGAGAGCTGCTTTTTGTGGGACTGTCATCTTTCTGGGGTTTTATCTTTCACTTTTTAAGTATCGACGACGTGTTGTTTAATCAAGTGCTGTTCGGGCTGAACGAGACTCAGCCCTGAGCACTTGGGGACAAGGCTTTGCTTGCCGAGACCCCCCGAGTCCCCGCTGACCCTTGCCCTCTGTTGGAGCTGTGTCCCCATGTCCAGGGGCTTTCACGCAGGGCGCCTGAGAAATAAAGTATGGACTTTGTTCACGCTGCCGTTGCTGCGTCTTGGTGTGGGCATCACGTCTTCGTGCGTCTTGGCACGGGGCCGGCCAGCCAGCCTCTCCAGCTCTGAAGGGCCGGACGGGAAGTGTTTTCAGCTTTGCAGGCCTTCTGCCCTTGTGGCTGGAGGGCGGCCGCAGGCGGCCAGCAGCAGCCATGTGCCGATGAAACCTGATTTATGGAAAGTCCTGGTGCCAGCATCCCCAGCCGTCCGTCCAAGAGAGGTCGTGGGGATAGGTTTTCTAAAGCACTTGGTCCCCTTTTATGCTCCACCTCTCGGGTGCACAGAGGGAGGGCGAAGGGTGGTTACAGGGGAGGAAGGAGACTTCAGGGCGATGCTTTGCTGGGGGTACAGGGCCCGTGGGGCGCAGACCTTCCTCCCCGCAGCGGGGGCTCCCGAGGCCCATCCTTCCCCACGTCACCCCACCCCTACCCCCGGCCCGTCCCGTCCTCCTTTCAGGTCAGTCTGACAGTGTCTCATTCGGGACATTGCAAATGTCAGTCATGCAGTGATGGCACTTCCCGCTGCCCGGTCTTGGCAGTGGGCAGCACTTTGCAGTCTTTTCTCTGCCTGTTCCTGATTTTTTTT
Organism: Catagonus wagneri; assembly: GCA_004024745.2. Classification (NCBI taxonomy): domain Eukaryota; kingdom Metazoa; phylum Chordata; class Mammalia; order Artiodactyla; family Tayassuidae; genus Catagonus; species Catagonus wagneri. The sequence continues at coordinate 1,906,294 of PVHT020000439.1, read as the reverse complement.
CTTGCAGTATTTTTTAAAAAACAAATCCCAGACACTATATCATTTCTGCTCTAAATTCTCCAACAGTTACGAAATGCTCATCTCCCCTCACGGGACAGGCTCCTGGGTGCCAGCTAATGCCCGGCGTGTCCCGGCTCCTCAGTTTGAGTAAGCTGGTTTTAAGTTTATGAGCCATCCATTGGTTCATTCTTCTTAGGAGGCCTTGAAAAAGTATAAGCGGGTTCTCATGTCCCCTTTGTCCAGCCTGCTGTCCCCACCCCGCTCTGGTGCCCCCACACGGTGACAGCCTTTCGCTCAGCTCATGAACCATATGGCCTGGATGCTTCCGCTGTTCTGGGCCTGCCCTGCTGGGTCCTGCCTGCGTGGGGAGCCGCCTGTGGTGGGACGGTGCCGGCCCCTGCCCCGGGACCCGCTGGCGGCTGTGGGAGCAGTGGGCCTGGCCTGGCTGTGGCTCCTGTGGGTTGTTTCCTTCTGGCTTGTCGGGGAGGGCCGGAGGGCCGGTGGGGCAAGGCTTGAGCACCTCCGTGTGCCCGCAGCTGTTGCCAGCCATTCTGGGCAGGTTCTCACGGAGTTCTCACAGCCCGTGAGCTCGGGGTGTTGGTCAGAGGCTGCTGGGCGGAGAGAGGCCGGGCCGCTGCCCGGGTGAGGCCCCCAGGAGGAGCCGGTGGAGGGGGCGTGGGGGCCCGGACTGCCTGCAGGCCGCAGCCAGAGTCTGTGCTGCGCTGCCTCACGGGCGGATCGACCCTGACCCGCTGCCCGGAGGCCCCTTCTCCCCAGGTTCCCGGGGTGCAGCAGGCAGGGGGTGCAGGTGGGAGAGCCGTCCAGACCCGGCTTGTGGCCTCGGCTACACGGTGTTCAGAAAGAGCAGCAGTCCAGAAAGCCAATGATGAAATCAGCTTGGCTCGCCCACCAGGGGCAGGGTTCGAGCCTCGTGCTGTGGAGCCCACCTCGCACGTCTCTTAAGAATAGCCCCGCAGGAAGTTCCCGTCGTGGCTCAGTGGTTAACGAATCCGACTAGGAACCATGAGGTTGCGGATTCGATCCCTGGCCTTGCTCAGTGGGTTAAGGATCCGGCGTTGCCGTGACCTGTGGTGTAGGTTGCAGACACGGCTCGGATCCCGCGTTGCTGTGGCTCTGGTGAGGCCGGCGGCTACATCTCCTGTTAGACCCCTAGCCTGGGAACTTCCATGTGCTGCGAGTGCGGCCCTAAGAAATGACAAAAGATCAAAAAAAAAAAAAACCCCGCAGAACGAATTCACCTACAGTGCCCCATCTGAGCCGGGACGACAGCAGCCCTGGGGTCTCAGCAGACACCCCCTCCCCCGTAAAAACAGTGGCCACACAGGGCAAAACCCATATTCTCTGGCTGCACTGACAGCACACTGTAGGTGGGAAGCCTCAGAGTACAGCTGGGGGGTATGCCAGCAGCCTGGCCAGGGTGGTGCTGGCACGGCAGGCGGTTGGATGCACAGATGGCCCTCGGGATTTCACTGGAGGACCTGGGGGTGGTCACGCCGAGCCGGCAGCTGGACTCGGAGGTGCTCTGCGCAGAGCGGGAGGGGGTGCCGCGGCTGCCTGGGGCCCACGGCTTCTGACACCACCTAGGTAAAGTGCGCTGTGGGCAGGGCCCACGAAGAGCAGAGCCTGCTGGGAGGGGGTTCAGAACTGAGTGGGGGCCCTTGTTCTTGACCACGGGGGCACCGGGAAGGTCCACATAAAAATGCAGGTGGCTGCAGAGTCAGGACCCTGGAAGAGCAAGTCACACACTAGGAAGAGGGAGCTCTGAGAAGCCAGAAACTGCCCAGAGCTTAGCCTCCGAGAAGTTCAGGGAAACTTGCATACAGAAATGATCTGTGTTCCTGTTGTGGCTCAGTGGGTTAAGAATCTGACAGTGTCCGTTAGGATGAGGGTTTGATCCCTGGCCTCGCTTGGTGGGTTAAGGATCCAGCATAGGTTGCAGGTGCCGCTTGGATCCGGTTTTGCTGTGGCTGTGGTATAGGCCAGCTTCTGTAGCTGTGATTCGATCCCTAGGCTGGGAACTTCCATATGCTGCAGGTGTGGCCCTAAAAAGAAAAAGAAAAAATCCCAAAATGATTGAAACAGGAAAATACTGAATTCAATTCTTCTTCCCCCCGCCCCCTGCAAAGCTATTAGGGTAAAAAAGAACAGGGGCACGGTAGGGTCTCCACAGACGGGGAGGATGGCCAGAGATACACCCCCAGACAGGCCGGTCTTGTTCAGAGTGACCTGGGCGCGACAGCTCAGATCAGGGGGCAGAGCTCAGCAGAGAATTAGAAATATAGATAAGTTCATTTCAAAACGAAGTAGAAGGAATTGAAGGCTGGATAAAAATAACACATTAGGAGTTCCTGTTGTGGCTCAGCAGGTATCCTTGAGAACACGGGTTCGATCCCTGGCCTTGCTCAGTGGGTGTAGGTTGCTGTGAGCTGTGGTGTAGGTCACAGATGCAGCTTGGTCGCACATTGCTGTGGCTGTGGTGTAGGCTGGCAGCTTCAGCTCCGATTTGACCCCTGGCTTGGGAACCTACATATACCACCGGTGTGGCCCTAAAGAGACAACACAACAAAAAAGAACCCAAAGCAAACCCCCAAACCCCCACATTATTTCTTAAGAAAAACCAGAAGTGAAAAGGAGGGACATTTTAAAATAAAAAGAACATGAGTACAGATTAAGTCAGAGTTGAAAAAGTACTGAAGTTAGGTACAGAAAACCTCTTGGAGTAGAAATTCACAGTAAAGAAGAGCATAAACAGTAAAATACAGGTTGAGAAGACATCCGTGGAATGTAAAAGTCAGATATTCAAGGGGCAAGTCACACATCTGCAAGTGTCACCTCCGAGGAACAAGACGTATTCCCATCAAGTTCTGGGCTTTAAAGGAAGAAGGAAATCCTTCAGGGCCTCTCGGCAAAAAGCAGATGACTTACAAGGTGAAGTAGATGGGGTCGCCGGCAGAAAATGCAGTAATGTTGATTCTCGGGGAAAGAAGAGGCGAGCCCAGGATCTCAGGCAGGGAAACTGACCTCCACATGTGAAGGGCACAGGTGAACCCATTAGCCGGCAGGACCTGGGTGGATAGCGTCCTCGGGCGCCCTCCCACGAGTCTGGGCAAGTGAGCCTCGGGCAGCCACCATGGCGAGAAGCGGGTGGTGGTGGGGGCTCAGGCCCCTGAGGTCTGGCTGTGACACCAGTGACGGAACGGGGTGGCACATGCAGAGCTGGGCGGACTTACTCTCTGAGCAGTCAGACCTGGCGGTGGTGGTGTTAGACTGCTGGTGTGGGGGCTCTGTGCTGAGGGGGTCGGCCGGAGAAAGGGAGACGCCCCTGTCATCGAGAGACCGAGTCACACCCGCCGGGCCTGAACTTGTAGGGGGCGTATCAGAGCTCATCGGAATTTAGTTAAAAGCAACGACCATTTCCAGATTTTGGTTTTGAAATTGTTTCCCTCCAAAAGAAACCAGAGCCCCTTGGAAGAAATGGGGCCGCTTGCAGGGCTGGGGCTGGGTGTGGATGAACCTGGAGCACCTCGTTAGTCTGGACGGCAGAGGAGCTGTCAGAGGCCACCTGGGTCCCGGCCAAGAGGCTCGGGGCCCACTGGGGGCTCTGCTCCCACAGGCAGGACCACGCTGGCAGTGGTGAAATCCACCAGGTCCGTTTCAGTCCATGAACTCAGTGGTGTTAAGATGGGAGAGACTACTCGGTTACCTTGGAGCGCGATGGGGAACCAGTTCGTGACCTTGGAGCGCAACGGGGAACCAGTTTGTGACCTTGGAGTGCGACGGGGAACGAGTTCACAACCTTGAAAACTGGGCAGATAAGGGGAGATGAGGTTTATTCTGCGTACGTGAGATTCACCACTGGGTAAACCAGCTGATGATGGCGAGTCTCTAAGAGCGATTCCAGCTGCTAAACGCAGAAGAAACCACAGGACAGCCCCATTTTGCACCACTCATTGAATCAGATCCAGGTGTCAGTGGCTTGGCTGTTCACGTCACAAATAGAGAAACAGGAGTTTCTTGGTGGAGTTAAGGATCCATGCTGTGGCTTGGGTCTCGCTTGTGCCAAAAACAGAGAGAGAGAAACACTAGTTAGCAGGTAGCTCAGTAAAGGAAGGGGATTGCGCCTTCAGAACTACTGAAGGGGCCAGCCAGCTGTTGAGTCATGCAGTCAGTAAGAGTCCCTTGGGCTCAGTTCTTCCAAAGGAAAATTGTAAGGAAGAGCAGGAGATTAGGGGGACCTTTATATTAAAACAGCAGAGTAGGAGTTCCCATCATGGCTCAGCAGAAACAAATCTGACTAGCATCCATAAGGACGCAGGTTCGATCCCTGGCCTCGCTCAGTGGGTTAAGGATCCGGGGTTGCCGTGAGCTGTGGTGTAGGTCGCAGATGTGGCTCAGATCTGGTGATGCTGTGGCTATGGTGTAGACCAGCAGCTACAGCTCCGATTCTAACCCTAGCCTGGGAACCTCCATATATGCCGCAGGTATGGCCCTAAAAAGACACATACACACAAAAAATGGTATCTGGGCATGTGCACCTGGGATGACAGAATCTCGAGGAAATGCAAGGGAATGATTACTGCCCAGGTCAGGCTGAGGGTTAGGGGGGGTGTGCTTTGGACAGGGCTCCAGGGGCTCCCAGTGGGTGGCCAAAACCTGTGTCTCACGGGGCTGTGTTGTGGTCAGCTCTACATGTGTGCGGGCTCTCTGAATGTCGTGTTTTACCATAAAAAGGAAAAAAGGTAACAACCAAAAAAGCCACAGGTCCTGCCCTTCCCCAGGACCTACTGAGGAAGATCTGCCATGGGGTGGCCCTGCGCCCAGAGCTGGGAGCCAGCACCTGCAGGGCCTGAGCCGAGCCCTTGGGTGAAGGACAGACGGTGGGATTTTGGCACCTGGTGCCTGGGACACCCCTCCCCCTCCCCCCAGGGTGTGGTTACAGCCATCAAGGTGAACACACCTCGATGCTGTTATCTTTATTGATTGGGCTCTTTATGTTGGTCACTGTGCTTTTTTCCCCGGAATTCTTGAATCCTTTTAAAGGTGATGCTGTGAGCCCGGGAAGTTGCCCCCCGTGAAGAATGCGAGCCCGAAGGAAGCAGCTGACTACCTGACCTGGGGTGTGGCGGGGAGTGGGGTTGTGCAGACCCAGAGAGCCCCCAGGTCCACTCGAGGGGGAACCAGGAACCCGCAGGTAGAGGATCTGCCTCCCAGAGTGACTGGACCTTCCATCCAGCAGTTTAACACTTGGTAGAAAAGTACAAGCGGTAGACGGAACGCAGCGTCACTTAGCCCAAGGCTGCGGTGGGAGCCGGCGCCCTGTGCGCCTTCCTCAGCTCCGCTTGCTGCCGCGCCTCCACCTGGCAGGCGGGCGCCTCGGGCTTTCGCGCCCGGTTCCGTACAGGCACGCCGACTCGGCCCTGCGTTGCCGGTTGTACATCTAGTCCAGCCGCTAGCTGCACCGGAAGATGACTGTTGGAGGCTGGCCCCCTGCCGCATCTAGCGCACCCGGTTTAGTTACAGGTGTTCACGTGGGCCGTATTCAGTTCTGTCGTTGTGACTAAATTCTCTTCATAGCTGACTCAGTCGGTGTATTGTCAAGCTTTCTTGACAGCTTTTAGGACAAAAGGTGTATTTTAACCAAAGGAGTGCACAGTACTTGGAATGAGTCAGGTGGTATGGCTCACTTCCCAAGAAGAGCCAGCCTCCTTCCCACGCCCCCCACCCTGCCCGGCCGCACCTCCTTCCCACCCCACCCCACCCACCTGCTGCCGGACACGCTGCCCAGATGGCCTTCCAGGTGCAGTTTTTTATTCTCAACCATCTCCACTTAGTGTCTGAGGATTCCGTTTCTTGATTTGTGCAGACACATCTCTTCAGAAGTGGCCCCCACCCCTACCTGAATTTTTTTTGTCTTTTTAACCCCCGCTCGGTACCTGTCCCAATACAGGCCCCGCTCCAGGGCTTGCGGTGGTGCAGTGATTCTCCAAGCTTAGGTGCTGAGAATCACGGAGCGGGCGGGGGGTGGGGGGTGTCGGTGGAGGTGCGTGGGGCCGGGGATATTGTCACTCAGCGGTGCGGGCGCTCAGGCTGGCGGTCTGGGGATCCAGGCTAAAGCCCCGAGTTCCGTGGAGCCGGCTTTACAGGACTGAGGCGCAGTAATGCTTATTAAGTGCATAGGGCCTTGCTCAGCACATCGCAGACCTTGCGTATTTGTCAACGTTATCTCAGGGCCATGTTTGAGTACTTTGTTCCCGGCCTGGGTCTGGGATACAGGGATCCGACCGCTGTCCTTGTGGACTTGCAGGCTAGTGAGAGGGAGTTGGAAAACGGAGTTACAATCCTGATTCACCTGTGAAAGAAACCCCAGGGGAGCTCCTGGGGGCGGGGTCGATGACCGGTAGGTGGGGCCGGAGGCTGAGGGTGGGGCTGTGCCCCAGGGGCGGGGCACGGAGGCCGATGGGTGGGACCTGCCCCAGGGGGCGGAGCCGGGGCCCAAATGCGAACCCAGGCTTGAGGGCCCTGCCCCGCCCCGTTGTGTAGTTCATGCCCAAGCCTGACACAGACCCGTCTCACAGAGCTGGGCAGGCTGGGGAGGAGGTAGGCTCTCATTTATCCTGGGAGAACTGTCAGTCCAGGCACAGGACTCTTAGTCCGTGTGTATTAGAGGTTTTGTTGGGCGGAGGGCCGGTGGAGTTTCTGGTGGTGTCCTCAGTTTGCCGACGCCGGGACCAAAGCCCCACACTCCTTTATTGTCTGTACTGGGCATACGGCACCCACAAAACCAGGGACCAGAGTGAGGATGTCTGTAATAGTAAGGCTGCGGTATTGGGGGACTGCACTCCCGGTTAATGGGTGTGTGTGTGTAGACTAGACTTCCGTGATCCCATTAACCAGTCCTGTTCCCCCTTCCTCTTCCCTCTTCCCCCACAGCCAGGATCAGCGTCCAAGAGCCCAGATGTGACACCATCAGTTACAGGCTTGTACACCTACAGGGTGCTGCAACCTGTTGTCCCCGGACCAAGGTGCACACCGCCCCGCCGCGCAGTCCCTGCCCCCAGCCCGGAGCTTTGGGCTTCAAGAGTCGTTCCTTACCGAGAGCCTTCCCTGGACCTCCAGCCCTCACCCTCGTTCTGGGCGATTCCTCTCTCAGACATTGTCGGAATCCCCACTAAGACCCGCGTATCGTTCTAGATGTGGGGGAAACAGCCGTGAGGGAGGGAAAAGACGGAGGGGACGGGTAGTTAATGCTTAGTAACATGCCGGGGCGCGGTCGATGCTCTGAGGAAGATAGGAGGGGAAAAGAAAAGGCTCCCTACCGAGGGCCAGGTCTCTGCAGAGCTTTGCATGGCGCGGCCCGCTCGCCCTCTGAGGTCGGTGCTGCGGCCGTCCCTTACAGGGCCGCCTGAGGGCGCGCGGCGAAGAGCGAGCTCCGGAGGCCATGCACGGTAGCAGGGGGAAGAGCCCCAGGCCGCGCTCGCACATGGCCTCTCTGACTCGCCTCCTCTCCCGCTCTTGCCTTCCAGTGGACATTCTCATAATGGACGACGACGACGTCCCCAGCTGGCCACCGACCAAGCTGTCCCCGCCCCAGTCGGCGCCCCCGGCCGGCCCCCCGCCTCGGCCACGGCCGCCCGCCCCCTACATCTGCAACGAGTGCGGCAAGAGCTTCAGCCACTGGTCCAAGCTGACGCGGCACCAGCGCACGCACACGGGCGAGCGGCCCAACGCCTGCAGCGACTGCGGCAAGACCTTCTCGCAGAGCTCTCACCTGGTGCAGCACCGGCGCATCCACACGGGCGAGAAGCCCTACGCCTGCTCCGAGTGCGGCAAGCGTTTCAGCTGGAGCTCCAACCTGATGCAGCACCAGCGCATCCACACAGGCGAGAAGCCTTACGCTTGCCCCGACTGCGGCCGCAGCTTCACGCAGAGCAAAAGCCTGGCCAAGCACCGGCGCTCGCACAGCGGCCTCAAGCCCTTCGTGTGCCCGCGCTGCGGCCGCGGCTTCAGCCAGCCCAAGAGTCTGGCGCGCCACCTGCGGCTGCACCCGGAGCTGTCGGGGCCCGGCGTGGCGGCCAAGGTGCTGGCGGCCAGCGTGCGCCGGGCCAAGGCGCCGGAGGCGGCGGCGGCGGCGGACGGCGAGATCGCCATTCCGGTGGGCGACGGCGAGGGCATAATCGTGGTGGGCGCGCCGGGCGAGGGGGCCGCGGCGGCCGCGGCCATGGCGGGCACGGGGGCCAGGGCGCCGGGACCCCGCTCGCGACGCGCCCCGGCCCCCAAGCCGTACGTGTGCGTGGAGTGCGGGAAGGGCTTCGGGCACGGGGCGGGGCTCCTGGCCCACCAGCGCGCCCAGCACGGGGACGGGCTCGGGGCGGCGGGGGGTGAGGAGCCCGCGCACATCTGCGTGGAGTGCGGCGAGGGCTTCGTGCAGGGCGCGGCGCTGCGGAGGCACAAGAAGGTCCATGCCGTGGGCGCGCCCTCGGTCTGCAGCCGCTGCGGACAGAGCTACTACCGGGCGGGCGGGGAGGACGAGGAGGACGACGGCGAGGCGGCCGGCGGGCGGTGCAGCGAGTGCCGCGGCGGCGAGGGCCGGTAGGGGCGGGGGCCCGGGGGGGCAGGGCCCCTCGGGCTTGGCGGGGACGATGGCGCGGGACCCAGAGACCCGGGGAGAAGCGGGCAGAGGGGTGCCACGGACCGGCGGCGCGCTCGTCTCCCCTCCCGCGGCCCTTGCGTTCCTAGAGGTGCAGCAGGCCTGGGCCGGGGCGCCGAGGACACCCCCTGGCCGCCTGGCCCCTCCCCGCGCCCGGCCCCTCGGCCCGGCCTGCCATTCGTAGGTCCTCGGCCGAGCCCGACTTAAGACGTTGTGTGAAAACTAGAGAGACCAAGAGACGGACAAAACCATGAGCGAAAGACCATTTTCCCTCTTTCTCTTCCCCCACCGACTGGGGGTGTTGCGAGGATGGCGAACAATCGGACCCTTTCTACCTGAGGGGCCCCCGAGAGGAAGGGAAGAGGGCTCCTTCTCCCTTTTAGCAGTTTCTTTTAATCTTACCCTTCCCGGCCCCGCCCACCCCTTATTTTCTCTTCTCCCCGGCGGGCGCCGTCCTTGCCCCGGCCCTTCCTCCCCCCGGATCTGGAGCAGCAGAGGCGTGCTGGAGCCGAACTGGCCCGTGTCCCGAGCGTACCCCTCCGAGAATGGGGTCCGGTCTCTTCCCCGGCCTGGGCGCGCTTGGAGGAGGGGGGCGGGGGCAATAAATGGCACTATCCAATTGTCCCTGCTGTGCGTGGTTCTTGAATCCCGAGGGCCGGAGCGAAACCGGAGGGCTCCCCGTGCGGCCGTTGCTGCTGGCGGTGGGGCGCCGGCTGAGGGCCAGGTATCTGGAGAGAAGCAGCCGCCGATCAGCTCCTTGGTCAGACTGGGTGCTGTCCTGGAAGAGTGACCTGGCCAGGTTGCTCGCCGGCAGCGGGCTGGGCCCCAGCGGAGCGGCCACCACGTGTCCAGGCTGGAGCGAGGGCAGGCTTGTGAGGAACTGGGGCTGTTGTTCAGAGAAGGCCCTCCCACTGCTGCTTTTAAACGAAGTTCCTCAGGGGTCGGTGAGGTGAGGGGGGACAAACAGGCGGGTCCTCACCTCCTGGGGGTGGGCAGCTCACCTCCGAGCTTTTTAATCTGTGTGTCCCCCGCCAGCTCCTGCAGCCCCTTCCTGCACCAGGCTTCTTGGAAGACTCGGCCTGGAAATTGCGTCTGGCTCCACCCCCTGCTCAAATCCCACGGAGGGGGCGTCGCATCTCACTGCAGAGGAGGCTGGACATGTCCCTGGCCTGCTGTCGCTGCCCGGTGTACGGCAGAGGCGGAAGGTGGACTCAAGGGTCCGACAGCAGCGGCCGGCTGCGGGGCCGGGGTGGGGGCCGTGAGGGGCTGCTGGTGGGAACAAGGGCCTGGGAGGTGGTTTTGCGGCACCTCCGTGTTCTGGACTCTGCTGAGTGCCAGGTGGACCTCGTCCGTGGGGTCCTTGCAGCAGTCCTGGGAGGTGAGGGCCGCTCGCACGTCGGTCCTCAGGTTGGGGCTCTCTGATGCCACTTCCAGGGTCTGGGGACCCACCGCTGCAGTCCTGGGGACCGTGTTCCTGGGATCTTGGGAGGCTGCAGGGGGCTGTCCTGAGGGCGGAAGGGCCCTGCCACGGAGTTCTGAGCCTGGCCGAACGGCCGTGGCTGGACTCATGTCCCTTCTACCTCTGCAGAAAGAGGGGTTTCCTAGCAGAGGGGCCGTTGAAGGAGGGAGCGCGGTTTCCGCTTTGAGCCCTGAATCTCGCCCCGGCACTCTGCTGTCCTTGAGCAGGTCATGACCCCGTCCCCCTTGGGGCCTCAGGGTCTCACCTGGAGAATGAGCAGTTCAAAACCCAGGTCATGGGCGGCCACCTGGTGGGTAGGGCAGTGACTCCCAGGAGGGTTTATTTCAACCTCTTTGGCGTGGTTGTAGCTCAGAAAAGCAAGTGGCCATTGCCTTGCTTGGAAATTGCTTGCTTCGGTTCAGTTTGTTTGGAGTTCTCGACCGCTGTAAGCGCGGGAGGGGTCACTGTCTATTCTGGGCGCGAGCGAGCACGCCCTTCCCTCCTGCAGGAAATCCCGCCTTTCCCGGCCATCCTGCCACGTGGTTAGTTCCGGCATCACCTCACCGCGCCCCGGTGTTTCCGTCCCCCTGGGCCCCCTAAGAGGTCCCCTGCGAACCTCCAGCTCAGCCTCTCCCGGGGCTGGGAGCAAAGGCCTGCCCGAGGGCTGGGCGGGTGGCAGAGGGGCCGCCCCCGTCTGCAGCTGCTGTGCCGGGGAACGGGGAGAACGGGGACCAGATGGCCAGGGCTTCTGATTTTCCAGGAGATAAGTATCTGAAGTTAGAGTTTTTAAAATGGGAAACCCCCAGTTTCTTAAAATATTGGCAACTGACTCAAACATTCTTTTAAAGCCCTGAGTGAACCAGCCTAAACACACATGTGGCCGATTTTGGTCAACAGCGACCTTCAGTTTCCAATTTTGTTTTTAGTCTCAGTTAGAGAGCATTAAGTTCTCCCTAATACCTAAGTACATATGTAAGTAAAAATTAAAAAATAGAAAAAAATAAGGTGAATTAAAACCGTAAGTATGTGAGCTGATGGATGCGTTGATTAACAGGATGGGAAACTGTTTCACAGGGCGTACGTATATCAAAGCACCACAGTGAGCACTTTAAATATCTTATAGCGTGTCAGGTGCAGACCTCAGTGAAGCTGAAAAAAAAAAAAAGTAAAATGAAGAGAAAATCAAGGCTTTGGAAGCTCACATCAGTAAATTTGCCTCCTTTTCGCGATCTCGAACCAGAATTTAAAATTGGAAGAGGTTATGTTAAAAAAATATGGATACCTGGCTTCTCTTGGAACAATCAGAAGTTCTGGCAACATGTTGCATGAGAAAATTGGTCAGAGGGGCGTGTGTGCGTGTGTGTGTGTTACTTTCAGTGACACCCCCAAATCAGAGGTAGGGGTATCATCGTGCCTGGTTACAGGACCCCCAAGCAGCGTCTTTAAGTGACAAGACCCAAGGCATTTTGGGGCCCCTTTTCCGATGATGGAGTTGCTCCTGGAGATGGAGACTTCTCACTGGGACAAACGGCGTTACAACCAGGGAAGGCTACAGCGGCCCACAGTAGCCAGCGGTCTGGTCCAGCCATCTTCAAGGAACTGTTAAAAATGCAGGTTCCTGAGAAGACTCCCCCCGCCCCGGATTCTGATTCCTCGCGTGCCCGGTGAATAGCTGTCCTGGTGATTTGTTTGTGAAAAAGGCTTATTGAAGTAGAGTTGACGTACAAGGTTGTGGTCTTTCCTGCTGTTCAGCAAAGCGATTCAGTGGTCCACGCGCACCCGTCCGTTCTCTCTCAGGTTCTTTTTCCTTGTAGATTATACAGAGTACAGGTAGAGTTCTCTGTGCTGTACGGCAGGCCCCCGCTGGCCAGTCCCTTCTTCTGCCTCCGTGCGCGTATGCCCAGCCCGAAGCCCCCGCCCCACCTGTCCCCTTCGGTAACCCTAAGTTTGTTCTCAAAGTCTGTGAGTGTTTCTCTTGTGTGCAAGTCAGCTCATGTGTATCCATTTTTGTATTGGTGATTTTGAGGACGCCCTGGTTAGAAGAGTTCCAGAATAAACAGACTGACGATGTAGATGTAAGCCCAGCTAGCTCTCTGCCGGGAACGGAGGGAAAACGCGAACGCTGCTCTGGTTCGGATCCCTGCTCTTGAGCTTGACTGACATAGGGTGTAGGGGCCACCGCTGAGCAGGCCGACGCCTGGGACCTGCCCGCAGGGATCCTCAGTGCCTGTGACAGTGTCCTGTTTCCACTGGAAACAAGCAGTGGCATTCGGGCCGTGCTGCTGGACAGCACTGGCAAAACACCAGTCTGGCACTTGACGTCTCATGGTGCCGTTTGTCTACTGTATTCATTCACTCAGCCCTCACTCACTCACCAGACACATACTCATCGAATGCTTGGTGCATTCAGGCAAAGAAAGAAATGCATCTTCCCTTCCCTTTTCTCTTCTTTTCTCTGGAACTTGCCCTCGAGTCCTCGGCCTAATTCTCTACAGCAGCACACCCCCCCCCATCGCGAAGATGATTAAGCCCACGGCAAGCAAAGTGGGCCACCTCTGCAGCCTCGTGACCCACAGGGGTAGCAGGAGTGGGAAAGAGGTTGGCGATTGTTTATTTATTGCTCTTATTGGCACAAAGTCCTTCGCTGGTGAAACTGGTACAAACATACCTTGCAGGTACTGTGGGTTCAGTTCCAGACCACGGCAATAAAGCAAATATTGCAATTGAGCAAGTCACAGTTATTTTATTTTATTTTTTTTGTTTCCCAATGGATATAAAAGTTATGTGGAGTTCCTGCTGTGGTGCAACGGGATCGGCGGCACCTTGGGAGCTCCCGGGTGCAGGCTCGACCCCCAGCCCGGCACAGTGGGTTAAGGATCAGGTGTTGCCGCAGCTGTGGCTTAGGTTGAGACTGTGGGTTGGATCTGATCCCTGGCCTGAGAACTCCATATGCCTTGGGGCGGCCAAAAAAGAAAAAAAGTTATGTGTTGTACACTATACTGTAGTCTATTACGTGTGCAATAGCCTTATGTCTGAAAAACAACACACATACCTCAATTAAAAAGTACTTCAGTGTTTACAAAATGCCAGCCGTCATCTGAGCCTTTGATGAGCTGTGCTCATAACGTCACAGCCTGCCCTCACAGGTGTCACAATAAAGTTGGAAATAGGGCTGGAATCACCGAAATGTGAGCCAGAGACCAGAAGTGAGCAGATGGTGTTGGAAAGATGGCACCCGTAGACTTATTCGATTCAGGGCTGCCACAGACCTTGCCATACTGGCAAGAAATGCAGTATCTGGAGCCGGTTAGAGGTCTGGTGCTGGCCTTGCAGCGGCTCGGGTCGCTGCTGTGGTACGAGGTCAATACCGGACCTGGGAACTTTCACAGGCCGAGGTCATGGCCAAAAAAATGTGCAGTATCTTCCAAGCACAGTACAATGAGGTCAGCCTGTACCGGGAGACGATGCAGTTGGCAAAGTGGCAGAATTGAGATCTGAACCCAAAGCCCCGAAGCTGGTGCTTCTTCCACTGCGGGGATGCATCATGGCCTGCGGCAGCGCAGTCCGCCCCCCGGAGCTTGCCTCCCGTGAGGACGGAGGGGAGGGTTCCCCGAAGAGTCTGGGGTGGGGAGGCCGGGTCCTGGACGCCAGAAAGATGTGGGGAGAGAGAAAGGGGCTTCACTACCAACTCGCTTCTTAGGCTGAATGCGGCATTTCTCTGGGAGTGTGTGTGTGCCATGTGTCCCTGAGTTGTCACTCTGTTAAGGGAATGCTTTAATTTTTTTTTTTTTTTTTTTTTTTTTTTTGCTGCAGTGGCTTGATGTGAGATCTCAGTTCTGAGACCAGGGCTTGGACCGAACCTGGGCTGCAGCGGTCAAAGTGCAGAGTCCTAGACACTAGACCACCAGGGAAATAATGGATGCTTTTTTTTTTTTTAATTTTATGTTTCTTTCCCATTATAGCTGGTTTACAGTTTCCTGTCCATTTTTCAACTTTACAGAGTGGTGACCCAGTTAGACATACATATATAGATTTGTCACAAGTGATTAGACATAGTTCCCAGTGCTATACAGCTGGATCTCCTTGCTTTTCCATCCCAGAGGCAAGAGTCTACAACTGTTAACCCCAGACTCCCCTACCATCCCACTCCCTCCCCCACCCTCTTGGCAACCACAAGTCTGTTTTCCAAGTCCGTGATTTTCTTTTCTGTAGAAAGGTTCATTTGTGCAGTCTATTAGATTGCAGATATAAGCGATATCATACGGTATTTGTCTTTCTCCTTCTGACTTACTTCACTCAGTATGAGGGTCTCTGATTCCATTCATGTTGCTGCAAATGGCATTATTGTATTATTTTTTATGGCTGAGTAGTATTCCATCGTGTATATATACCACATCTTCCTAATCCACTCATCTGTCGATGGACATTTGGGTTGTTTCCATGTCTTGGCTATTGTGAATAGTGCTGCAATGAACTTGCGTGTGCAAGTGTCTTTTTCAAGAAAATTTTGTCCTGATATGTGCCCAAGAGTGGGATTGCTGGGTCACACGGTAGTTGTATGTACAGTTTTATTTATTTATTTATTTATTTTTGCCTTTTTGTGATTTTAGGGCCGCACCCGCGGCATGTGGTGGTTCCCAGGCTAGGGGTTTAATCAGAGCTGTAGCCACTGGCCTACACTGCAGCCACAGCAATGCGGGATCTGAGCTGCGTCTGCGACCTACACCACAGCTCACTGCAACGCCGGATCCTTAATCCACTGAGCGAGGCCAGGGATCGAACCCACAACCTCATGGTTCTTAGTTGGATTCATTAACCACTGCGCCACAACAGGAACTCCTGTATAGTTTTCTAAGGTACCTCCATACTGTTTTCCATAGTGGTTGTACCAGCTTACATTCCCACCAACAGTGCAGGAGGGTTCCCTTTTCTCCACACCCCCTCCAGCATCTGTTGTTTGTGGACTTATTAATGATGGCCATTCTGACTGGTGTGAGGTGGTATCTCATGGTAGTTTTGATTTTCATTTCTCTAATAATAAGTGATGTTGAGCATTTTTTCATGTGCTTGTTGGCCATCTGCATATCTTCTTTGGAGAAATGTCTATTCAGGTCATTTGCCCATTTTTCAGTGGGGTTGTTGGCTTTTTTGCTGTTGAGTTGTATCAGTTTGTATATTTTAGAGATTAAGCCCTTGTCAGTTGTATCATTTGACACTATTTTGTCCCATTCTGTAAGCTGTCTTTTTGTTTTCTTTTTGGTTTCTTTTGCTGTGCAAAAGCTTGTCAGCTTGTTTAGGTCCCATTGGTTTATCTTTGCTTTTACTTCTGTTGCTTCGGGAGACTGCCTTGAGAAAACATTTGTAAGGTTGATGTCAGAGAATGTTTTGCCAGTGTTTTCTTCTAGGAGTTTAATGGTGTCTTGTCTTATATTTAAGTCTTTAAGGCATTTAGAGTTTATTTTTGTGCATGGTGTGAGAGTGTGTTCTAGTTTCATTGATTTGCATGCAGCTGTCCAGGTTTCCCAGCAATGCTTACTGAACAGACTGTCTTTTTCCCATTTTATGTACTTGCCTCCTTTGTCAAACATTAATTGACTGTAGGCATCTGGGTTTATTTCTGGGTTCTCTGTTCTGTTCCATTGGTCTGTATGTCTGTTTCTGTACCAGTACCACACTTGTCTGTTTCTGTACCAGTACCACACTGTCTTGTAATATTGTCTGAAGTCCGGGAGAGTTATGCCTCCTGCTTGGTTTTTGTTCCTCAGAGTTGCTTTGGCGATTCTGAGACTCTTGTGGTTCCATATAAATTTTTGGATTGTTTGTTCTAGTTCTGTGAAGAATGTCATGGGTAATCTGATAGGGATTGCATTGAATCTGTAGGTTGCTTTGGGTAGTATGGCCGTTTTTGTAATACTAATTTTTCCAGCCCGTGAGCACGGAATATCTTTCCATTTCTTTGTATCTTCTTTGATTTCCTTGATGAATGTTTTGTAGTTCTCGGCATATATGTCTTTCACCTCCTTGGTCAGGTCTTTTCCCAGGTACTTGATTTTTTGGGGTGCAATTTTAAAAGGTAAAGTATTTTGGTATTCTTTTTGTAATATTTCATTGTTAGTATATAGAAATGCGATTGATTTCTGAAGGTTAATCTTATATCCTGCTACTTTGCTGAATTTGTTGATCAGATCAAGTAATTTTGGGATTGAGTCCTTGGGGTTTTCCATATATAGTATGTCATCTGCATAGAGTGACAGTTTCACCTCTTCTCTTCCTCTTTGGATGCCTTTTATTTCTTTTGTTTGTCTGATGACTGTAGCGAGGACTTCTAATACTGTGTTGAGTAACAGTGGTGAGAGTGGGCATCCTTGTCCAGAGTTTAGTGGGAAGGGTTTCAGCTTTTCTCCACTGAGTATTATGCTTGCTGTGGGTTAGGGATGCTTTTAAAGTGGAGCACAAGGTGCCATGTGTGAGGCAAGGCTCATCAACAGACCAAGAGAGAAACTGAACTAGAGAAGCCGAAAACTCCCAGGCCCCGGGGAAGCAGCCTGTACCCCTCGAGGGGCCGTAGGGGGGGGGGCTCCAAGGGTGCAGACCGAGAGGCAGGACCTGGGCTCTTTCCTTTGTTAGGGTCTGTGGGTGGAATGCTTTGGGGCTGCTGGGCCAGGGTGGGATCGGCCAATTCAAACTCAAAGAGTGAGGTTTTTGGTGACCCCCGCAGGGGTCTTATCTAAGGGGCAGAGAAGGCACACAGGTGCTGGGAGTGGGGAGGGACTTGCTCGCAAGGGCTGCTGGGGAAGTCCTTTCAGGAACCCCCATGCACGTGTGACTCTGCTGGCTGCTGTCTCAGGCATGAGCTTGCACGAGGGGGTGAGTGTCAGTTTCAATTCCCCCCACCCCCGGCGGTCTTCTTGGGCAAACAGAACAGATGGGAGGCAGGAAGTCATTTAGCTAATGTCCCAAAGTGTTTGTGTCCTAGAGGGTATAGGTTCCTGGAAGCACTGGTAGGCGCTTGGAGAAAACGGTCCTGTGGGTCACAAACTGTCTAGTACATGGAACAGTGCTGGGCACGTGGTAGGGGCCGAGTCGAGATCTGTGCACTGAGTAAATGAAGAAAACATACTTTTGGGGTTTGTTTTCCTTCGGGAGGCTTTAGTTGCGGAGGTGGAGGTCGGGGGTTGGTAATAAGGTGCCACATCTTCTGAACTTGGGTGATCAGGAAACCTTCCATCCATAGAGCGTCCTGGGGCTGGGGAGCTGCAGGTCAGCCTGAGAGAGGTGAATACTGTGCGTGTGTGTGAATGACTGTGTGTGTGTGAATGTGGGTGTCTCTGGATCTCTGTGTACGTGCGTGCGTGTCTCTGTGTAGCTGTACTACACTCCCACTCATCTTTTCCCTTCCGCTTACTCCCAGAGGTTGTGTGTGTGGGGTTGTTTCTGGCCCCATCCATCTCCCTTCTTCTCCTGCCTGATGGACCAGAAGTCCAGCCACACATCCCCCACCTCCTCGTGCCCCTGGTCAGGTCCTTCAGCACCATGGACAGAGCTCTCCGCCTTTAGGGTGATGAAGCCCAGCTTCATCCACAAGCATCACCTCTGAGGCCTCCCAGCCGGCTCCTGAGAACGTATCACTCTCTTATTCTTTACAGATAAGGAAACAGAGGTGAGGGGAGGTTGTTTCCCCCGGACTCTCCCAGCTAGTCAGTCGCGGAGCTTAATAGTCTGAATTGAATGCCCACAGTCAACCCTGGTCTGTAGTCCATGGAACGCTTGTGAAATGGACGTGGCCACCAGTTAGCAAAACGCACAGACTGTTTTGATGGATGAAGTCATTGCGACCGATGGAAGCTATGCTAGGGGAATCTGTGTCAGGAGCTGATACGTTTGGTCGCAAATAAGATTTTTTTAAAGCAGAATAGATACCTGGAGGAAAAGGTTACTTACTGAGTCTCTTTTATAGAAATTCCCAGATTGCTCATTCCTCAATGTTCCTTACTTGTCCTACATGATCCTTTGTGATACCCAGTGAATATATGTGTGCCTTTAAAAATTAATCTGTTGAGCAGTTCCCATCATGGCTCAGTGGTTAACGAATCTGACAAGGAATCATGAGGTTGCGGGTTCAGTCCCTGGCCTTGCTCAGTGGGTTAAGGATCCAGTGTTGCCGTGAGCTGTGGTGTAGGTTGCAGATGCGGCTCGGATCCCATGTTGCTGTTGCTGTGGCTGTGGGGAAGGCTGGCGGCTACAGCTCCTGTTAGACCCCTAGCCTGGGAACCTCCATATGCCGCGGGTGCGGCCCTAGATAAGGCAAAAAGACAAAAAAAAAGAATTAATCTGTTGAGAAATTCCCGTCGTGGCTCAGTGGTTAACGAATCTGACTAGGAACAATGAGGTTGCGGGTTTGATCCCTGGCCTTGCTCAGTGGGTTAAGGATCCGGCGTTGCTGTGAGCTGTGGTGTAGGTTGCAGACGCGGCTCGGATCCCACGTTGCTGTGGCTGTGGCGAAGGCTGGCAGCTGTAGCTCCTGTTAGGCCCCTAGCCTGGGAACCTCCACATGCTGTGGGTGCGGCCCCAAAATGACAAAAGACAAAAAAAAAAAAAATCTGTTGAATGGGAGTGTAACATGCATACTATTCTGCCACTTGCCTGTGTGTGTAAGTATATATCATCTACGTATCTTTTTTTTTTTATTGCACCTGTGGCATGCAGAAGTTCCTGAGCCAAGGATTGAACCTGCACCACAGCAGTGGCAATGTCAGATCCTTAACCCTCTAGGCTACTGGGGAGCTCCAGATTTTGTGTATTTGCTACGTGAAGTCACCGACCTAAGATCTGTTGCTGTATTGTGGTTCCCAGGGTGATGGAAAAGCTGTCCAGAGCCCCATCTGGTCCCACAGCTTCTCCACCTGCCCGTCTGGTCTTGGCACTCAGAGCCCCTCCCTCTCCTTAGCTGCATTCACCGGTGTTCAGTAAATCCAGAACGGTTTAGCAATAGCCTTCTAGGTGTTGACTGCAGAAATGCTCCCCGCAACATGGCAAGGGAACTCCCCACTCTGAGTGGGGCAGGGCCCTGTAGGAAAATGCTGGTCTCTGCCGCCACCATCTGGATTATTGAGAACAGTTCGGGGTTGTGAAATGATGACACCCCAGGATGAAGAGTGAGTGAGTAGTAGAGTATATCATTCAGCATGTCATTTAAAGGCATAGATCTGAATTAGAGCCTGTTTTTTTTTCTGTTCGTTGAAGTAAAATGCATACTATGTAGGAGTTCCCATCGTGGCTCAGCGGAAATGAATCCGACTAGGAACCATGAGGTTGCAGGTTCGATCCCTGGCCTCACTCAGTGGGTTAAGGATCCGGCTTTGCTGTGAGCCGTGGTGTAGGTTGCAGATGCGGCTCGGATCTCGTGTTGTTGTGGCTGTGGCGAAGGCCGGCAGCTACAGCTCCGATTGGACCTCTAGCCTGGGAACCTCCATATGCTGCGGGTACGGCCCTAAAATGACAAAAGAACCCCCCCAAACAAATGCACACTATGTAAACTCAGCATTTTTTATATTTGGTAAAATTGTTTAGCCACAAAGTAACAGAAGAGCTCTCTTGTGGCACAGCAGGTTAAGGAGCTGGCGCTGTCATGGCTGTGGCATGGGTTTGATCCCCACCCCAGGAACTTTTGCATGCCACGGGTGTGGCCAAGATTTACATAACGAACCCCCACCCCAAGACAAACAGTATCAATAGTAAAATATCCTGGACCACATTACATTTTCCACTTTATCAAAAGTATAAGTGACCTCCTGATGACCTTACTGGATCCTAATCACCCCCGAAGGCCCCACCTCCTAACGCCATCACATTGCTGGCAGGACTTCAGTACATGTAATTAGGGAGGGCACAGGTGTTTAGTCCGTAATAGCTGCAGGAGGAACTTTTTAAAAATTAGTTTTCTGGATTCTTTTCTCTACCTGTCCCCCCCACACCCCATCAGCTTTTAATCGTGGTCCCTTGGGGGAAAAAAATGGAAGACAATAAATTGGACAGAACAGGCATTCCCAGGCCACAGGAGCCCAGACTCTACTTTTGTTCTAAGAATTTAAGATCTCTGCAGCTATGCTTTCTTTTCTTTCTTTTAATAGACTTTACTTTTTCGAGTCACTCTGGGTTCACTGCAAAGGTGAGCGGAAGGTACAGAGGTTTCTCCCGGACCCCCTTCCGGACCCCCCGCCCCCGCATCACAGCAGGACATTTGTTATCATCAAACCTACCCTGACACGTCCTCATCCCCCAGAGCCTGGAAGTTACACTGTAGTTCATTCTTGGTGGTGTACATTCTGTAGGCTTGGGCCAATGTGTAGTAACACCAGCCTGTCATTATAGTGTCAGACAGAGTGGTTTCACCCTGCTGAAAACGCTCTGTGCTTCACGTCTCTCAGTCTCTGGAAACCACTGATTTTTTTTTCTTTTTTTCTGTATTTGCTGCATGTGGAAGTTCTCAGGCCAGGGACTGAACCCGTGCCCCAGTAGCAGCCCAAGCCGCTGCAGTGACAATGCTAGATGCTTAACCCCCTGAACCACTAGGGAACTCCTATTCATTACTTTTTAAAGTTCTCTTCCATCATGTTCTGTCCAGGAGACTGGATAGGGTGCCCTGTGCTGCACAGCAGGACTCACTGCTCATCTGTTCTAAATGGAGTAGTTGGTCTACTAACCCCAAGCTCCCCGTCCATCCCGCGCCCTCCCGCCTCCCCCTTGGCAACCACAAGTCTGTTCTCTATGTCTGTGAGTTTGTTTATGAAGACAGGCTCATTTGTGCCATATTTTAGACTCCACATATAAGTATTTCTCTTTCTTACCTAGTATGGAACTCTCTAGTTGTAACCGTGTTGCTGCAGATGGCATTCTTTTGTTCTTTTTTTTACGGCCGAGTACCTTCAGTGCTTTAGAGTCACACCCCCATTGATCAAGAAGGCCGCTCGATGCTTTTTCCAAATGCTTCGTGTTTATTTGATTCTCTTTCTAAGCCCTTGGGCAGGACTGACTTGTCATACATAAGTGAGGTCACCACCTGAACACGACACTCCTGCATCAGAGGCAAATGCAACGACCAAGTTCAAGTGGAAACATGAGTGTCACCATCTCTGAGGGCCTTTTGAGAACTGGAAATCATTGCCCATCTCTGAAGAGGAACGCCTGGGCACAGCTGGCCCCTGGAAGACAGATTTTAAGTTTCCTCCGTCAGCTTGCGTGTGGGTGGGAGGGTTTCCCTGTGGTCAGTTTTTCCACCAGTATCGATCATCTTGGGCAAAAGAATACCAGTGGTCACCAATAACCATCTCTGGCTTGAGTCGCTGCAGCTCCTCCAGAAGCCGCCTTATTTGAGCCGGATACTGCCCTTTCCACAGCCTGGGGAGGCAGAAAGGGGCCTCGTTACTCTGGGCATTTGCTTCTGACACTTGTCTCTTCCTCAGAATTCCTGGACACCCCATCAAGGGACTGAAAGCCCCTCTTGTCGTTTTGCAAGGAAGAGCGTGCTTTCCGTGGGCTCCAAGTTCCCTGTAAGGGAATTCAGATGTGGCCGATACCACACTGCGACTTTATAGGTGCCCGCCCCTGGCAACAATCTGAAGGGGCAGAAGACGTCCCTGTGGACTTACCCAAGTACCTGTAGACCGCAGGCGGGATGCGCAAAGGCCGCACACAGCTTTGTCACCCCTCCGAGGTTGAAACTGTTCTGCATCAAGTTCAGGCTGGTCAGGTGCCGATTGCCAGAGAGGGCCGAGGAGAGGGCCTCACAGCAACCGGAGGTCAGTTCACACGCCTCCAACCTGCAGGGCCGACACACGCGAGAAATAAGCCCAGGATCTGCGATCCTTCCTGCAGCCTGTATTGGACTGCTGTTGCAGCTTTACCCATTGCAGTGCAATACCAGCTCGGCCAGAAAAAGAATGAAATCTTGCCGTTGGCAGCAACACGAATGGACTGGGAGAGTATTATGCTGAGCGAAGTCATTCAGACAGAGGAAGACAAATACTGCATGCTTTCACTTAATGTGGAATCTAGAAAAATCAAACAAGTGAACCAATATAACACAGCAGAGTTACAGGCCTAGAGGACAAACTCGTGAGGAGAAGGAAGGGGGGGCAGATTAGGAGGCAGAAATGCCATGTATGAAGTAAACGAGCGGGCGTTCTCTTGCGGTGCGGGAGGCTGGGGAATCCCACCGTCACTGCAGTGCCCCGGGTCGCTGCCGTGGTACTGGTTCGATCCCTGGCCCGGCACAGTGGGCTAAGGATCTGGTGTTGCCGCAACTGTGGCTTCGGTCTCGAGGGTGGCTCCGATCTGATCCCTGGCCTGGGAACTCCATTTGCCATGGGGTGGCCAAACATTAAAACATAAGTAAGTGAAAAGAGGGGCGAGGAGTTCCTGCTGTGGCACACTGAGTTAAGAATCCGACTGCAGCAGCCGAGGTCCCTGTGGAGTTGCCGGTTGGATCCCCGGCTCAGTGCAGTGGGTTAAAGGATCTGGTGTTGCTGCTGTGGCACAGATTCAATCCCTGGCCCAGGAACTTCCATATGCCGTGCGTGTGGCAATTAAAAAAAAAAAAAAACGTGATGAGAGTAGATGAAGACTTAGTTTCTTTGGGGGGGCGGGATGCGAATGAAACCCTATCTAAGCATGTAGGTAAACGGAGAGTCTCTCAGAAGGGAGGCCGCACAGGCCGCGCGGTTCGTGCGCTGACAGTAAAGGGCACTTCACGGACAGGACTGCAGGCAGAGTTCGCCGCCGCCGCAGGACGGGTGCCCCCTGCATCGTTTCAGAAAGAAGGGAACGGGGGCGCAGCAAGACTGGCTTTCCCGAGACACGGCTGTGTGTCTACTGTGGGAGGGGCGAGGCCATTTCTGAAGAACAGGGAAGGACGCAGCTGCTTTGAGATCGTGTGTGAGGGAGCGGGGAAGCCGGTTAACCGGGGAAATCTCACACAGGAGAAGGTGCGGAGTGGACATCCGTGGTCGGACCGCACCCGGCCCCAGCCCTCCCTTGCCTGTCTCGCCGCCCCCTCCACCTCCGGCCGCACGTCTCAGGACCGAAGTGCGGGCGCCAGAGGGTGAAGGGTTGGGTTCTTCAAAGCTCGGGCTATTTCTAGGTGGAGGCAGCCAGGCAGAGGAGAAGACCTAAGAGGTGAAAAGGAGCTGGAGCTGGGCAGGACAGCACGGAGGGGAGCAGGGGGGAGAGAACGGGAGTGGGGACGACCCCAAGGGCGAGGCGGGTCCCCAGATTAAGGCCAGCAGAAGAGGGATGTCACCCTCCCCCAGCATCACGCGGGCTGTATGTGTGGGGCTTGTAAAAGGCAGCGAGCGCCCATTCTGGGGCAGTCCAGCATCGTGCAGCCAGACCTCTGTCTAGTTCCCGCTTACCTCCATCACCCCGAAAGGAAATCCGTTCCCATTCAGCAGACGCTCCCGCCCCCAGCAACGCCCACAGACAGACCTCAGACACTGCAGGTGGGGGTCCAGGCCCCCCGCAGTGAAGCGTGTACCACAGTAAAGCAAGTCACGGATTACTGTGTTTCCCAGTGCATGCAAGAGCCATGCTCACACTATAAGGTAGATTATTAAGAATACAGTGGCATTATGTCTAAAAAGCAATGGATACACTTTAAACATAATGTTAAAAATGCTCATCATCTGAGCCCTCAGCGGGTCTCAGTAGTAACATCAAAGCTCACTGATCTGGGAGTAACATACCAACCTCTCCATATAAAACAGGCAAACAAGGGCCTACTGTGCAGCGCAGGGAACTCTACTCGGTATCTTATAACACCTGACAATGGAAGAGAATCTGGAAAACACACACGGAGCTATAACTGAATCCCTGTGCTGTACACTTGCAACTAACACAGCATTGTAAAGCAACAGTACTTCAATCTAAAAAGTAAAAAAATTTTTTTAAAAAGCTTACTGATCACCGTAACAAATGCAATAATAATCAAAGTTTGAAATATTGCAAGGATTACCCAAATGGGACAGATAGGAAGTGAGCAAATGCTGTTGGAAAAACAGCACCTATAAACTTGTTCCACCCAGGGCTGCCACGAACATTCAATTTGTAAAAAAAATGTACTATCTGTGAAACACGGTGACATGGATCCTGCCCGTAATCTGCTTTCTGTCTCTATGGATATGTCCATTCCAGTTATTTCATAGGAGGGGAATCTTATGATCTATGACCCTTTGTATTTGGCGTCTTCCACTGAGCCTAACGTTTTCAAGGTCCATCCACAATGTAGTCTGTATCAGTGCTTCCTTCCTTTTTCATGGCCTAGTAATATTCCACACTGGCACACTGTTTTGCCAGACCTCTGGGGCAATTCTGATGCTGACTTAAAGTCTGAGAATCACATGTGTTATCACTTGCTTTTTGGTCCATCTTTCTCACTAGACCACGAATGCAGCAGAACCCAGATCTCTGTACCTCTGTACCTTTACCTTTGGGCACTGTGCCCAACGCACACAGGTTTTCCAAAAATACCAACCTATCAAGTGCTTACTACCTCCACATCCTGTTCTCAAGCATCTGCTGTTTCATTCACCCACATAAAGGAGCCCAGCTGGAATTTATATCCTGGTCCTTTACTCTGCCGAGGCTGTATTCTGGCTAATTCAATGGACTTGCGAAAATCAGAACTTGGTCTTTGTTCAAGCGACTTCACGTGTGGGTCCCCCTCCCCTGTGTCCAGCCCTCAAAGGGGGTGATCCCAGGAACGCACCCAAGTCTCCTCAGAGAGTTCTTCTGCTTCAGTCCCTCGCACAGCACTTCGGTCCCATTGTCACCCAGGGCGTTGGCAGCGAGGTCCAGGCTCTGTAGGTGTTTATTTCTTGTGATCACGCGGGACAGGTTCTTGCAGCAAGTGGCAGTGAGCTGGCACTTCACCAGTCTGCAGGACGAGGGGGAGAGAAGGGGGAGAGAGAGTTTGAGAGCTGGAGGGGTTTTGAGAGGTGGAGAGGTACTGAGAGGGGCGAGAGCTGCAGCTTTTGAGGAGAGCGCCCCAGCGGGCGATGTCCAGGAACGTTAGCAGAGCTCCGCTCATGCCTTCCTCGCTGGTGAGATTTCCGCCCACCCCTTCAGCAGCACAGAAGAGGTCACCGTCTCAGGGGAGGGATAGTAGCAGAGGGTGGGCAAAGTGTTATAACAGAGGGGTCTTTAGAAAAAGAAACGAGCCCGTCAGAGCTTCTTGCCACCTGACGATGGGATAAAGATTCCCCATGAAAGGAGGCAGGGGAGAGAGAGAAAAAAACCATGAGCAGAAACCCAAAGGGTCCTTGACAAAGGGACAGAGCCCTGAGAGGGAGAAAAAGGAGGACAGAGGTCATGGAAACACCAGGGAGGGTCCAGGAGGAAAGGGGTCCTGTGCCTCCGTTCCCAGGAGGAGTGGGAGGTGGGGGATGGCAGTGGCCCCCTCTGTCGTCACGGGACAGCTCACCCAGGTAGAGATGATGGAGATGGTGACAGAGTCTCCTACCTTCAGCTTGGTGTGCCTGGCACAAAACCATCCCGCTGGGTCCAGCTGTGTGAGGCCTTCACATCAAGAGTGAGGAAGGTCTCCGGGAGGAAGATGAGGCGGGGATGACCAGGTGTGGGCCAGCGGTGACGCTCAGTCCCACAGAAATGGCATCTCCAAAGAACTGAGCTTAAGTTTCTGTATCATGATGCAAGGGGGCTCAAGACTCCAAATGCATGAAAATAAACAGCAGAATTGACACCCAGGGTCTACTCAGAGGCTTGTAGACTGTGGTTTCCATTCAAATCCTTTCATTTGTTTATTCTGGGGGGGGGGGGAGATCTCAGAAATGGTCCCACTTTTTGGTCCATTAACCCTGTCTTTACAATTGATCATAAGAAAAGGCTAATGAGCACACAAAAATTTATAAGGTACCCGCAACTGAAACACTGGACATAGGCTAAGTGTCCAGCTTTAGGGGATTTAAAAAGTTACTGTGCATCATGAAATGGTGGTCCAACTTTTTGGTCCATTAACCCTGTCTTTACAATTGATCATAAGAAAAGGCTAATGAGCACACAAAAATTTATAAGGTACCCGCAACTGAATCACTGGACATAGGCTAAGTGTCCAGCTTTAGGGGATTTAAAAAGTTACTGTGCATCATGAAATGGAATGCCGTATCACGCTTCACTTACTGTTATGGACTGCTTATTCTCAAGGACAGAATGTGAGACCGAAGGCAAGGTTTAGGCTTGCTGGGAGTTTCAGTTCCCTCTGGCATATGACTGGTGAGGGGAGAGGGCTGCAAAATACTTAAAGCCCTGTGCCTGCCACCTGCTAAGAATGCTTCAAGCAGTAACTGCTAGGATCCCTTCTTGGTGACACATTCCATGCGGCTTATGCACCCAGGAGACACTGAGCAAAATATTAAGAGAGATTACTGCTTGGCTGTGAGCTTAGAGATTTTTGCTCATTGAGATCTTTTATTTTTTCTAGTTTTTTTTTTTTAAACAATGCAATATTCCTGTTGTACAGAAGTGTTCCAGTAAAGGGGTGAAGTAATGTGAGCCCCAGAGAGAAAAGGGACTGAGAGACAGCTACCCCGCTCCATCTCCAGCTCACACACGAATAACTGAACATGGACGCAGGGCAAGAAGATGTTCTGGAAAGTGAAGGCGTTTTGGAGGGCCAGGGTGCCCTAGACCCCACGGACCTGCCGCGGGGCTCCCATGTAGGACACTTTCTCTGTCCTTCCCACCCTTGTTGTGTCCACACATCAACTTACCAAAAGTGTCTGCAGGAAAGAGACCATCAGTTGGCCCTAGAATTAATCTGTGGTACCGCCTCTTTCTCTCTTTTGTCGTTTTAGGGCCGCACCCGTGGCATGTGGAGGTTCCCAGGCTAGGGGTCTAACAGGAGCTATAGCCGCCGGCCTACACCACAGCCACAGCCATGCGGGATCCGAGCCGCGTCTGCGACCTACACCACAGCTCACGGCAACGCCGGATCCGTAACCCACTGAGCGAGGCCAGGGATCGAATCTGCGTCCTCATGGTTCCTAGTCGGGCTCATTAACCACTGCGCTATGACGGGAACTACCCCATCTCTCTTGACCTAGAACCTCAAGCGCCACCCCCTCCGAATTAGAGTTGGTCCCCAAAAAGCAGGCACACTTACTCTAGGTCCTGGAGGTGACAGGATGGCTCCATCATGACCTCACACAGAAGGTTCATCCCGTCATCCTCCAGGGGGTTCATGCTGAGGCTCAAATGCGTCAGGCGTCGGTTGCCCATCAGTGCAAATGCAAGAAAGCCACAGCCAGCCACATCCAGGTTGCATGCGTTTAGTCTGCAGGGCACACGTGGGGAACAAGGACGGTCATATGCGGTCCCCTCTGGGACCCTGGGGGCAACCTCCCTCGGCCTCGGCTTCCTCCCCCTTTGGGCGTCGGTGACGCGATGGCCATGGTGCGCTAGGCAAAATGTGTGCGCCGGATGCCAGTAAGATCCATCTGTTTTTAACATTCCTCCATCCTCCCTCTCTGTAAGCTTCCTACTGCCGTGTAACCACAAACCGTGACCACAGACTCAGTGGCTGAAAACACAGCAAGGTGATCCGCCGGTTCCGGAGGCCCGAGTCTCCCTGGGCCCGGCATCAAGCTGTCAGCAGGGCCGCGCTCCATATGGAGGCTTGAGGGGGAGAACCTACTCCCTCGTGCTTTCCGGCTTTCAACACCAGCCCCTGACCTCTGTTATCACATCTCCTCTGGTTCTCCCACCTCCTTCTGTCCCTTTGAAGAACACTGGCTGGGGCAGGGGGGCACTGAGATAATCTGTCATCGTCCCCCATTTCAAGAGGCTGAACTTAGTCACACCCCAAGTCCTTTTTACCATGTAAGGTGACACAATCAGGTTCCAGGGATGAAAACATGGGCATTGTGGGGGTGTGTGCGAGGGAGTCACTTCTCTGCCTACCCTGCCAGGGATCGCGTCATTCATCCACTGAGGAACCTCGGAACCTGTCTTCAGGTAGACACGGAAATTCAAGGTATAGCCTTTGGCAGATGTGCCGGCCTCAGGCACACAT
Source organism: Catagonus wagneri (assembly GCA_004024745.2). Classification (NCBI taxonomy): domain Eukaryota; kingdom Metazoa; phylum Chordata; class Mammalia; order Artiodactyla; family Tayassuidae; genus Catagonus; species Catagonus wagneri. The sequence goes on along the minus strand of PVHT020000439.1, from coordinate 1,878,085 downwards.
TAGTATGTGGAAAATTGTCACTCATAGGAAGTTCGTGAAGAGATGAGTGGCAGGAAGCGGCAGGACCGCAGTGGAGCAAGGCAGGCAGGGCTGGCTGTCAGCACTGAGCGGGGGGGAACCATCACCCCGCCTGTCACACCGAAAGATTTAGGGTACAAAACTAGGCTGCCGACATGCAAGGGCTGTTTTTAAAACCATGGCCAGGACTCCTGTTGTATGATAGCTACAGGGCACACAGCGTCCCCAGCTGTGGGCGCGGCGGTCCTGGCGTCATGCCACACAAGACTTTGTGGCTGGTAGTCCCGCGTCATCAGTGCCATCGTCTGAAAATCCCATCTCTCCTCCAACACTCCCCTCCAAGAACCCACCCTGTGTAAACTTAGGGGCCACCTCCGTGTTCCATCTCTGCCACCAGCAACTAAGAGTGTTTGCCCAACACAGGTCCGTAAGAAGTAGTCCAGCCTCAGGATTCATGGGTTATGCGCTTCCGCATCTGCCTCCTCAATAAAACCTGTGATGGCCTAGGCCAGTCCTCGCAAGCCAGTGACGCGCAGAGCAGAGAAAGACCGCAGCTGTCTGACTGCGCATGCTCCCAGCTGAGGCTGAGCTCGTTCAGCTTTCACACCATCAGCAGGTGTCCGTTTTAGTCCCACTTTTTTTTTTTTCCATTTTTCCTTTTGCTGTTGTTGATTTTGTCACTTAAAATGGCCCCCAAGTATAGTGCTAAGGTGCTGCCTAGTGTCCTGAGTGTGACAGGGTCGGGAGGTGCCCCTCGGCGAAAATACACGCTATTTTATAGGCTTGAGTTACGGGCATGAGTTACAGTGCCTTTGGCTGTGCGCTAACGTTAATGGATCAATGCTATACACTAGGTGAGGTGTCTTTCAACGCAGCCACAGGGCGCAAAAGAAGTCACTCACAAGACAGAATCAGACTTCAAGATTTCGAAACCAAACTTACGGTTACTGAAGGGGCAATGTCGGGGAAACGGATAAATTAGGGGGCTGAGATTGCCGTATAGACCTTACTGGACACAAAATAGTTCACTGACAAGGACCCGCCATGTAGCACAGGGAAATCTGCTCAATGGTCTGTAAAATCCTACGTGGGAAAAGAATCGGAAAAGGCATGATGATGATGATGATGATGATGTGTGTGTGTGTGTGTGTGTGTGTGAACTTTGCTCTACACCTGAAACTAATGCGAGCGTGTACGTCCACTATACTCCAATAAAGCTTAACTCCCCAGAAATACACAAAACCAGGCTGGGTATGGATTGGCCGAAGGCAATGTGGTGACCAGAGGCTCCCAGGCACCCAGCCCTGTACGCCCCAAGCAGCAACGGTTCAGGATTCACTAATTCAGTATTTACTCCCTCAGCGTTCGCGGCAACTTTGCAGAACGTAAGGGCCCCGAACAAAGAGAACTGGCAGTATTTTGATGAAAGGTGGACTTCTCACCATGAGGAAACCCACAAGCAGAGGTGGGATTTTCCATGCAAGGTCGGACTCCAGTAGTTATCAGTAGGGATGGCGCATAGGACTGATCGCAACCCTTTCATCCCGGTAATTTCCACACCCCCCACTGCTCTTTGTAAGAGACAAGCCACAAAGCCTCGCGGGGCAGCGGGTGGGACTCACATCAGCCTCTGCAGACCGCAGCTGGGACGCTTCATGGCGCGACCCAGCAGATTCACACCTTCGCTCCCCAGGCTGTTGCCGGCCAGGTACAGGTGTGTCAAGCTCTGGTTCTTGCTGAGGGCTGAGGCCAGATCCTGGCAGTCGGCAGCTGTGAGGCCACAGTTCCCCAGGCTGCAAGGAGAGAGTCCAAGAAAATAAATGATGTCTGTTCTTATGTTTCCATCTCTCCTCCTGGGCAAGGAAGGCAGGGACGCCCTCCCCCCGCCCATCCATGGTGGACGCGTGCTGGCCTCTGATGCCACGTCACATCTGCATTTAACCTGCAAACTCAACTCTACTGCTTCAGTCCAAAGACGCGGCTCTCAGTACCGTGGGCTGCACACGGGCACTGTGAATCTGAGCTGTTTTCTCCTCCCACATGCTCTACGGTGTGAGCTTCTGCAGAGATGAGGGGCCATCCTATCAAGAAGTACCTACATTGGAATTCCCGTCATGGCTCAGTGGAAACAAACCCGACTAAGAACCATGAGGTTGCGGGTTAAATCCCTGGCCTCGCTCAGTGGGTTAAGGATCCGGTGTTGCTGTGAGCCGTGGTGTAGGTTGCAGACGTGGCTTGGATCCTGCGTTGCTGTGGCTGTGGTGTAGGCTGGCGGCTGTAGCTCCAATTGGACCCCTAGCCTGGGAACCTCCACATGCCATGGGTGCAGCCCTAAAAAGACAAATGACCAAAAAAAAAAAGGAAGTACCTGCATCTAATACAATGTGACCCACAGACATACACTAAATACACACTCCATCTCTTTATCAAAGCTTTAGAAGAAACAGCACTTGAAAATAAGAGTTTAACTGTTGGTGGGGATGAAAACCGGTGCAACTACCGTGGAAAAGAGTAGGGCAGGTTCTCAGAAAACTAAATATAGAACCATCACATGATCCAGCAGTCGCACTCCTGGACATATATCGGGAGAAAACTGTAATCTGAAAACATAAGCGCAGCCCCATGTTCATAGCATCACCGTTTACAATAGCCAAGACGTGGAAGCAACCTCAATGTTTATCAACAGAGGAATGGGTAACGAAGACGTGGTATACATGTACAATGGAATATTACTCAGCCATTACAAGGAACGAACCAATGCCATTTGCAGCAACATGGATGGACCTAGAGATTATCATACTAAGTGGAGTTAAGACAGTGAAAGCCAAACATATGATATCACTTATATGTGGAATGTAAAAAAAAAAAAAAAGGATACAATTGAACTTATCTGCAGAACAGAAACATACTCACTCAAGCTGAAAAATTTATGGTGGAGTTCCTGTTGGGGCTCAGTGGGTTAAGAACCCAACTAGTATCCATGAGGAAGTAGGTTCAATCCCTAGCCTTGCTCAGTGGGTTAAAGGACCGAACATTGCTGCAAGTTATGGTATAGGTTGCAGATGCAGCTCAGATCCAGTGTTGCTGTGGCTGTGGTGTAGGCCAGCAGCTGCAGCTCCAGTTCGACCCCTAGCCTGGGAACTTCCATATGCCATAGGTGTGGCCCTAAAAAGACAAAAAAAAAAAAAAAAAAAAAAAAAAAAAAAAAAAAAAAAAAAAAAAAGTGGGGAACAGGCTTGGGGCAGGGATGGACTGGGGGTTTGGGATCAGCATATGCACACTGAGGTATACGGAATGACTGGCCAAAGGGGACCTGCTGTGTATCACAGAGAGCTCTGCTTAATATTCTGTGATCATCTATGTGGGAAGAGAGTCTGAAAGAGAATTGATGAGTGGACAGGTATAACTGAATTACCTTGTAGTACAGCAGAAGTTATCATAAGCTTGTAACTCAACTATATTTCAATAAAACTTAAAACAAATGGGAACAGTTTAATAGTGCTTCTATCATGAGGTTGTGACAACGACCAATGACGCACTGCTCCAAGCACTTCAGATGTGTTCGCACACAGCAGGCATGGACGCTGCGTCACTGATGGTGGTGTCTTTTGACAAAGGAAGAAATGCCGTCTGGGTTGGACTTGAAAGGGATCAGGACAGGCTGCCTCAAAATATGCCACTTTGGCTTAAAGATTATTTTGAGCTGAAAGCAATTTAGAAAAATCAGACACGGGAGATGCTCTCTGCTCTTCACCTATCTGCCCAAGAGCAGGACATGTATTTCCCCCCATCCTGTACCAAGCAAAGAATGACCCTTATCACAGAGACGGAGACAGTGCTGAGCGAAGTCTTCCTATAACCCTTAATTCTCTGTTCATGTCCTCTGTATACTGTCTAGCCACTTTACCATAATTCATCAACACTAGATGCCCCCAACCCCTTTCTTCTGTCTGGTCCTTTCTCCACAATTCATTACCTCTTGTTAAAATGGAATATAAGCTAAGCTCCTGAGTCTAAATGCTTCTTAGGTTTTTCACTTCCTTTCTGTGAAGCCCCCATGCCCATTAAAACAAGTAACATCAATGAAATCTGCACGCCTTTTCTCCTGTTCATCTGTCCACTGTCAGTTTAATTTGCAGGCCCCAGATACTGAACCCAAGAGGGTAGAAGAAAAGCATTTCCCCCTCCCCCTACAGGTTGATGGAAAGAAGTTACATTAGCTTCTGCTTTGATTTTTTTTTTTTAAACTCTGGGCTTTAAAGGGTAATTCGTGCTGTTTGGTTTTCAACTCTTGCTCTGACTTTTGAAGCCAACTTGCTCTGAACAAGGATGCTCCTGCCCCAGCATACTTTGGGAGTTGGGGGAGAAACAACCTTGCCCACACCGTAGGGCATCAAGCAGGAAATGCCCAGTTAACAGATCAGTTCCCCAGCTATCAGATGGGAGCTCCTGTCTTAGTTGTGCCTTTTATTCCCTCTGCGACTTCAGATAGGGGACTTCCCTTCTTCTGGATTCTATTTTCCTTCCCAGTACGTGGGAGGGAAAAAAATTCCTACCTGGTAGGGTGTTTGTGAAGATGATCTTAAAGGAATAGAACATTTAGCACAGAGCCTGATGCTTAAGCATGCCACAGGTGGTAGCCTGACCACAGTCCTATGGCTTTCTAGGACATCGGCATTGTCGGAACATTCCAGTTTAAAATACACTGCTGTTGACTATAATCAGAATGCTGTACATTACATCTCAAGGACTTATTCCTCTTGTAAATGGGAGTTTATGCCTCCAGCCAGCACCTCCCCGTCTCCCCCATGCCCAGCCCCCAGAAACCACTGTTCTGCTATGTTTCTGCACGTGCCGCTTTTTCTGTGTCAGTCTGGGGTCGGTAGCAAAGACACAGACGTTACGTTTTGGGTCCTTCTCCAACCTCCCCATCGGGCACTCCCAGGAGGTCCCGCCCCCCGTTCTGACCCTGGGCTCTTGCTCCAGCCAGCCGCCCTCCCTCTCGCCCCACGACCTGGATGGTCTCGGTTGAGCGAAGGGTAACTCACATCAGCCTCTGCAGAGCGCACTGTGTAGACCTCAGGGCATCGCAGAGCGGCTTCGTGCTCTGGTCCGTCACCTTGTTTCCCGACAGGCTGAGGGATTTCAGGCTGACGGATGTAACAAGGACTTGGGAGAGCACCAGATAAGAGCTGTGGGTTAATCCACAGCGATCCAACCTGCAGACAGGCAACGTGAGATACGTTCTCCTGGCCCCTGGAAGCAACGTCTCCCTCCCCCGCTGCGTGCAGCCACTCCCTCCACGTGGCTAGCTCCTGGACGCTGCTTCCCTCGGCCTCAGAGTCTGAGCGTTTGCTGTTCCTCTTTCAACACCCCTGTGCCACGACGGGAACTCCGATACATTTATGTATCGCAGTATGATCGCCAGTGTGCCATTAGCTAAGACCTCTGTCATGTCACATAATTACCATTTTTTTTTTCGTGAGAGTAATTAAGACTTAGTCTCCCAGCAAACCTGAAGTTCATAATGCAGCATTACGGTCTATGATCCTTATGTTGTGCATTTGCTCCGCAGGACCCGTTTATCTAACAGTGGCAAGTTGGTAGCCTTAAGAGTGTATCCTCAAGGTCTCACGTGTCACTTAATCTGCAGTGGCGCAAATGGCATTGCCATCTGTAAAATGGGGCTGACCGTGCTGCCGGACTCCCAGCCCTCTGTAACATTTTACCAGTTTTCTGTGCATGATCATGTCACAGTAAAAAGCAAAAGCCATAAAACCCTGAAATCAAAAAAGCAAAACCACACCCGGGATGTACCTCAGAGACTCCAGCTGACAGTTTGGGTGGTTCATTGCCTCACAGGCCATCGTAACATCTTCTTCCTTCAGGCGTGTGCCTTCCACGTCCAGGTATTTAATGTTGCGGTTGATAACAAGGGTTACCCAGAGGTGACGGAGCCCGAGGGTGACCTGGGCACTTTTAAATCTACAGGGGAGGAGGCGGCAAGATGGTGGAGGAGTAAGAGGTCGCGCTCTCCCTCTCCCACAAATACATCAAAAAACGCATCTAAATATAAAGCAAGTTGGACAAATCATCATCTGAATGCTGATCAATTTAAACCTCCAAAAACTGCAAGAAACCCCTGAAATAACTGGG
>PVHT020000439.1:1808467-1870911 GCA_004024745.2 Catagonus wagneri | reverse complement strand
AAGGAGCTCCAACTGTAATGCACGGGGAACTATATCTAATTACATGTGACAAATCCATATATGTACATGTAATCGGGTCACCACATGGTGCAGTTGGAAAACCTGACAGAAATCTGTAAACCAGCTATAATGCAAAAATAAAAAAATAAAAAAAAAATAAATCTACAGGGGAGAAAAGAAAGTATGGCTTAGACGTTAGGGTGTCATTTCATTATATCCCGATTTTTCCTTCCTACTCTTTCCCTGTTTCGACTCTGATCTCTCTCTTTATTTGCATTTACCATCGACTTCTAAACCACATGGGTCTGAGCTGCTTGGGTTCATTCTGACAGATTTTTTTAAAAGACACAAAAGTATCTAAAATATGGTGCAAATGATCCCCTCTGAAAAAGAGAAACAGAAGGTCCCACTGTGGTGCAAAGGGCATCTCTGCAGCACCAGGATGCAGGTTCGAACCCCAGCCCAGCACAGTGCGTTAAAGGATCTGGTATAGGTTGCAACTGTGGCTTGAATCTGATCCTTTGTCTGGGAACTCCATATGCTGCAGGGTGGTCAAAGACTGAAAGAAAGGAAAAAAGAAAGATATTTAAAAAAATTGTTTAAAAAAATACCGCCCCCCCAAAAAAAAAAATAGAGAACAGACTTGCAGTTGCCGAGGGGGAGGGGGAGGAGGGATGGACTGGGAGTTTGGAGCTGGTAGAGGCAAACTATTCCATTTAGGATGGATAAGCACTGAGGTCCTGCTGTACACAGAGGGAGCTGTGTCCAGTCTCTTGGGGTAGAACACGATGGAAGATGGGATGAGAAAAAGAATGTCTATACATATGTATGACCGGGCCGCTCTGCCGCACAGCAGAGATCCACCCGACGCTATAAATCAACTATACTCCAATATAAAAACCACAGGTAGACCGCCGTGTACAAAGCTTATACTGAAGTGGATGATTTATGCTTTGTTGGCATAAGATGAGTGATATTTCATATAAAAGGTGTTTGTGTTCTTACTGCCTTGAACTTGGCTTTCCAAGAATTACATCACTGTAGAATATGCTTTGCTCTGCTCTCCTAACGGCAGAAGCTGCCCACCAGCCCAACGTCACAGGTGAGTGGTGTTTAAAAATCTAACCATGTTTTCAAGCTTGTCGTTGTGAACACGACTGTTACACTGTACACCAGAAAAGCTGTGTAACGACTCTGTGCGCCGGCCAGCCACTGTGAGAGAACCTACTTGTTGCCTCTTCATTATCAGTGCATCCAACATTATACCTGTCAAAAAACAGCAATTTCTTTTTCACGTTATCCTTTCATTTTTTGATGTCTAGTGTCACGTGTATTTATCTACAGCTATGTACATTATGCATATAACAGCTAAGGTGTTTTTATTTATGGAGGTGCTCACCAATGATTCATCTTGTAAGCAGACAACATCAACTTAGGGAATCAATACAGTACCGTGGAGGTCCCGTCGTGGCTCAGGGGTAATGAGCCTGACTAGCATCCATGAGGACGTGGTTCGATCCCTGGCCCTACTCCGTGGGTTAAAGATCTGGCGTTGCCGTGAGCTGTGGTGTAGGTCACCGATGTGGCTCGGGTCTGGCATTGCTGTGGCTGTGGTGTGGGTCGGCAGCGACAGCTCCAATTTAAGCCCTAACCTGGGAACTTCCATATGCTGTGGGTTTGGCCCTAAAAAAGCAATACGTACATACATAAAAATATAGTACTGTAAAAGTGTACTTTCTCTTATGATTTTAATAACGTTTTTCCTAGCTTACTTTATTGAAAGAGTACAGTATATAACACATATAACAAAATATGTGTTAATTGACTAGTTATTGATAAGGCTTCTGGACAACAGTCGACTATGAGTGGTTTAAGGTTTTTGGGAATCAGAAGTTATGTCTGGATTTTTGACTGCACAGGGGCAGGGGTTGGCACCCCTAATTCCTCCACTGTTGAAGGCTCAATTATATTTCATTTTAAAGCAAGAAATACTTGAGTACCTATGATGCACTAGGCACGGAGAACAGAGTATTAAGTGATGCTAATATTCTGTGCCCTGTGGAGCTTAATCTAGCTAGGAAGACATTTAAAAGAGTCCCAAGGGTGATGCTTAAGAATGAAATGTTACAGTTTAAGACTAGAGCTATGGGAGTTCCCGCTGTGGCGCAGTGGTTAGCGAATCCAACTAGGAACCATGAGGTTGCGGGTTTGATCCCTGGCCTTGCTCAGTGGGTTAAGGATCCGGCGTTGCCGTGAGCTGTGGTGTAGGTTACAGACGCAGCTCGGATCCTGCGTTGCTGTGGCTGCGGCGCAGGCCAGTGGCTACAGCTCCGATTAGACCCCTAGCCTGGGAACCTCCACATGCTGCGGGTGTGGACATAAAATGACAAAAAGGCAAAAAAAAAAAAAAGACTAGAGCTACGGATGTCTAGACAAGTTTAGGTTGAAGAAAAAAGCCAAATGCCAGACTCCATACAATGAGCTATCATTTGGATTAGAAAATTCATATGTGACTATATAATTATAATCACATGGAAAATTTACAAAAGTGTATGAAGGTAATTAGGGAAACAAAGTTGAAGAGGCATCGAAGGACTTAAGATCCTTTGTACTTCCTGAATCTCTTTACCATTATCACGCGTTATTGCTGTAGGACAAATACACTGATGATATGGATTAAAGCAAATTATGGGAACGAGTTTAAAACAGGGGCAGCTAGTGGGGAGGGATTGCTAAGGCAAAAATAACTAAAATAGTTGCTGACAGAGAAGTTAACTTTGGTGTAGGACCTAAGGTGAACAGGGCATTATTCATTATTCTGGCATCACCAATCTCCTTGGCTCAGCCTAGATTAAGGAAACTAGTTAGGGACGAGGTAGACGTAGCTGGAAGGGGAAAATGTTTGCAACCAAGAACTTGACTTGGTCTAGTCTTGAGCATCACAGGTCCTTTGCTTTGTCTTAGAAGACAGAGTAAAGAACAGAACCTTTGCCTAAGTAGCATGAGTCCTACATTCCTTACTCTAGGTGTCTGGTTAGTACTCTGGAGTCACAACTGACCCAGAACTTCTATCAAGTATTTAAATATTTGTTACCTTATTAATTAGCCTAAAAGCATTACAGACTGAAATAGTCTCCCAGAGACCACGCACTTTGACCTTGCTCTTACCTCAAATTCTACCATTTGCTGCAATGAATCTCCCTCACTTTTTTCAACATTAACCAACTCCTATTCATCCTTCAAGAACCCAAGTAAACGAACCCACCTCAGTAATCCCTTTACAAGATCTTTAGATCTTTAGTCATTCCCCATTGTGACCTTGGGAACTTGGTTTCTAGGCCTTCCACAACATTTATTCCCTCTGAAAACATTTTATAGATTGCCTTCCTCAATAGGCGGGAGGAGAGCTGTGACACAGCCTTGCAAAGGGACATGTAGAGGGACCGGGAGGCCTTACATCAGATTCTGTATTTTACAGGTTGGCTGCCTCAGCTTAATGCAGAGGGTCTTCATGGCCTGTTCACTCAAGATGCTGCCACTCAGGTCGAGATGTCGTAGGCTAGGGTGGGTGCTGAGCACGGAGCAGAGATTTTCCCAGTGCTCATCAAAGGTCTTGATCTGCAGCCTATGTCAGAGAAGAAAACAAATATTTCAACTCATACAACTCAACAACAAAAAGATAAAAACCCAATCAAAAAACGGGCAGAAGCCCTAAATAGACACTTCTCCAAAGACAACAAACAGATGGCCAACAGGCACATTAAAAGATGCTCAACACTGCTAATTATTAGAGAAATGCAAATCAAAACTACAATGAGGTCCCACCTCACACTGGTCAGAATGGCCATCTTTTAATAAGTCTACAAATAATAAATACCAGAGGGGGGGCATGGAGAAAAGGGAACCCTCCTTCACTGTTGGTGGGAACATAAACTGGTGCAACCACTATGGACAACAGTATGGAGGGTCCTCAGAAAACGAAATATAGAACTACCACATGATCCAGCAGTCCCACTCATGGGTATATATCCAGATAAAACTTTAATTCAAAAAAAATACATGCACCCCTATGTTCACTGCAACACTACTCACAATAGCCAAGACACGGAAAAGACGTCCATGGACAGATGAATAGATTAAGAAGGTGTGGTACATATATACAATGGAATACTACTCAGCCGTAACACGAACAAAATAGTGCCATTTGCAGCAACATGGATGGAACGAGAGATTCTCATACTAAATGAAGTAAGTCAGAAAGAGAAAGACAAATACTGTATGATATCACTTATATGTGGAGGCTAAAATAGGGCACAAATGAACCTATCTACAGAACAGAAACACATCAAGGACATGGAGAATGGACTTGTGGCTGCCAAGCTAGAGGGGGAGGGAGTGGGAGGGATGGGGAGCTTGGGGTTGGTAGATGCAAACTATTAGGTTTAGAATGGATAAGCAATGAGGTCCTACTTTACAGCCCAGGGAACTATGTCCAATCTCTTGGGATAGAACAGGATGAAAGATGGTAAGAGAAATAGAATGTATACATATTGTGTGTGTGTGTGTGTGTGTGTGTGTGTGTGTGTGTATACATTATGCTCAGTGAACTAAGCAAGCGACAGACAGATACGTGTGACCTCACATGTGGTGATTCTTTCTCTTTTTTGGCCACACCTGAGGCATGTTGAAGTTCCTGGGCCAGAGACTGAACCTGTGCCACCTCAGAGACAATGCTGGATCCTTAACCTGATGCGGCACAGTGGGAACTCCACATGTCGATTCTCAAATACTTGAAATCATAGAGGCACAAAGCAGAGTGGCAGTTGCCAGGGGCTGGTGGTGGAGGAAAGGAGGAGATGCTGGCCAGAGGGTACAAAGTTCCATTTGTGTAGGATGAATACTTTCTGGAGACCTAATGCACAACAGTCTGTCTCAGAGGTAGCCTTAGATGTTTCCACCTCACACACAAAGAAATGGTAATTATGTGATGGGGACAGGTACACGAATTAGCTTGATGGTGAGGATGATTTCAGGTCCATTAAAACACCAATTCATACATAGGTGCACTTTTTATCTGTCAACTTTTTTTTTTTGTGCATTTTAGGGCCATACCTGTTGCATATGGAGGTTCCCAGGCTAGGGGTTGAATCGGAGCTACAGCTGCCAGTCTATGCCACAGCCACAGCAACACCAGATCCGAGCTGTGTCTGCGACCTACACCACAGCTCACGGCAACGCTGGATCCTTAACCCACTTAGCGAGGCCAGGGATCGAACCCGCAACCTCATGGTTCCTATTCGGATTCGTTTCCGCTGTGCCACGACGGGAACTCCTCTGTCAATTTTTATCTCCCCAGAGATGGAAAGAAAACAAGCACAACACGGACGGAGGTGGGGTACTCACCCTTGGGGCAGCCCCGACCATGCCTCAGCACATTTGTCCTTTGGGGTCTCTCCGACATCCAAGCGGATTTTCTGTAAGTCCTGGCCGTGCTGGAGACAGAAGGAAGAGACTATGAGGTCCAGGGGCCGGTGCACTGGAAGCCACGCTTCTTGGAGACCGTTCAGCGCCAAGCGAACCCACTCCTCGTCTTGCGTCTCAAAAAGGCAGTGGAAGGCGTCGAGGACGTCGCGCGGGGCGGTGGTGTCGGCGTGCTGGCCCAGCAAAGAGATCCAGTGGAGAAGCCCCTGCTTTGCCACCAGGGGGACGGGACATCCCAGCACGGCCTCCAGGGTCCCCATCGCCCCTCTGCTCACGAGGCCAAACAGGCACCTCTTCATCTGGACCAGGTGGACGCTGAAGTCCATTTCTCTGAGTTCCATCCAGCTCTCCAAGTGCTGGGTGAACAGAGGTGGGGGGTCCCGCTCTGTCTCCAAGCCTCGCAGGACGTAGTACAAGGCCGCGCAGAACTCCTGGAGGCCGAGGTCCCGGAAGGCGTAGCGCTGTGGGTCGCGGGCGTCTTGGACAAGGATGTCCCTGCGAACTAGGGCGGAGAGCTCGGGCTCCTTCAGCCCGTGAAGGCCCAGGTCCTCGCTGTGGAAAACGAACTTGGTCTTCCACACGCCCCCCGCCGCCAGCCGGCACAAGCCCTTCAAGGCGGCTCCTTCTTCCTGACTCAGACGGCGCCGGGCTGCCTCTCTGGGAGTGAGCTGATGGAACACGAACGTGGCGTACAAGGCCGTGAGGGTCTGGTGGGCAGGAAGGCTCTTGCCTGCAGCCTCCTGCAGCTTCAGAGCCTCGCAGATGAGCCAGCATGTGGCCGATGCCTGGCACTTGTCCAGCAGTTCGTGGTTGTCCACCACGGATGGCAGCCAGGCTGGCACCTTTGGATATGCACGCGTCCCATGCTCAAGGAGCAACCGCAGCCTTTTCTGCACCGAGAGTCCCTCAACCAGCAGGTAGCGGGGAGACAGGAGCAGGGGCTGGAGCTTTTCTATGCCCCCATCTCTGACGGTGATGAGCAGGGAGCACTCGGGAAGCAAGACTTTGTTTAGCAGACGGCGCAGCAGGCTGGACGCAGGTTGCTTCTCTGCCCAGTCACCACAGAGATGCGAGTCGTGCTCCTGGAGGGTGAGGTCCAGGTTCTCGCATCCGTCGACCACAAACAAGAGCCCTTCTGGTTGGGACAGGATCTCCTCCACGGGAATGTGGGCATTGGGCCACTCCTTGGAGATGAGCTCTGCAAAGCTGCTCTCCCTCGCCCACTGCATCTCTCCAGCCTGGAGAAAGAAGACGTACGAGAACATGCCGGAAAAGAGTTCACCCTGCGCCCAGAACAGCACGATCCTTCTGGCCAAGGCCGACTTCCCCACTCCTGGCTTTCCATGCAGAACCACCGTGCGAGGCCGGAAGCCCCCCTGGTCTGGGTTAAAAGCCGCTGCCAACATGTGCGTGTCTGGAAAGTCAAAGGCAGAACCCTCCCAACTGGGGGGCACGTCCAGCTTCGTGGAGAATCTTGTCATCACGTGATGCCTGTAGTTCTGTTGGTCATCGCTGTGGCCTGAGTCAGGAGGGGGCGAAGAACAGGAAAATGTTTGAAGAAAGGCTGGATTTTATTATTTAAATTCTTTTTTTTTTTTTTTTTTTTTTGCCACAGCATGCAGCAGCTTGATGTGGGATCTCAGTCCCAGCCCAGGGACTGAACCAGGGCCGCAGTGGCGAAAATGCTGATTCCTGACCGTGAGGTCAAGGAACCCCCAGGAAGTCTGGATTTTAGTAAAACAAAAAGGCACGACAAAAACCCAGTGGAACCCAAGTCAGACAGTCTGTGTCTGTGGGTCTTTTGTTTCTTCCTAGCGACACATGGATACCAAGTTCCATCTCTCCTTCAAAGATCTCTTCCTCAGAGCTTAAGAATGTTCTTCAAAGTAGCTGTGTCCCTTTAACCTGAAGCATCTTTCCAGCACTTAATACCCGAGATGTTGCATTTGTGTTTGCTTATTGTCTCTCTCTCCAAGTTGCCGCTGCAGGGGAGTTTCCTTTGTGGCTCGGTGGTTAATGAACCTGATCAGGATCCATGAGGACACAGGTTCCATCCCTGGCCTCACTCAGTGGGTTAAGGATCCAGTGTTGCTATGAGCTGTGGTGTAGGGCACAGGCTCGGCTGGGATCCTGCGTTGCTGTGGCTGTGGTATAGGCCGGCAGCTACACATCAGATTCCACTCCTAGCCTGGGAACCTCCACATGCCATGGGTGTGACCCTAAAAATAAAGAAAAAAAAAAAAAAAGCAATAGTCTATGCAGGGACTTTACTTATCATAGTGTCTTCAGTATTTATAACAGTACGTCATGTCCTGTGGACACTCAACTATGTCTTTTGTTTTTGTTTTTTGCTTTTTCTGGCTGCACCCACTGCATGTGGAAGTTCCTGGGCCAGAGACTGAACTCACATCACAGCAGCAAAAATGCTGGATCCTTAACCCACTGAGCTACAGGGAACTCCTCATCTATGTGTTAAATGAATAATCTACACCAAACACTTGCATGTGGTCTCAGAGACCATGAGGTTTAGGGGTGCAGAGGCTGTGCGCCTGGCCCTGAGGGCCTCAGGGCCTTAGGGGAGGCATGCGTGTCCAGTTCCAGCCCAGGAGACCCAGGCTATGATGGAGAAACACCTCTGCATGAAGAGGAACTCTGCACCTTTTAAGGAGACAAGTGCAGCCTTTGAAGTCAGACAGATCCTGCCTGGCAAGCCGAGCTCTGCGGCATCTCTGTACTGGACCAAGCTGCCTCATTCTGTGGTCCTCAGTTCCTCACCCATGAAATGAACATCCTCCTCAAGTGTTATGATAACATATTTAAGGGAAAAAAGTGCATTCGACATGTATCCGTGGCCACTAATATCTTTACGAACCATGACTCTTTCAACATCACTATTTTATTCCCAACATTTGTCATAACCGGCAATTCTTTTATGCACCCAATTACCCAGACCCTATCTTCCAAGGTGAGCTCCACGAGAAAAATACCTTGTCGTTATGCCTCCATGCCTGTCATCTCTTCAGCAGCTTCTAACATCCAGTAGATATGCAGTAACAACACTGTACTCTACATATCAAAGCTGCCAAGAGACCGCATCTTAAACCTTCTCAGCCCAACAAGAAATGGCAGCTATGTGATGGGCTGGAGCTGTTGGCTGTCACCACAGTGGTTATCAAGGTGTAACGTTTAAATGTATCAGATTAATATATTGTGCACTTTGAACTTTAGCAGTGTTACATGTCATTTATGTCTCAATATAAGTTAATAGACAAATAAATACACAGAAAAAATTCCTATCCCGGGTCCCTTACGTTTTGCTGGTTCTACCATTATCTTTAAAAAAACCAGACCAAGGAGTTCCCGTCGTGGCACAGTGGTTAACGAATCCGACTAGGAACCATGAGGTTGCGGGTTCGATCCCTGGCCTTGCTCAGTGGGTTAAGGATCTGGCGTTGCCGTGAGCTGTGGTGTAGGCTGCAGACACGGCTCGGATCCCGAGTTGCTGTGGCTGTGGTGAAGGCCGGCGGCTACAGCTCCTGTTAGACCCCTAGCCTGGGAACCTCCATATACCGCGGGTGCGGCCCTAGATAAGGCAAAAAGACAAAAAAAATAAGAAAAAATAAACCAAACCAAAACAAGACTCTCTCTAAACAGGTGTGAGACACTTACTAGCCCTACATGAAATCTCTACAAAACATTCTAAATGTTAAACTTCATGGTTCTGCATCAGGAAAGTCATGAACAGATCTATATTAAACCTGCAAGCAACAGACCCTCAGAGATCTGAACAAAATACCTGCTGAGCTCAGACCAATGTATTGTCTTCAGACAGGACGGACCTGTGCCCTTGGGTTGCAGATTTTTATAGAGGTCGGGGAGCTCCAGGAAGGTAGCCTGCCCTTGAATCCAGCCTTCCTTGGCTTCCTCCTCAGAAGCCTTTAAGAAATCCGTGGATTCAAAGATCCTGTCTAAGAGTTCCCAATCTCCCTCTCCAGTGTTGACTTCTTCAAAAATCCAGGCTCATATGCCTAACTCACTTCCTTAAAGGGATCTCAAGTTCAATGCTTCTGAAATTCATCTCAGCTTTTACCTCTCACAAAAGCTGACTCCTAGTAAGCTTCTTAGAACAAAAGCTTCTGCTTGTGAACTTTTTAAAAAATTTTACTGGAGTATAGTTGACTTACAGAGTTGTGTTAGTTTCCGTGTACAGCGGAGT
Source organism: Catagonus wagneri (assembly GCA_004024745.2). Taxonomy (NCBI): domain Eukaryota; kingdom Metazoa; phylum Chordata; class Mammalia; order Artiodactyla; family Tayassuidae; genus Catagonus; species Catagonus wagneri. The sequence goes on along the minus strand of PVHT020000439.1, from coordinate 1,861,214 downwards.
GAGTCAGTTATGCAAATATCCATTCCTTCTCTGATTCTTTCCCATTCAGGTTATTACAGTGCTGAGCAGACTTTCCTGTGCTGTACAGTAGGTCCGTGTTCTTTATTTTATATACAGGAGTGTGTAGTGGAAACTTTGGAACAGATACTTGGCTCATTTCTTTGTACATAAATCTTTTAGCCCCACATCATCCCTCTATGGTAGCTTGTTAGTCAATAAGATGGGGATATTCATTCCTCCCTCATGAGGTTGGAATAGAATTCCATGATGTAATCACAAGAGGGGAGAACAGTGCCCGGGCCCACAGCAAGTATTCTAGAAATGTCACCAATGTTGGTATTTATTACTACTCATCCCAATCGAAGAGAAACAATTTTGACAGCTATTAGGTTTTCAGGTATTTGCTCAATGAATGATGAAGGAATTCACACCAGCCAACATAAACTATGCTGTGCAGATGGAATCACAGCCTAGATGGAGGTGGTTTCAGAGACTGAGACCTCCATCACCGACTCCCAGCATCAGCATCCACCAGGGTGCCTGAACAGAAAGGTGGGAGCAATTCCTGAACCTTGGTTTTTCTGAAACCTCCACCCCCCAAACAGAAAAGTCTCCTAGATAATCTCCCAAGCAGCTTGTGAAGGTAACAGTATCTTAGATGACCCTAAGCGTCTTCCCACAATCACTTCTTTGGGGATCAGTGTTAACAGCAGCATTATTCACACATATCCACTCCTCCATGCCTCCCCCACTCACCTGGCACTTCTTCCAGGCTTGGACCTTGGTCAGGCTTCGTTGGTATAGAATCTTCTCCTATTTCAGCCAGTAAGTATTCTGCAATTGAGAGCAGGTGAGTCAATGTCTCCATAAGGTCATGGCAGTTACCGAAATCAGGGACGAGCACAGTCCCCCCACCCAAATTACTGAGGGCAGCCAAGACGAGTCTCAGGCTCAGGGCCTCACCATTTATTCCCTGACTAGCCTGCAGTGAAGACAGAGGAGCTCGAAGACCACCTGCACAGTGAAGCAGTAGAGATTTATGGTCAAGAATGTCTGATTTTGAGCGGGTAAATGTACATTTCAGTCCCATCTTGGCTGTATGGCCTTGGGTACCTCCTATGAGGTGATCTAGTATGGTTGTTAATATCCATGAAGTCCTGTAGTTCTCTTCCAGAGTCATCTTAAACACCTCTCTTGAACTTCAAACTAGTTAACTTCTTATTAGATGCCTGTGAGTTGACCAAACAGAGGTACCTTCAACTCATGAGTTTTCTCATTAGAGTTGATGGACAGTGTTGTGTCAGAACACAGAAGCATCACAGTGACTGTCCCCAGATGTGGCATCTAAGGGTCGGAGCAGGAGGGAATTTGTCTGAGGCCTCACATGTGGTGGCATAAGGGCTCAGGCTTGGCATTTTTGACCCCAAATCCTGTCTAAAGGATTCAAGCAAATTTTGTCCAGGTGGAGGGTTTGTGTATCCATTTCTCCTCCTTCATTGTCTCCTAGACTAGAGATGACTCTAGTTTCCCACCAGGGAGGCGGACCACTGCGTTAGTTCCTTCCCAGAGCCCAGATACACCTCGTGGAGGTGGACCCAAGGAGAGACCAAGGATGCCTCCCCCAGTCCCGTGGGAGCTTGAGGTCACCTCCCTTGGTTCCTACCCCTAGACTTGCCCGAGTCATACTCACTTTTCATTTCATCCCTTGCCATCTCAGAGAGTGCACACAGGTTCATCTTTTCAAAGATGTCGATGGAGATCTTCCAGGCAAAAGATTCTTTATAATGCTCGTGCAAGAGGGAGGTGAGGTGTTCTGAACTGGCATCATCCACTTCAGCCAACGGGAAAGAACTCGTTGCAAGGTCTGATGTGTTTTCCTTTAGCAGTTCCTTAAATGTCTCAAACTCTTCTTTGCCTAGTTGCTTGAAACACCACTGCAGTCCATAGTTGGAAAACGAGGATAATTTGGCTTCTCCCATCTTAATGCAAGGCTGAGAGCTCAGGTTTTGATGGCAAAGTGGCTTCTTTGGTAAATGAGGCAAAGAGGACCTGTGGGGCAAGTGACACAATTCAAAAGGGAAACTTGCGTCACATTCATACAACCAGCAAACCCTCCTACACGGTTGGTGGGAATGTAAATTAGGACAACCACTATGGAAAAAACGCTATGGAGTTTCCTTCAAAAACTAAATACAGAGCTACCATAGGACCCAGCAATTCCACTCCTCAGTATATACCTGAAGAAAACCCTAAGATGAAAAAATACACACACTCTAACGTTCATTGCAGCCCTACTTACAATAGCCAGTACACGGAAGCAACCTAAATGTCCACGACAGAGGATTAGAAAAAGAATGTGTACTACAGACGCACAGTGGAATATTACTCTGCCATAACGAACACAGAGCAAGACAAATATCATATGGTATCATTTTTATGTGGAATCTAATAGAAAGATACAAAAAGAACTTATCTAAAAAGCAGAAACGAACGTGCAGATTTTGAAATCAAACTTAGGGTGTACCTGAGGGGCAGTGTTAAGGGGAGGGGTAAATTCGGAGGTTGGGCTTGGCCTGTACATGTCACTGCATATAAAACAGACAACCAACAAGGACCTATTGTACAGCACAGGGAACTGCACTCAATATTCTGTAATAACCTAGATGGGAAAAAAATCGGAATAGGCACAGGTACATGTGCGTGTGTAACTGATTCACCTTGCTGGTAACACCACATGATCAATCAAATACGCTCCAATAAAATTTAAAAAATAAATAAGAAAAAATCCAACAACAACAAAAAAGGATGTTACATAATAAAAAAAAAAACTTGAAGGATTCAAGTAGATGACAGCTTGCTTCCCCCCCCAACCCCGTCCCTGGCCCCAGGAGAGGTACTAGGAGCAACGTGTTTGCTCGCGGCATTTCCGCATTAGGAAAGGCAACCGTCTGACCTGAAAGCCTTAAGGAGACGTCGAGACGTCAAGATGGCGGAGGGCCAGGAGGTGGCGCTTACTTGCGCCCATGGACACATCAAGAAAAACCCGTCTACATGCAGAAGGACTGATACAGAACGTCACTGAACGCTGGCACAGGCCCTCAGGCCTCCACAGAGGGCAAGAAACCCTCCACGTAACTGGGACTAATTTAAGAAAAAAAGGAGAGGAAAAGGAAAAAATAAAAGCACCAGCCGGGGACCAGCAGCCCTGAGAGGGAGCTGGGAAAGAGAAAAAGAACGCTCACCCTGGGAAGCCACCTAACCGAGGGCGAGACCTCAAAGCCCCAGAGAAAAGCGCAGCAGCTGGACTGAGGAGGACAAAGCAGAGCGAGCGCCGCAGCCGCCCCGGGCGGACACCACAGCCGGGGATGCTCGGGCGCCGGCTGGGTGCTGAGACTTGGCTGCCGGAGGTCAGTTCTGGGGGGAGGACTAGGGGTGGCTGTGTGGAGATAGCCTGAGGGAGTAAGGAGACTCAGGTCACGGGCTGGGGAGATGAGCGCCATAGCAGAGGGCCGGGGAGGAGGCCTGAGTCTGCGGGAGAAGCAGGGCGCCATTACTGGTGGGGGAGGGGCGGACCGCCATGGGAACTTCTTGCTCTGCGCACGCGCAGACTCCCCACGTGGGCGCCTTTTGCGTGGGTACGAACTGCTGCAACCTTTGGGAGCTCCTGGGGTGGGCCTCTCCTTCACTGGAACAGACTGTCTTAACAGTAGAAGCACGACAAATCAGATGACCAAAGTGCATTCGACAAAGTCCCCTTCCCCGCCCCCCCCAGAGTGTCAGTTCTCATGAGGGAGGAGCCGGTAAAATCGATTTGAAACACGTGACGAGGAATCCATTATGTAAGGAGCTCATCCCATCAGTGCAGGTTGTCAATAGTTTCATTTATTAAGATGAGCAAAGGTTGGAACAGCTCAAAAAATTTTTTTCTGGATACTCCAATTTATTTACTTTTTTGCTTTTTAGGGCCGTACCCACAAGATATGGAAGATCCCAGGCTAGGGGTCGAATTGGAGCCACAGCAACAGGGATCCGAGCCGCGTCTGCGACCTACACCACAGCTCACCTCAAGGCGGATCCTTAACCCACCAAGCAGGGCCAGGGATCAAACCCACATCCTCATGGATACCAGTCCGTTTTTTTTATTTTTGTCCTTTTGTCTTTTCAGGGCTGCACCCGCGGCATATGGAGGGTCCCAGGCTAGGGGTCTAAGCGGAGCTGTCAGTGCTGGCCTACACCACAGCAACACCAGATCCGAGCCGCGTCTGCAACCTACACCACAGCTCACAGCAACGCCGGATCCTTAACCCACTGAGCAAGGCCAGGGATCGAATCCACAACCTCGTGGTTCCTAGTTGGTTTCCTTAACCACTGACCCACATGGGAACTCCCACTCATCCGGTTTGTTAACCTCTGAGCCATGGAGGGGACTCCTACACACATCCATTCTTTTTCATCGTCTTTTCCCATAAAGATTGTCACAGACGTGCTCCTCTGTTTTTGATGAAAATGTCAATCAGTGCCATCTCTTTGGAGGGCAAGTTGGCTAGAAGTATGTCTTTTAAATGCAATTACTATTAGCTGGCCTTGTTCATAATAGCAAGAATGAAGGCCTTTCAGGGGTTGAGCAACAACAGGTGGGTTCATTCAAGCACTGAAGCACTTTGCAGCCTTAAAAAGGCTCAGTAATCAGCATGGGTTGGTGCCTCTGTCAGTAGGAATTTAACGCAACCCTCACCATCCCCCCCCACCGCCGCCCCCCGCGGCTATACACACGCTTATTGAGGGCTGAGCATAAAATGGATGTGGGGGGGTACACTAATGGATCTGAGAAAGGACATAATTTAACTTAACATTTTCCCATTTGGTTTGCTTTTGCAAAATACTAAAGCTATCGCCCATTAAAAAAAAAATCATATAAATAGAAGCTAATAGAAATATACATCTTACTACAACAGTTGAGACTTTACTAGCATTACTCATCTATGAAAGACCAAAAAGAAAAAACAGATATGAACATTACTTATCATGGAGAAACAAAATTGATGGCTGGGTTACTCAAAAAAGAATCCTTGAAAGTGCTTTCCTGAACAATCCTATCCAATATAGATATTTTTTTCAATCCTATCCAATATTTAGGAAAAGTGTTGACCCTATTGGGAAAGTATTTCTAGAATGTGTTGAAAGGTTACATCCTAACCACAGCAGCTATTATTTCCTAGGTTATGTTAAACGAAAATTATACAGAGGACAGAATTGTTGTTGCCAAGGGGCGGGGGGTGAGGGAGGGAGGGGGAGTCTGGGATTAGCAGATGCAAACTACTACATTTAGAATGGATACAGAATGAGGTCCTACTGTATAGCACGGGGAACTATATTCTTTATCCTATGGTAAACCGTAATGGAAAAGAATACAGAAAATATATACATATATCTACACACACACATTACTTTGCTTACAGCAGAAATTAACACAGCATTGTAAATCAACTATACTTCAGTAAATTTTAAAAATATGTGAAAATTTCCTAGGTTTATTTTCCCCTCTAACAGGAAACCACCTTGATACATGGAGACTGAAAACATAAAAGAGGGAGTTCCCATTGTGGCTCAGGAGAAACCAATCTGACCAGAATCCATGAGGACATACGTTGGATCCTTGGCCTCGCTCGGTGGGTTAAGGATCCGGCATTGCTAAGAGCTGTGGTGGGGAATGCAGATGCAGCTCGAATCTGGCATTGCTATGGCTGTGGTGTAGGCCAGCAGCTGCAGCTCCAATTTGACCCCTAGCCTCAGAACCTCCATATGCTGCAGGTGCGGCCCTAAAAAGACAAACAAACAAAAATCTCCCCATTATTAAGTGACTAAATTAATAAGGGAAGCTTATTTAAAAGAGAATGCATTTTAGGTTGTCAAACCTAAACAATTCGAATTAAACATTTGCTTTACTGCACGAAGCAATCCACCAGAGATATTACAGGAGCAAGAAAACCATCAAACCCTCAGGGGTGGTTACAAAATCAGTGTGGTTTAGAGAAGGTTATTTGTAGGTTGAGATTGAGACGGTTTCTATGCTCAGACGGTTTCTATACTCTGCTAAGCCCCTTCTTTGCAGATGTACAGCATCTGGTGTAAGCTTTGCCTCCACAGTGTCAATATATAAAGATTGCTGCATTAAACTCTGAGGATAAAAGTGGGAACTGTATCATTGTCCTCGCCTTCCAGAGTTGAGAGCTGAGGTTCTGTGTGGAGGAGCCTGCTCTGCTTTAGGAGGGAGCATTGCCGAACGCATCTGCTTCTAATCCTCCAGCTCTTGTAAACCTCTCGTGGAGGGGGAACCCATACATTAAACCCCAAAGGCAGGCGAGTGGATGGCAGGAGAGCCCAGGTGGAAGGAGTATGGGGGACAGGCTGCTGGCCCCCCTTCTCCCGTAAAATCATGGCGGGCTTGGTGAGAAGGCAAAGGCATTCCAAGAGAGGCAGGGTTGTAGGTTGGACGGAAGTTAGGACTGTGGTCAAAGCTAATTTCTGGGAAAAATGACTCATCAAAGCTCTGTTTGTCTCTGTCCTGTAGGTACTAATTCCTGCAACACCTTTCTACACAGGTGTCTTGAAAAATCCCATGGAAACAGGTAGGATTACAGGGGTTGAAATCGGACCCAGTTTTGAATATTGACGTGGCTCTCGGTGCTCCGGGAAGAGCCACTTAACCTCCTCTGTAACTCGGTTTCCTCACTTGACCGGGAGCAGCCTCAGGGCTGTGCAGCCCTTCCCTGACCTGAAGCTGTCGTTAACAATTCTCAGAATTAACGCAGCGATTCGCCCGGACTCCTTTAAGACGTGGACCGGACCTCCGCCGATCTCCACCTTGCTCTGTTAGGTCAGAGCACCCTGACCCTGTCCTTTATTTTAGACCTAGAGACCGGAAAGGGTTGAGAGATATTCGGGGCTGGGGGGAACACCCGGAACACGTATGTATCAGAGGTGGCCCTTTTCATGAAAAGGGGGAGACGGTGCGCAGCTCTGGTCCCTGGGCTCTGACTCGTTTAAATGGAGAGGAGGGCAGAGAGGAGGGCTCACTGAATGGGTTCCCACCAGGAATCGAGGAACAATGGGGAGAGAAAGAGGTGGGAACAAGATAGAAGAAAACACTCACCAGCTCGACTCCTCAGCCGCGAGGCTAGCTCCCAACTGGCAACCAGGCAGCCACGGGGCTTTGGGGAATCCTGGGCCGGTGACGTGGTTGCCGTCCATTGGCTGCCACGGCTCCAAACAGCCAGGGTAGATGTGGGGCAGCTGTTTTCTCTATGCGTATGCTCCACCCCCTTCCCACCTGTCAGGTGGAGATGCTGCATCACCCTCAGTTACCTGTGCCCAGGACCTCCGGACGAGGAACAGCCCTCACCTGGTTGTCCCAGAGCAGTGATGTGTGCCTGTCTCCTTGTTTTACCCGACCTGGCATTTACCACTCTTGAACAATGCTGCTCTTGTGTGTTCAGAAAACTTGTCTGGATTCCTGTGAACCCATAGCATGTATTCCTATTTGTTGTCAGATAAGTCTCCCACATTCTAAAGGACCGTCCGAACATGGCTAGTCATCAAGAAATGCGAATCCAAACCACCGTGAGCTCTCACCTCAGTCAAAATGGCTGTCATCAGAATGAGCACAAATAACAGATGTGGGCAAGGATGTGGAGAAAAGGGAACCTTTTGCCCTGTTGGTGGGAATGTAAATGGGTGCAGCCACTGTGGAAAACAGTATGGAGTTTCCTCAAAAAACTAAAAGTAGGAGTTCCCGTCGTGGCTCAGTGGTTAACAAATCCGACTAGGAACCATGAGGTTGCGGGTTCGATCCCTGGCCTTGCTCAGTGGGTTAAGGATCCGGCGTTGCCGTGAGCTGTGCTGTAGGTTGCAGACGTGGCTCGGGTCCCGCGTTGCTCTGGCTGTGGCGAAGGCCGGTGGCTACAGCTCCTGTTAGACCCCTAGCCTGGGAACCTCCATATGCTGTGGGTACGGACCTAAAAATGACAAAAGACTAAATAAATAAATAAAACCTATTAAAAAAGAAAAACAACTAAAAGTAGAATTTCCATATGACCCAGCAGTTCCACTCCTGGGTATATACCCGAAAAAAACCCCCCCACTAATTTCAAAAGATACATGCACCCCAATGTTCATAGAGCACTACTTACAATAGCCAAGATATGGAAGCAACTTGAATGTCCGTCAACAGATGAATAAGGAAAATGTGGCATATATAAACGATGGGCTACTACTCAGCCATTAAAAAAGAATGAAAATTTGAAATTCCCGTTGTGGCTCAGTGGAAACAAACCCGATTAGTATCAATAAGGATTTGTGTTCAATCCCTGGCCCTGCTCGGTGGTGAGCTGTGGTGTAGGTGGCAGACGAGGCTCGGATCCAATGTTGCTATGGCTGTGGCATAGGCCGGCAGCTGTAGCTCCGATTTGACCCCTAGCCTGGTAACTTCCCTGTGCCGCACCTGCAGCCCTTAACAACAACAACAGCAACAAAAACAAAACGAAGAGTTGCCATTTGCAGCAACATGGATGGTCTTGGAGGGCTAAGTGAAATAAGTCAGAGAAAGACAAATGCTGTATGATATCATTCATACGTGAAATCTGAAAAATACAACAAACGGGTGAATATAACAAAAAAGAGGCAGACTCACAGGTAGAACAAGCTAGTGGTGACCATTGAGGGGCGAGGGGTAAATTGGTGTGGGAGGAACAAACTATTGAGTGTAAGTTGGGTTCAAGGCGGGTTTGTACAACATGGGGAATATAGGCAATATTTTGTAATAACTTTAAATGGAAAGTAACCTTCGAAAATTGTCTAAAAAATAAAAAATTCGCAAAACATTCCCCAGACATCAACCTTATAAATGTTTTCTCAGGTCAGCCTCCCAAGGCAACAGAAATAAAACCAAAAATAAACCAAGGGGACCTAATCAAGCTGACAAGCTTTTGCACAGCAAAGGAAACCAAAAAGAAAACAAAAAGACAACTCATAGAATGGGAGAAAATAGTGTCAAATGATGCAACTGACAAGTGCTTAATCTCCAGAATATACAGACAACTTATACAACTCAACAGCAAAAAAGCCAACAATCCAATTGAAAAATGGGCAAAAGACCTGAAGAGGCGTTTCTCCAAAAAAGATATACAGATGGCCAAGAAGCACGTGAAAAAATACTCAACATCACTGACGATTAGAGAAATGCAAATCAAAGCTACCATGAGATACCACCTCACACCAGTCAGGATGGCTGTCATTAATAAGTCCACAAACAACAAATGCTGGAGGGGGTGTGGAGAAAAGAGAACCCTCCTGCACTGTTGGTGGGAATAACTGGGTCACCATGCTGTACAGTAGAAAATTGACAGAACACTGTAAACCAGCAATAGTGAAAAAAAAATCATTGTATAAAAAGATAAAATACAAATTAAAAATAAAGCACCTATCTTTGTAGGTTAACAGTAACAACAGCTACTTTGGGCCTCAAATCTCCACATTAATGGTTATTTCCCAAAGCATTTCTTTGCCCCAGCTTTATTGAACTAATTGTCAACACTGTGTAGATTTAAAAAAAAAATTGTTGGAGTATGGTTGCCTTATGATGTATTAGTTTCAGGTGTACAGCAAAGTGAAATATATATATATATATATGCCATTCTTTTTCAGATTCTTTCCCCCTGTAGGCTATCACACACTGTTGAGTAGGTTTCCTTGTGCTAAAGAGCAGGTCCTTGTTACCTACCAATTTTGTATATAGTAACACTGTGTAGGTTTAAGGTATAAATGTTGATTTCATAGACACGTATTGCAGTGTGATCACCACAGTAAGGGTATCGCCTCCTTGGATCGTTCCCAAACTTCACTGCAGGTTAGAACTACTTGGAGGAACTATTAAAATCCCTTATGTCTGAGGCCACACCCATTCCAATTAAGGCAGGATGTCCGGGGCTGGGAGCCAGGCTAACCTGGCTTTGAAGATCCTTGAGTAACACCACACACCCCAAAGATGGGGAACCCACATCCTGTTTTGAGCCCCGCTCTTCTCAAGGCATACTCCCTCCTTGCTTTAGCTAATTGAGGGGCTCCTCTGGGGAACAGGTCAGCGGGTGAGTTCTTTGGCTTACGACCACCTGCCTCTTCTGCTGACCCCAGGTGAGGCGTTGTGGGCAGCACCACCTCATTCACCACGAATCCTCTTAGCAGTCCATGATCATCAGCTTCAGCCGTGAAACTCTGCTCTGGAGAATAAATTAAATTCTCGCTTTAGGGTCTGACTGTTATTCTTCCTCTCTCTTTTTCTTTCTCTCTCGCCCTTCCTCCCTTCCTCCCTCCCTTCCTTCCTCCCTCCCTCCCAGTTTCTGTGGAAGTTCCTGGGCCAGGGATCAAACCTGTGCCACAGCAGTGACAATGCCAGATCCTTAACTACTAGGCCACAAGGGAGCTCCTGGAGTCTAACTTTGGATGGACTTTTGTTTTTGTGTACCTCTTAAGAATGGAGTAGGGGAGTTCCCGTCGTGGCTCAGTGGTTAATGAATCCGACTAAGAACTATGAGGTTGCGGGTTCGATCCCTGGCCTCGCTCAATGGGTTAAGGATCCGGCGTTGCTGTGAGCTGTGGTGTAGGTTGCAGACGCGGCTTGAGTCCCGCGTTGCTGTGGCTGTGGCGCAGGCCGGCAGCTACAGCTCCTGTTAGACCCCTAGCCTGGGAACCTCCATATGCCGTGGGTGCCGCTCTAGATAAGGCAAAAAGACAAAAAAAAAAGAAAGAATGGAGTAGGGCGTGACGTTGAGGATTCTGACTTCTCTGACTTCTGCGACCAAACCTCTAGAGAGATGAGAAGTCAGTAGCTAATACCTGGTCATCACTTTGTGTAGAAGCAGCAGCCCGTTTCTATGGAAAGTAATTGTGCAATTGCTTTCTCGGTCTTTGAGTTCTAAATGCTGCCTTAACCATGTTAGTCATGTACTAGGGCGCTAGGACCCCAGACTGTCTAACTCTGTCCTGTGATGTGCTCCTCTTCCTACATGTTGGTCAGGAGGCCACCTGCATATCCCTGTGACTTCAAGGCCCTGTGCACAAGAACTGGGCGGACAGTGCAGGAAACCACCCTCTGGAGCTTCCCGTCTGGATCCACGTGCAGTCTAGGACACGTCCAAGAAGAACGTTGGCTTTCATTTGTTTTACTCTATTAACTGATGAAACTCCCCCCCAAAGAGGTTGTAAGCCACGCCTCACTTTTTATGAGTTCCTTCTTGGACAAAACTTTCACTCAAAAAGATACACGCACCCCTGTGTTCGTTGTAACACTATCTGCAACAGCCAAGACATGGAAACAGTCTAAATGTCCATCAAGAGTTGAATGGATTAAGAAGATGTTGTGTGTATACACGGTGGCATATTAGCCGTAAACCGATCAAAATAATACCATCTGCAGCAACATGGGTGCAACTAGAGATTCTCATGCTAAGCGAAGTGAGTCAGGAAGACGAAGACAGATACCATATGACGTACTTATATGTGGAATCTAAAACATGGCACAGATGAACCGACAGACAGAGAGAGATTCACAGACATGAAGAACAGACTTGTTGCCGGGGAGAGGGGGAGGGAGTGGGGGTGTATGGGGAGTTTGGGGTTAATCGATGCAAACTCTTACTTTTAGAATGGATAAGCAAGTTCCCACTGTAGCACAGTGGGATCGGCAGCCTCTTGGGAGGTCTGGGACGCAGGTTCGATCCCCGGCCCAGCACAGTGGGTTAATCATCTAGCATTGATGCAGCTTCAGCTTAGGTCTCAACTGTGGCTTGGATCTGATCCCTGGCCCGGGAACTCCATATGCCACGAGGTGGCCAAAAAAGAAAAAAAAATGCAGGAATAGAATGGATAAGCAATGAGGTCCTGCTGTATAACACAGGGAACTATATTCAATCACTTGCAATAGAGGATGATAAAAGATAATATGAGAAAAAGAATGTGTATATATAGGTACGACTGGGTCATTACGCAGTACAGCAGAAATTGGCACAACATTGTAAATCAATCAATCAGTCAATCAATCAATCAATCAATCAATCGAGTTTCTTCAATGAGAGGTGATTTCCCTTTTCCATTACTGGCTGTATTATCTTCCCTGGACCCTTTTTCAAGGCAAGACATTTTCCTTCGTATCAGTTGATGTAGAAGTCTATTTGTAAATAAATAACGCTTGAAACGTTTTCAGATTGCATTCATGCACACTTTTAATTAAATTCTCCCAAACATGCCAGTAGGTGAGTCACAGAGTCCCCAGGGACAGTGTTAACATGACATATGTCAAGACATCTCGAAGCCAGGAGAAGGGAGCTGAAAAGTCTCCCTGCCATGGTGTCCCCGGTGCAGTGATAAGTCTGTGTCTGACACATGACCCTCAGAATTGCCAAGGGAGCTGTTGGGAGGTCACACCCTATACCATTTCCCCAGAACTAACTGAGCCCTTCCAGACTCAGAATGGCCCGCAGAATAGACAACCCCTTCCCAGTTTTTCATCAGGGGGGAAAAAAAAACCTCCATCCACGGGGTCCCCAGATTAGTTCACCCATGCTGCCTCAGCACAGTACTCAGAATTCCAGTCCTGAACTATTTGCAGGACTTCCTTCTTCACCACCGGACCCTCCAGCCTTCTCATCATATCCGCTCTATCGCTCTGCTTCTTCTCCCTGTGAAGGAAAACCACCATCTTTGGTTCTCTTAGGCTTGGTTTTTCTCTTGCAGTCCTAGGGGAAGTCTGTATGGCCTCTGAGATGGAAATTTATAGCCCAGGAGATGGAGACCACTGGTGCAGCTCTCAAGAGCTCTGGGACGAAGCCCAGGTGACTCGGTCCCACCATTTGAGAGGTGTGCTAGGCGGCCCCTGAATGGCCCCTGTGTTCCTTCCTCCCGTTACACTCTTGCACGGCCCCTCTCTCAGGGGGCTGTGGTGGGTCCGCGTGACCATCAGAATAAAGCAGAAGGGGTGGGTCTTTCAAGAGTTGATAATAAAAGGCAGGGGTTCTGTTTTAGACGTTTGTGCTCCCTCTCTCCTTCTCTCCCTCCCTCTCCTGTCCCTTGTTCAGGAGGGAGCCAGCTGCCATGTCAGGGGCAGCCCTACAGAGAGCAGCTGAGGCCTCCTGCCGACAGCCACGTGGGTGAGCTTGGAGGCTGGTCCTCCAGTGCCACTCAACACCAGTCAGCACCTTAACTCAGCTCATAAAAGACCATGCGCTGAACCCCCCAGGTAAACTGCTCCCCTACTTCTGACCCTTAGAAATTTTATAAGGAAATAAATGTGTGTTGCCTTAGTGAGCACTGAGATCATTTGTTACAGAGCTGTAGATAGGAAGAAAATGTGTATGGCCTTAGTAAGCATCGCAATGATTTGTTACACAGTAATAGCTCTCGAACATCGCAGGTGTCCTTATAACCTTCACCCAGAATCCACCCCATCACGGGCTTGGGTGCTGAGCTAAGTGCCTTACAGACTTTCTTCCCCTCCTCATAGCATCTCCACCGAGGAGGAGGCCAGCCCGTTGTGGAAACAGAGACTCAGAAAGGTTCACGGAGCCGTTCACAGCCACTGAGCTGGTAGGCGCTGATCACGGACTCAAGCGTTTAAGATAAAGAGAGAATATGAAGGAAAGAGATGATTTAAGAGCAGACAGGAGAATCCAGGCCAGTTTTCTCATTATCCACAAGCAGGAGTTGGGGTCTGTCAGCCATGTGAAGGAAACTTAAGTCCCCAGGGAGTTAAAGAGGGACCTTCGCGACATCTGCCAACAGCAGTTTGGGTCCAGAATCTCAGTCTTGATGAGGCGCTTTCGCTGGGCCGTTCCTATGCAGGGGACCCAGCAGAGACTTACAGAACGACCTTGTCTCTCCACTTCCTCTTCTTAATGGTCTCACGCAGGAACTGTATGCCGCAGAACTGAATGTCATTCTTGCTTAAGTCCAGGTATCTCAGGCTCTGGTTGTTGAGGAGCACGGAGGCCATGGCCTCACAGCAGGTGGAGGTGAACAGGCAGCTTTCCAGCCTGTGGGAGAGAAAGAGTCAGTGAAATCAGAAAGCTCAGCCAGCCTAGCTGTTCACAGCCTGGGACTCAAACTCCAGCTGCAATCTGCCATTTCATTCCTAGTAGGTTTTTTCAATGTTGATTTATTTAAATTTCTTGTATTGCTGTATCTGGATTTACAATGTTGTGTTAGTTTCATGTGTGCAAAGTGATTCAATTATACATGTTCTTTTTCCGATTATTTTCGCATATAGGTTATCATAGAAGATTGAGTAGATTTTCCTGTGCTATACAGTAGAATCTCAGTGATTATCTCTTTTATATGGAGTAGTGTGCCTATGTTAACCCCAAACTCCTAGTTTATCTCTGCCCCCCTTCAACGTTTCGCATTTGGTAGCCATACCTTTGATTTTTTTTTTCTTTTCAGGGTCGCACCCGAGGTTCCCAGGCTAGGGGTCAAACCAGAGCTATAGCTGCTGGCCTACACCACAGCTACAGCAACACAGGATCCGAGCCATGTCTGCGACCTACTCCACAGTTCACGGCAACACCGGACCCTTAACCCACTGAGCGAGGCCCGGGATTGAACCTGTGTCCTAATGGATGCTAGTCGGGTTTGTTAACCACTGAGCCGTGGCAGGAACTCCCACACATTTGATTTTTGAGATCTGCTTCTAAGTTCACTTGTATCATTTTTATTAGATATTAGATTAGATCACATGTAAGTGATATTATACCAGATAATTTGTTTTAAAAATCAAGTGTAGTTGATTTACAATATGGTGTTAGTTTCTGCTGTTCAGCAAAGTGGTTCAGTTATACGTATTTATGTTCTTTTCCATTTATGCTCCTCTGGAAACTTATATTTAAATAAACAATATTTCATACTTGAAAATATATTTCACTCAGCCTAAGAGAGAAATCAGTATCTAAAACCCAAGACTAAAGTTCTGCAGTACAAGAATTATGACCTCCAGTGAAAACTCAATTCACTTCCAGTAGTTAATTATCAGTTAAAAATGGGAAATCCATTATCAGGACTAATCCTAGGAATTATAGCTGTGGCATAACATTATTTAAATTATCTAGACTTAATGTGATATCACTTCTATGTGGAATATAAAAAATGCCGCAAGTGAGTATATTTGTAAAACAAGAACAGACTCAGAGATACAGAAAACAAACTAGTCCTTACCAAAGGGGAAAGGACAGAGAAGAGGGAGAAACTCGGGGTATCGGATTAAGGGATACAGACTATTATGTATAAAATAGATAAGCAGTAAGAATATATTACATAGCACGGAAATGAGAGCCATTATCCTGTAGTAACTTTTTTAGAATTGACACATCAATTCTTTTTTTTTTGCCATTCTCATGGAATGCAAGAGTTCCTGGGCCAGGGATTCAATCTGCACCACAGCAGTGACAATGCTGAGTCCTTAACCTCTAGGCCACTAGGGAGGTCCTCCCCCACTCTCTCTTTTTATTTTTTTTTAAATTTTTGTAATAGTTGATTTATAATGTTCTATCAATTTATGCTGTACAGCAAAATGACCCAGTCATGTGTGTATATATATATATATACACACACACACACACACACATTCTTTTTCTCACATTATCCTCCATCATGCTCCATCACAGGTGACTAGATATAGTTCACAGTGCTATGCAGCAGGATCTCATTGCTTATCTATTTGAAATGCAATAGTTTCCATCTATTAACCCCAGATTCCCAGTCCATCCCACTCTCTCCCCCTCCCCCTTGGCAACCACAAGTCTGTTCTCCAAGTCCATGAGTTTCTTTTCTTTGAAAAGGTTCGTTTGTGCCATATATTAGATTCCAGATATGTGATATCGTATGGTGTTTGTCTTTCTCATTCTGACTTACTTCACTTAGTATGAGAGTCTAGTTCCATTCATGTTGCTGCAAATGGCATTATTTTGTTCCTTTTTATGGCTGAGTAATATTCCATAGTGTATATATGCCACATTTTCTTAATCCATTCATCTGTAGATGGACATTGAGGTTGCATCCATCTCTTGACTATTGTGAATAGTGCTGCAAGAACGTATGGGTGCATGTATCTTTTTCAAGGAAAGTTTTGTCTGGATATATGCCCAAGAGTGGGATTTCTGGGTCATATGGTAGTTCTATATTTAATTTTCTGAGGTACCTCCATACTGTTTTTAAAATTTTTAAAATTATAGTTGACTTACAATGTTCTGTCAATTTCTTCTGTAAAGTGACCCAGTCATGTATATCTGTGATGCACATTCTTTTTCTCACATTATCCTCCATCATATTCCATCACTCACCTCTCTTCTTAATAGACACAAGCTGAAAATCACTCACATGCTGATACATAGTGGAACAATTAATTCAACACATATTTGAAATAATGTTTAAAGGGCTATAATCTGTAAAAACACGGAACCACTATGCTGTACTCCTGAAACTGATACAGTATTATCAACTATACTTCAATAAAAAATAAAAGCTAACATTTCTGAGTGAAAAAAATGACCTAGACTTAGGACCCAAATTGTACCAGTAGAGAGCAGAAAATACAGTTAGAAAAGAGGTAAATAGTTTCAGCCTTTCTCATCAGAGAGATGTTTACACCTCTTTTCCTAATATTTAGGGTAACCACTAAAAAGCTTTAAAATAGGATGAATCCTTTCAAATCACTGGCTAGTACACATGTTAGCACAGGGACCTCACAGAAGAAGGAAAAACAATATACAACGAATCTCTAAGTGTCAATAGTGATTTCAGAAGATTCACCATCTCAGGTATGAGTCTAAAACTAACAAGCTCTTTTTTATCTTTCACTGAATGGAAGATTTTGCCCAGAACAATGGTCCTTAAACTCTAGCATATGTGGGGATCACCTGGAAGTGTCTGTGAAGCATAGACTGAGGAGTCATGGGGAGGATGGCAGGGGAGGGGGGACCCTCAGGGCACCATGTGATCCAGCAATCCTGCTTCTGGTTATGGACCCAAAGAAATTGAAACCAGGATATTGAAGAGATGTCTGTACCCCAGTGTTCACTGTAGCAGTATTTACAACAGCCAGGATGTAGAAGCAATCTCAGTGTCCATTGACAGAGGAATGGATAAAGAAGATGTGGTATATATACACAATGGAATATTACTCAGCCACGAAAAAGAATGAAATAATGGCATTCGCAGCAACATGGATGGACCTTGAGGGCATTGTGCTCAGTGAGATAAACCAGACACAGAAAGATAAATGATGCCAGAATGGCCTTTCTAACACCTTCCCACATGAAGAAATTCCTAGTCCAAGGATGGCACTTTGAGAACCACTGCTCTGAAGCTTCCAAGTCCAACCAAATGGAAGGAAAACCTTGGAAATGGAAAACACGCTCCCATAGTCCACCCTCAGAATTTTACAGACCCTTGGTCTCCAAGAAGGAAAGGGGACAACTTACTCTAGAACTTGTAAGCCAGAGTCAGGGTTCATCAGGGGCTGACAGAGCATGATAACCCCGTTGTCCTTCAGGCTATTAAAGCCAAGGTCCAGACTTCTCAAGTTCTTGTTCTCATTGAGAGCAGAAGCCATATTCTGACAGCAATCAGAGGTCAGGGCACAATTTCTTAGCCTGCAAATGAAACAAAACAAGTCAAAAGCAAACCCACAAATAAAACAACCAAAGCACCCTTAGACTTCTTTCTTGCTCTTTTTTTTTTTTTGGTATAACATCTTTATTGAGCTCTAATTAACATGCCATACAGTTCACTCATTTTAAGTGTATAAACCATTAATTTTTAGTGTATTTATAAAGTTGCACATTCACCACAATTTTAGAACATTTTCATCACCCCCAAAAGGCAAAGGCTGCACTTTTTAGCAATTATTCCTCATTTCTTCCCACATCCCATCCCATCCCACCCCAAACAACCACTAATCAGCATTCTCTTTCTGTGGATTTGCCTACTCTGGACATTTAATATAAATGGAATCATGCTCTACATAGTCTTCTGTAGTTGGCTTCTTTCATTTAGTGTAGTAGTTTCAAGATCCATCCACACTGCAGCATGTATTAATATACACTTCATTCCTTTTTATGGTTCAGTAATAGTCCACTATGTGGATAGACCACAGGTTCTCTAACCATTCATTCACCAGCGTTTGGACACTTGGGCTGTTTTCCATTTTTTGGCTGTTACAAATAATTCTGCTATGAATACTCGTGTGCAGCTTTTTTGGTGCAGATTTTGTTTGCATTTCTCTTGGACAGATCCAAGTATAGAATGGCTAACCTAGGTGACATCTCTGTTTAAGCTTTTGAGCTACTGGACTGTTTTCCAAGGGAGGCGCTCCATTTCCTACTTTTCTTGGGGATGCTGAAAGCATCAGTGGGTTCACGGGGTATTGTGTGTCACTTCAGCATTTCTGGTTTTATAAGCCATCTTATTTCTTTATTATTCAAGACAGTCTGAGTTTATTTTCTGTTGATGACAGCCAAAGCACCCTGACACTTGAGAAATAATTTAAAAATTTCATGATAGGTTGTGATGATTGTTGTACACCTATAAATGTAATAAAATTCATTAATTAAAAAAAATTTATGATAGGGTGAGATGGACACCAACAGGATATCATTTAGTGTGTATCTTTATCCTTATTGTTGAATTAGCTACCTGACCTACTTCTAAAAGGGAAAGTCAGGTCACATTACATTATTCTGATCTCAAAGGTGTAAATAATGCTCACTCCCAACATCTAGGAGTTAGGGGAACACAGTAGAACAGAGTGTCCCAAACTTCCTCCATTTATGCCATCTTTAGCATATCAGTTTTTCCACATCATCCCCATTCTTCAGTAAATTTTACAGTGCAGTTGCTCTCATGACAGCAACTGCTGAAAACCTAGCTTTGCCAAGATAGGGCACAATGAAAGGACTGTAACACAATTTGCTATTAGAATGGAACTAACTCAAGTGAATAGTTTTTGTAGTGATGAAAAGGTGTCAGTATCTCTAACATCTAAAGTATTCTGCAATAAATCAAAACTATAATGATGTACTATCTCACACCAGTACTGGTCAGAATGGCCATCATTAATAAGTCAACAAATAACGAATGCTAGAGAGGGTGTGGAGAAAAGGGAACCCTCCTTCACTGTTGGTGGGAATGTAAATTGGTGCAACCACTATGGAAAACAGTATGGAGGTACCTCAGAAAACTACATATAGAACATATATGATCCAGCAGTCCCACTCCCGGGCATACATCCAGACAAAACTACAATTCAAAAAGAAACGTGCACCTGTATGTTCACATCAGCACTCTTCACAATAGCCAAGACATGGATGCAACCTTAATGTCCATCGACAGATGAATGGATTAAGATGTGGTCTATACGTACAATGGAATACTACTTAGCCATAAAATGAACAAAATAATGCCATTTGCAGCAACATGGGTGGAACTAGAGATTCTCATACTAAGTGAAGTAAGTCGGAAAGAGAAAGACGAGCACCGTATGATATCACTCATATGTGGAATCTAAAATATGATACAAATGAACCTATCTACAAAACAGAAACAGACTTACAGACACAGAGAACAGACTTGCAGTTGCCGAGGGAGACGGGGGAGGGAGTGGGATGGACGGGGAGTAGGTGCAAACCATGACATTTGGAACGAGCAATGAGATCCTACTGTACAGCACGGGGAACTGTACCTAGTCTCTCAGGATGGAACATGGTGGAAGACAATATAAGGAAGAATATGTGTATCATTTTGTTGTACAGCAAGAATTGGCACAACATTGTAAATCAACTTTACTGTAATAAAAAATTAAAAAAAAATCTCACAGTGCCTCTGTGAGTTCATTCCTGGGTATCTCAGCACACCATTTGAGAATTCTGCCCCTGGATAATTTGCTCCCAAAGCTGAAACCCTTACCAACCTCCTCTTCCTTAAGCTTTCTCCTGGCATCAGTACAAGTCCTCCTCCATAGCAGGCGTGTAGTCAACATGCCGCATAAACAAGCACACACATCACGGCTTCTCTCCATCGCCCTATTCCACCCCAGGGAGCCCCAGGGAGGGGACATCTGAGAACTCACACCAGCCTCTGCAGCGGATGTTGAGAGTGTCGTAGCACATCCCAAAGCTGTTTTGCCCCGTCATCCTTCAAGGAATTTTTTGCCAAGCTCAGATGGGTCAGATTCTTGTTACTCTCCAGAGAATAGGTAAGACTTTTACAGGAAAGCAACGTGAGATCACAATTCTCCAGCCTGTGGGAAGACACAAGCAGACAGGATGCAATTTAATTCATGCCCATGACTGGGTTTTCTTCATCTCACGCTGAGAGAGAACGATTTCCATCTGGGCTTTCCTTCTAAATGCAAACACCCCATCTTACGTCTGTTAACCACCTCGCAGGGCTTCTCGGATTTAAAGGAGAGGAGAGCAACTTGGGCGTGATGAGGGACTGTGGATCAAGAAAACAACCGAGTGGGACAAAGAAAGAAGAGAAAGGGACAGCAATGACTAAAGAGTAAGTGACATATATCACTGAGTCACTTTGCTGTACACCTGAAGCGAACATAACATTGTAAGTCCACTTTACTCCAATAACATGAAAAGTGAGTGACAGATATGGAAGTGACATGAGGAGAGACGGGACCTCACAGGTGAAAGAAAAATACAAAGATGCATTAAAGGCATGAGCAGGCACCTGTGTTAGAAAAACTAAGATGTATAAGAAGGTTATGAAAACATTTTCATTAGCAGTGAAGGAAGCACAAATACAAACAGTAAAATATACTGTAATAACTTTGGTAACAAATGGTAACTAGATTATTATGATCATTTTGTAGTGCAGAAAAATGTCAGATCACTGGTGTCATACACCTGAAACTAATATTGTAAGTCACTTGTACTTCAGTTAAAAATAATAAAATGGTACTTGAGTCCCAAATAAACAGTAACGTATCATGTCCTGCTCAATAGATTGACAAAAGCTGTACCAAGAGTAGTGACTGTGGAGTTCCTGTTGTGTCTCAGTGGGTTAAGAACCTGACATCGTAGGGTTTGATGAGACGCAGGTTTGATCCCTGGCCTCGCTCAATGCGTTAGGGAGCCGGTGTTGCTGTGAGCTGTGGTGCAGGTCACAGATGCAGCTCAGATCTGGTGTTGCTGTGGCTGCGGTGTAGGCTGGCAGCTGAGTCTCTGATTCGACCTCTAGCCTGGGAACTTCCATCTGCTGCATCTGCAACTATAAACAGAAAAAGAAAAAAGAATCGTGACATTAAAAATAGTGGAGTTGGGGAAACTTTTGGTCCCACAACTTGTGGGACTGCACAGTGGTGCCAGTGCTCTGGAAACAAGCCTAGTAGAACTGATGATAAATGCTCTCCATGACACAGCAGTTCTGCTGGAATGTTCCTTATGGGGTGTGTGTGTGTGTGTCTGTAAAGGCAGCCCAGGCCTGGGCAGCAGGGAGGATGGGCACCTACGCTGTTGCACATTCATGCAGATGCCACCATGCAGCACTGAAGAGGCGCAGACTGTGGAAACAGCCAGACCCAGATCAGTACTCATGCTGGCTGCCCGGAACAAGGACACCTGCTCAACGGGGCCACTTATGTAAAAGTCTGCACAGTACACAACTGTGTTCTGTTTAAGCATCCATGTACAGTATAGGAAGGAGCCTGATCAACCCGATTCAGGATGGTTATTGGGGGTGGGGGTCCTGGGGCTGGGGGTCGTGTGATCAGTGACGAAGGGAGATAGTACTGGTGAGGTTCTGTCTCATAAACTGGAGGATGGATACATCAGGCTAATTATAACGATCTATTCCGGGATACTAAGTGTAAATATGAGCTTTTACGTAGATGTCTCTCTTTGTTTCTGTCTCTCTCTGTGTGTTTCTTTGTCTGTCTCTCTGTCTCTCTGTCTGTCTGTCCCCCTCTCCGGGTGTCTCCCTTTCTGTCTGTCTGTCTCCCTGTCTGTCTGTATTCCCCTCTGTCTCTGTTCCCCTTTGTCTGTTTCTGTCCCTCTGTCCATCCCAGATTAACCTTTCATTGTCCCATCCATGTCATTCACAATCACAAGACTTAATTTTGTTCCATTACACACGATTCCCCCCATTCCTCGTCTTCTCCTAGAAACGCTCAGTCTCCCCAACAAACAAGCAACGGCACGGCACCCCCAAGAAGACTTACGACAGCCTCTCCAGCTGGCCCCCTGACAGGTGGTGACATGGCTCAGACTCCTCCAGGGAGCTGCGTCTCAGCATCAGAGTCTTCAAGTGAAGGTTACTTTTGAGATTCCTAGCAAGATCGGCCCAGTTTTTAGGGGAGAATGGGCAATCTTCCAACCTACAAAAGGCCACACAAGAACACTGAACCTTAGCTGCTTGGGAAAGGGGTGCTCGCGTAGCTGCATGGGCCTCACCTGCCATCTCACATCCTCGTTATTCACCCAAGAGTGACTCAAGGGGTGATTTCCTCCTTCCCCCAGGGTACCCGCCTCAAATTCAACCATCTGAATTGCAAGTTATCAATACAAAGTGATGCACCCTTGGGTCATGACACATTGGCGAGGGCGAACTGCCAGGCTCTGATTCTAAGCTAGGGACTGACTGCTGCCCTTGAAATACGACTTCTTGCGTTTATTTGTCGAACCATCTTCAGGGTAAAGAATGTGATTCCATCACGGGAGAGAACGCTCTCCAAGTCAGAAAGCTGCCACCCCGTCTACCAAGTTTTCCGGCTCAAGCTGACCTGCTCAGAAAGACTCTTTAAACACAAAGACTCTTCTGTTGTGTGGTTTTAACATGATGTACCTTACCTTTGAGTTAATTTTAACCAGAGAGAGAGAGAGAGAGAGAGAGAGAGAGAGAGAGAGAGGGAGAGAGAGAGAGAGAGAGCGCTTGTGACTGAACAGACAATCCGAGTCCCAGGGCTGTTTCTCAGTCTGTTCCAGGTCTTACCTCAGACACCGTAGGAAACACCGTGGATGTTTCAAGCTGCTGCACAGAAATTCCATGACCTGGCATCTCACCTCCGTGTTTTGTATTTCCAAGGATCTCAGGTACTGATTTTCCACCGTAACTCTGATTAAGTCTTCATTCAACACGAGGGGACTTACATGCCTAAAGCTGCAGAGGTAAGCAGGGTTGGGTTATCTTAGGATCCTGTTAGCTCATTAATTCTTCTTTCTTAAATGGCTTTATTGGAGTGTAACTGAAATAACAAAAAACACAGCTCTCATAGATCGAATGCACCGAGTTTCATGACTGTGGGCCTATTCATACAGGCAACTATCAGCACAGTTAGGGTGTCTAAATTTCCTTTCCCCCTTTAGCTTTGTTGAGGTCGAATCGACGTGTAACATGTATCAGTTTCAAGTGTACACCTGTTGATGTGACACAGTTATGTCTCACAGAATCGTCACCTGTGTAGCATTTGCTCACGACTCTGTCTGGTCACAGACTTATGGCTGTGGGGTGAAAAATGCTGAAAGCATTTACATTCTCCTTTCTTAGCAACTTTTGAGTATGTGATACAGTATCGCTAACTCTCGTGGCCACGCTGCGCAATACAGCCCCAGAACTTACTCATCCTTTAACTGGGAGTTTGTGCTTTCTGACCAACGTCTCCCTATTTGCTAACTGGTGCTACATTCAGTCAGTCCGTATCTCGAGGGCCGTTTCTGTGCAGCCCAGCACTCTAACCTGGGTTCTCTTCTCAGCTCAGTCTTCTCGTTGGATGAGCTCATGTAAGTCATCTAACCTGCCAGAGCTTCTGTTTCAGGCCCACCGGAGAGAGCTCATGACATTCTCCGTGGAGGATGGCCATGGAATGAGCAAACATGATGTCTCTAAGAGACTGCATAGGCCTTGATATATTCAGGAAGGCACGAAAAATGAGAGCTAAGAAGAACACTAATAACAGCAGAGAGAAGAGGTCAGATACTGGTCAGGGGCCCTATGACACCAGGGGGACTATTTCAAGGAGTGTTGGTAAAGTATGGAGGTTCTGGGCCTTAAAAACCAGAGAGGACATATAGGATAGTAGCTAAGAGAACACACCTCACACAACACACAGAAATAAACTCAAAATGGCTTAAAGACTTCAGTATAAGAAACGATACCATAAAACTCCCAGAAGAGAATACAGACAAAATATTCTCACATCATACCAGTGTTTTCTTAGGTCAGTCTCTGAAAGCAATAAAAATAAAAGCAAACCTAAACACAACGGATCCAATCAAACTGACAAGCTGTTGCACAGCAAAGGAGACCATAAACTAAATGAATAGACAGCCAATGGAATGGGAAAAATATTTGCCAGCGATGGGGCTGACAAGGGCTTAACTTCTGAAATATGGCAACAGCTCATACAACTGATTCTGGAACCACTGATTCTGGAGTTTAAATCTGTATTCCAGTTACCTATCAGCGGTGTGAACTTGTGTCTCAGTTTCCTCATCTTTGAAATGGGATAACCTGCTTCTCAGGACGGTTGTTAGGTTTTAAGAGCATCAAAATGCAAAGCTAGACCCAAGACAGCCTAGCAGATGGAGACTTGCCACATAAAGATCTGTTGTGTTTTATTCCCCTTTTTTTCTTTTTTTTTTGCCTTTCGTCATTTTAGGGCCGCATCCGCGGCATGTGGAGGTTCCCAGGCTAGGGGTCTAATTGGAGCTGTAGCCACTGGCCTACGCCGCAGCCACAGCAACGCGGGATCCGAGCCGCATCTGCGACCTACACCACAGCTCACGGCAACGCCGGATCCTTAACCCACTGAGCAAGGCCAGGGATCGAATCCACAACCTCATGGTTCCTAGTCGGAGTCGTTAACCACTGCGCCACGACGGGAACTCCTCTGTTGTGTTTTTTTCTATTGAAGGTAATGTTGCAGTGATTGTATTGTCCATTTCTCCCAGAATTTGCAGGTGGATTTTTCTGGGGTGGTTTTAAAAAAAAGTGACCCTTGGGTCAAGGTGTACATGCGGTTTTCATTTTGTAGAGTCTGCCCAACTACCTCCTCTCTTCCCTCCTTCACAGAAATCTTATGCCTCCCAACCCAGCTCCGATTTACCTTCCTTGGTGAGGCTTATAACACGCAGGGACCTGCTGCTGCCAGTGCATTAGGGGTGTGTGTTGTGGTGACAGAGAAGGTGAGACTCAGGCCATCTGAGACAGAGCGCGTTCCCCAAGCCAACCAGCCGTGTGACCTCAGAAAAGTCAGTTAACTGCTCTGATTCTCACTTAAAAAAACAGGATTGGAGTTCCCACCAAGGCACAGTGGCTTAAGAATCTAACTGCAGAGGAGGTGTGGGCTGGCTACCTGGCCTGGGAACTTCCATAGGACACAGATGCATCCACAAAAGAAAAATCAGGGTAACAGTACTTACGTCAGAGGAGTGCAGTGGTAAAGCATACTAAGTGCATGCTCAGCACACCGCCGTTCGGAGAGTTAGAAACAACTAGGACTTTCAGTTTTTTGAGGAACCTCTGTACTGTTCTCCTTAGTGGTTGTACTATTCCCTCCACTTCCTCACCAACCCTTACTATCCCTTGTATTTTTGAGGGTGGCCATCCCAACCGGTGTGAGGTGCTATCTCATTGTGGTCTTGATTTGCATTTCTCTCATGTTTAGTGATGCTGAGCACCTTTTCATGTACCTATTGGCCACCTGTATGCTTTTTTTTTTTGAAAAACCAACTCACTTATATGTGAAATCTAAAGGGGCAAAACTCACAGAAAAAGAAATCTGATTTACGGCTGTCAGAGGCAGGGGTGAGGGAATTGGGTGAAGGTCATCAAAAGGTACAAACTTCCAATTATAAGATAAATAAGTCCTGGGGATGGGAATTTTTGGTATATTTCAAAGTTGCTGAGAGACAAGACACTTAAAAGGAAAAAAATTTTTTTGGTAATTATGTGAAATGATGGATATTTATTAAATTTATTATGGTCATCGTTTCGCAATATACATATGCCAAGTCAGGATGCTGTAAAACTTAAACCTGGACACAGGGTTGTACATCAATTACATCTCACGAAGACTAGGAAAAAAAACAAAAAACCCTGTGGTTGTGGATGACTTTGTCAAGTCCAGTGTGAGCCGAGAGAGAATAAACAAGCTGAACGGGAAACTGACTGTTGCCATGAAATCCCTTCCAACCAGGATGGGTCTTGTACTCACATCAGCTTTTGCAGCTTACAGTGCGGGTGCATCAGGGCTGAAGAAAGAGCCGTCACTGAGTCTGCATCCATGGTACTGTCCGTCACAGCCAGGACTTCCAGGCTCTCAAGGGTCCACAACACGGAGCAGAGATCTTGCCACCAGAAGGAGCACCTGTCGTGGCCTTCTGATCTGGGGGACGGAAGGGAGAGGAGAGAAGACGGCTCATCATTAGAGAGGAAGCTTGAGCAGACCTACCAGCAAAGCTGGGGCTAGGGTAAGACCACAGACCCCTTTATGACTCCTGTAAGAGGCCCTCATTTAAAAAAAAAAAATGCCCAGTGGAACTGTTAAAGATTTCTCATTGCATTCCAGCAAGAGTCACGGCCTGGCTCACATTTCCCCACGACTTAGGAAGTAAGGGAAGGGGGTTGCTTTTTGTTTGGCTGCCCTTACCGCACGCACAAGTGCCTGGGCCAGGGATCAAACCCATGCCACCGCAGTGACAACACTAGATCCTTAGGTGCTGGGCTACCAGAGAACTCTAGGGAGCTGCTTTTTAATCACTTATGATTTCTATGGGACAGAGGTTAGGATGCAAGGTGTAAACCATATTCTTACTCTGTGCTTATAAAATTGTCATTAAAAAGAAAAAAACTCCATGGAGTTCCCGTCATGGTGCAGCGGAAGCGAATCTGACTAGGAACCATGAGGTTGCGGGTTCGGTCCCTGGCATCGCTCCCTGGGGTGACAATACCACGTTGCCGTGAGCTGTGGTGTAGGTTGCAGACATGGCTCGGATCTGGTGTTGCTGTCGCTGTGGTGCAGGCCGGCAGCTGTAGCTCCAATGAGACCCCTAGCCTGGGAACCTCCCTATTCCGCAAGTGTGGCCCTAAAAATTAAGAAAAAAAAAATCTCCATATAGGAGCAGAACAAGGGAGAATTATTCTTTTTTGGGGGCCTTGGGGAGTACAAAATCCCAAGTCATGAGCCAACTCAACACCTAGAGTACTTTGGCTGCGGGAACACCTTCGATTTTCTCTTTCATCCTCCCCTATCACGGAAAGCCCCATTGGACAGCACTTCCCTGGAGACTAAAAGGCTTATGATAAGCAGAATTAGGGGTGACAGATGAAACAAAGTCCCCACATGTGGGGGGAGGGAGTGAATTCTCCCACTTTTAGCACAGAAATCTGCACCCCGGGAACACCTTCTGTTCCCTTCTTAAGACCGAAAGCACCATGTGCAAGGGATCCCCCTTGGGACGGGCGGTCACCCGAGATGCCTGGGAGATGACAGGTCAAGTCCACATCTGGACCTGCAACCTCCCCGGAGGAGAGAGCCCGGCACTTACTCGGGGGAAGGAAGGGAGTCTGCGTACAGCTGCCCCGCAGTGGTGCCCAGCAGGTGAACGGCCAGCTCTAACTCCTGCAGACGCCGGCAGCGCTTAAGGCAAAAGGCAGACACTTGCACGTCTTTGCTCCTATTGATGACCAAGACGGCTTTGCGACAGTCGCTTAGGGTCTGAGTCACAAAGGCCTCCTCCTGGATCTCGTGCAGGCAGTCGAATAACTGCGGGACCCCATGGTGCCTGGTAGGCGGGTGGCTTTCCTGGGGCAGGGATGCGATTTTCAGCAATTTCTGCTTGTTACCCAAGGACACCTTGCATCTGAACAGCTGCTCCACGGCGAGGGCACACGTTTCGTTGAGAAGGCCGAATAAGAAAAGCGCCATCTGGGCGAGATGGTTTCTCTTTCTCCCCGGCTGTGCTATCAGGCGTAGGATGTAAAACCGGTCCAAAGCCTGGAAGTTCCTGAGTCTCTGCGGGAAGCAGAGAACGTACAGCAGGGCAGCAAAAAATTCCTGGAAGGTCAGGAGGGCAAAGGCGTAAAGGTCTTCGTGGCCTGCCACCCTTCGAAAGATATTCATGCCCAGAAAAGCAGCGACGTCCGTTTCACCCAGCCTGGCCAGCTCGAGGTGTGTCTTATTAAACACCCATCTCCTTTCCCACATTCCCTCCGCGGCCAAGGAGCACAGACCTTTCAGCTGTTCTCGGTGGGTCTTATTGGAAAGGTTTTTGGACTTGGTTGAAAACAAGCTGGAGAGATAGTGGACAAAGACAGCGGTGGCGTTTGGAAAGATCTGCTGCAGATGTGCCCCTCTCCCCACCTGCTGTTTCAGACAACAGCACACCACCCAGCAGACCACAGGGACCTGGCACATGGAAAAGAGAATCGTGTTTCCCGTGACAAAACTCAAGGCTTCATCGGCTTCGTTCTCGTTTCCGAAATACGTCCTGAAATACCTGGTTCTTTCAGGCACGCTGAACCCCGTCAGGGTGATCACGGAGGGGCGTTTCAGAAAGGGACGCACGTTCTGCCAAGAGGAGAACCTCAGAAAAATCAGGAGCGTGGCCTCGGGAAGCATCCTTTTGCTCAGCAAACTGGTCAGGAGGGCCGACCAAGGCAACTTCTGGTTCCAGTCTTCGCTCAGGCCCTCAGGCCCATCCGTGAGGGTCCAGGTGAGCTCCTCGAAGCCGTCGAAGAGCAGCAGAAGTTGGTCTGGCTTGGACAGAATCTTAGACGCCAGGGCCTGGGTCCCAGACAACTTCTGTGCAATCAGCTCACAGAAGCTCTGTTCGTCCCCCGGGCCCAAGTCCCGGCAGTGGACGTAGAAAGCGTGCCAGAGCTTGTGGGGGTAAAACTCGTTCTTTGCCCAGGCTAACATCACCATTTTGGCCTGGCTTGTCTTCCCAACCCCGGCGGCCCCCCGGAGGACCACGGTCTTGGGCTGTCTTCCTTGAGGTCTTCTGGGAAGAAGAAGACAGGGTAGGACCGTCTCCTCTCTGCAGACGTCTTGATAAAAGAAGTCCACGTGGTTCCCAGGCCAAGAGGTCCTGTCCAGGATGGTTGAATATTCATCCATCACACGCCGTTTGTACTCCTGAATTTTACCTGGATGAACAAGATGGGAGAAAACCAGCGGTATGACATTAGCTGTTTCTGAAACTAACTGAACAGCCAGAAGAAGAGCCCTGATGTCCACTTCCAGCCCCAGGACACACCGGCATCAATCCTGTGCTTTTTCTGACAGCACTGCGTTAATTAAGAAGCTGCGAGGAACTGGCCGACAACTTCAAGTGGCTTAAACAAAGCAAGAACAGATTTTCATCTTGGAAATGGTGGACGGGGTTGTAAAGATGTCGAAATTAGTTTGGTGACCCCATAGCTTCTATTCATTTCATAATTCTATTCGTTCTTTCTTGAGCTCGCTTCGGCAGCACATATACTATTAGTTCTCTCTATTTCTTAGCTCCCAGAAATGGCTGAAGTCGCTTTTTCTGTGTTATTTGTATTCTCTGTGGGCAGAAGGAATATGCCCACAGCTCCTGTCTACTTTTATTCATACAAACTGAAATACTCAGGAACTGTCTATATATGTCTCATAGCCTAGAGCAGTCACATTAATCACCCCAACATCAAGGGGACCTGGAGGAAAATTATTTATGTCTCTTAGGGCCAGGCACATTTTCATCTCTCAGTAAAACAGGATTCCATTAGCACAGGAGGAGGGAGCGTTAGATACGGCATAGGGAGTTAACAGGATCTGTCACAGACCTGTCTCTCTCAACTTGTGATTCTGTTTCTCCCCTCTCCTCACCTGGAAATGTTGCAAATCAGAAAGCATGTCTGGTTCCAGCTGTGATCCTGGCTGACAGGTAGAAGGAACTTAATCAAAGTCTGAGATCTATTTTCTTATTAGCGTTATGACCTTAAGCCATAGGACCTTTGCTCCTTGGTCCTGCCATCTCTAAAGTTCAAGTACACATGATTCCGACTCAGCCCATAGGGTTAAAACCATCAGCTCTCCAGGGTGGGTGAGGGCGTGAGATGGGGCTATGTAAAGCCTAGAAGGGGTGACCTCACAGTCCATTCCCTGTGTGTCTCTTTGGAAGATTACAACGTTTTTCCTTTGGCCCTGGGTCCCTTCCAAGCTCATCTCTTTACACAAGCCTCCAAGAAGGCTGTTTTCACACACAGACCTAGCTTGGTTTCTTTCTAGAATTCTACTTTTTATGGTTGAGGATAGCGGAGCAGGGGGAGGCGGTATGGATGAAGACACCCGCTGTATCTGCCACCTATCAACTGCCCAGCGTGGCGACAGCCCTCCAGCTTTGCTGGACCATCCCTTCCCAGTCTGCTCTGTCCCGTTGGATGGAGGCTGGCCCGACCATCAGCCTGCCTCATCAGTGCAGGAGCCAGTGGCCACCAGCCAGAGCATTTCACCATCTCATTCCCCGAGGACTTCACGGCCTCACTTCATTCCAGGGAGTCAGCTCCAGGACTTGCATTGGAAAAATGAGAAAATAAGCATTCTTCCCGCCCCTCCTTGATGTTTGCTCAGCAGACAGAACTAACATGCTTAAGGTAGCTGGTGGCGGAGATGGCCACTGTGCCGAGGAGGGACCGCTCAAGGCTGGATCGAACAGAAGGAGAGAGAAGTCACACTCCAGGATGTAGCTTGAGCCCCTGCATCCAGCTGGCCGGTGGCTAGCCTTCCTTCTCAGGCGAGCCCACAACAATTGCCTTTTTTTCCTCCCCCCCCCCCCCCGGAGTTCTGATTCACAAAAGAGACACCAGACAGACTCATTTACAATCTGTCTCACCTTAGGATCCGAGCTTCTCCTTCCAACCCACAGCCCGCTCCCCTCCAGGGTGGGCGCGAGGCTGGCACCTACCGGATTCATCCTCCTCCAGATTCACTTGCATGTCTCTTGGCTCCAGGGGCTCCGGTTTCAAGTCAGGTAAAATGTCTGCAACAGATGAATAAAGGAGCCTGTCTCGTTGGAACCGTGAGACCGTCAGAACAAGGAGAGTGCGAGCGCCGTGGAGACAGGACTTGGAGAGCATCATGGAGACGGAGCGGGCTGCGCGACCTTTTATAGTAGCGGCCACGCCGTTGGGGAGTTGCATTCTCTCACCGACTTAATTCAGGGAGAAGAAAATCACCTGGACCCCCCCCCATCGCGATGTTAGAAAGTCAGAGTATGGTGCTGTGGAGGGGGGTGATTTTTTAAAATTTTTGCCCAATGAGTGGCATGTGGACAGGGACTGAACCCATGCCACAGCAGTGACTCGGGCTACAGCAGTGACAACGCCTCTGATCCTTAATCTGCTGCACCATAAGGGAATTCCCAAGGAAGGTAATTAATAACACAAATGTATACCCCAGCCCAACACTGCACTCATGCACATATATGCAAAGTACACAAACCCTTTAATATACATGTATGTGCATTTAAGAAGCAACCTAAATGTCCACTGACAGATGAATGCATAAAGAAGGTGTGGTACATATATACAATGGAATGCTATTTAGCCGTAAAAAAGCATGAAATCATGCCATTTGCAGCAACATGGATGGACCTAGAGATTATCATGCTAAGTGAAGTAAGTCATCGAAAAACAGGTATCATTTGATATCACTTATATGTGAAGTCTAATGAAATGATACCAATAAGCTTATAAAACAGAAACAGACTCAGATTTTAAAACCAAATTTATGGTTGCCAAAGGGGAAACGTGTGTGTTTGTGTGTGCATGTGCATGTGTGTGTGTGGGGGAGGGAGAGAGAGAATTTAGACGGTTGGGACTGACATATACACACTACTATGTATAAAATAGGCAACAATGACGTACTGTATGGGACAGGGCAACCTACACAATACTGTGTAATAACCGCTATGGGAAAAGAATCTGAAAAGGAATGGATAAACATGTATGTATAACTGTTTTACTTTGCTGTATACCTGAAACTAACACAACTCTAAGTAAACTATACTCCAATAAAATTTATTTAAAAAATGAGGAAAATTTTAAAAATATGATATGAGGAGTTCCCATCGTGGCTCAGCGGAAACGAATCCGACTAGGAACCATGAGGTTGCGGGTTCAGTCCCTGGCCTTGCTCAGTGGGTTAAGGATCCGGCGTTGCCGTGAGCTGTGGTGTAGGTGGCAGACGCGGCTTGGATCCCACATTGCTGTGACTGTGGTGTAGGCCGGCGGTTATTAGACCCCTAGCCTGGGAACCTCCACATGCTGCGGGTGAGTCCCTAAAACGACTGAAGACAAAAAACAAATATATGATATGATCCTCTTTGTTTTTTGGTGTCAGGACCATCCTCCTCCTCCACTGCTGCCTTACTCAGGTGGCCAGTATGAGTGTCCGGTATTTAATTCTCGATTCCATCCCCGCCTGGTACGCCGGGTTCTTACTCACCCTTTAGCTCCATCTGTACCCGAAGACACAACTCTGTCTGGTTCATCTTGGCGAGGATGTCGTGAGTCACCTCCCAAGCTAGCCGTCCGGGGAAGCGCTCTGTCAGGAGATGAACCACCTCCCCCCACCTGGCTGTCTTCACCTGGTCCCATGTGATGGGGATGGAGCTGGGTCTGGGGCTCGCTTCCACCAAAAGCTGCTTGAACCTCTGTAGGTTCTCCTTGCTTAAATAGATCAAGTATAGCATGACCCCATTTTTGAAAGGGAAAGTGGAGGAGGAAGAAGATGAGAAGAAAGGAGAGGAGGTGGAGAAAGGAGAGGGGTGAGGGGCGGGGGAGGGAGAGGAGGAGGAGTCAGAATTCACATCACTCATCTTTACTCAAGGCCGAGGAGCACAGCACCATTGGGAAGAGAGAGTGGACGGGACCTGTGGAGATACGAAGTTACAAGAAAATGAAAACCACACCCAAGAGGACAGATTTACTTAATCCACGTTTGGTGGCACAAACCACGTGCTAAGTATCCTGTGGTCCACCTTTTCTCAAAGATTCTCTGACCTGTGGAGGAACCCAGAGGCCCATTCAGCATCTGGCCTCAGTGTTGAGACACAAACCCACTTTGTAGTTTTTATTCTCAGTGCCACTTATTAGCAAGGTAATGGTGGGCAGATTGCAGAAGCTTTTTTGTGCGTCTTTTCTCATCTTTGATTCTGGGATCTCATCATTTGTGTTCGTGCGCTTGGCGTATTCTCAAATACGTCCACAAGCACATTTACGACAGTGCCTGGTCCCCCACAGCCAGCAGCTACTCAGCGCTTCCTTCTATACCACGATTATTTTAAAGACTCAATGGGAAGTTACGAAAAGCACCTGAAATCAAGGGTATGTGATGCAGCTTCTCCACCATCACATTTTTGTCTTCTTTTTTTTTTTTTTTTAAACAGCTGCACTTGTGGTATATGGCAGTTCCCAGGCTAGGGGTCGAATTCGAGCCTCTGTTGCTGGCTTACGCCACAGCCACAGCAGTGTCAGATCCAAGCCCCATCTGTGACCTACACCACAGCTCACGGGAATGCCAGATTTTTAAACCACTGAGCGAGGCCGGGGATCGAACCCGAGTCCTCATGGATAATAGTTGAACTCAATCCATTGAGCCACAGTGGGAACTCCTTTTTTGTCTTCTTTCATTGTGCTTATTATTGTGTATAAAAAGTGTTATGTGGAAGAGAAGAGAGAAAAAATTACATCACTAGCTGGAGAGGGACTTTCATCTTGGTCTTCTTACTACTAACACACTCTTGCTTCTCCGAGTTTTCTTTTTTTTGAACACATCTGCAGCATGCAAAATTTCCCAGGCCAGGGACCAAACCTGAGCCACAGCAGTGACAGTGCCAATTCCTTAAGCCATGGAGCCACCAGGGAACTCCTAAATTATCTTTTATTATCATCTTTTAACTCTCATCGCCATCATCTAAGAACTTCCTGGATACTTCCCTTAAGCCATCATGTATTGAGCAGGGACTCAAAGGTTTATCTCCTTCAGTTCACTGCAGCGGTTTTGGATAAGCGTAAGCTCCCTGTGGATGAAAACCAACACTTCAAATTGCCACTCAACCTTCACCCCCACTCTGGATTCTGTTAGTTCTGGTATTTGAGCACAAGAAAGACCTACATCCAAAAAAAAAAAAAAGGAAAGATCTCAAATACACAACCTACCTTTACACCTCAAAGAACTAGGAAAAGAAAAACAAAGCCCACTTGGACCTGGTGAACTCTGTATCTGACACAGTATAACTGTAAGAAAATGAGATGATGTGGAAAAATAAGAGGTAGAAAGAGAGAGGGGATGAAAAACCCCACTCACCCCTGAAGGGAATTAGGCTTCCTGGTTCATTCCTGTCACAGGTATCTCCCAAAGCAGAAAGAGAAAGCACTTGGTCTGCCCAACCTTCCACTTTAATAGGCTCTGGGCGTCCGGGCAATTGACATCCTCCCTTCCCGTTGGCTGGGGCTGGCCAGTTATATTCCTGAGGGCCACAGACTTGAGAACATTGAGCATCCTAGGTTGGTGAATAGGGCCTCAAGGCTTGTTCCCACAGGTGCTTCAAACTTAGGAAGGGGAGTTCCCGTCCTGGCTCAGTGGTTAACGAATCCAACTCGGAACCATGAGGTTCCGGTTCGATCCCTGGCATCGCTGTGCGTTAAGGATCTGGCGTTGCCGTGAGCTGTGGTGTAGATCGCAGATGCGGCTCGGATCCCGCGTTGCTGTGGCTCTGGTGTCAGCCGGCGGGTGCAACTCCGATTAGATCCTTAGCCTGGGAACCTCCACATGCTGCGGGTGCGGCCCTAGAAAAGACAAAAATAAATAAAAAATAAAGTAAAAATAAAAAAATAACTTAGGAAGGGGCTGGCCCCCTACCTTTTAGATCCAGGAAAAACAAGTGGCTTCAGAGAATGATGGGTTTGGAGAGCTCCCCAAGACTCACTGAGGGCTAACCATGCAATCGACCCGAAGGTCCTGCATCTGACAGAAAACATCTAGAGCGATTAATTGCACAATCTTGTTCACATGAGCATCTCCCATCTTCGGAGTGTAATTTTACTGAGCAAAAGGAGGGTTTCTGTACCCCCAGGACCTGACGGAGCTCCCAAAGCAACAGACTTTGTCAAAAGGGAAACGCAGAGACAGAGGAAGCAGGAAAATCTCTCTCACAAACACACAAGTACACACACACCTACGCACACATGTCGGCAGTAGTTGTTCCATGGGATATTTTGGGTTTTCTGATAGGTAATCAAGTCATCTGTGCCTATAGTTTAATATCTTCCTTTTCAATTCTTAGGTCTCTAATTGCTTCCTAATCACTAACTTAAGTTTAAAATTAGTTACAGTTGTCGATTGCCTAGACCCTCAGAGCCTATTAAAGTGGAAGGCTGAGCAGATGAAGTGCTTTCTCTTTCTGCTTTGGGAGATGGTTGTGACAGAAAGAACCGGGAAGACTAATTCGCTTCAGGGGTGTGTTAAATGAGTCAAGATTACTCATGTAATTGGCCAGTGCTGCCAATGCGAAGTTCAACACCGTTAAGCCTGTCCTGTCGGGTTCCTGACCTAAGGGGAAAAGCTCTGTGTTTACGATGGTTTGGTTTCAAGGGTGGTTTTCCTGGCACTGGGAGGAGAAACGGTCACTAGATTTCAGCTCCCGGGGTCTTGAAAGCTCTCAACTTCCGATGCTCTACGGGCCCCTCAGATGGTAGGAGGGGTACTGACAGCAATGGGCTTGGCTGAAGTGGAAGAGACCATTTACGTCAGGGCAGCAGGGTATTCGAAAATGAAAAATTTATTGAAATACAGTTGGTTTACAGTGCTGTGATAATTTCTGCTGTACCACAAAGTGATTGTTATACATTTATTCACATCCATTACTTTTTTTTTCAAAAAAATTTTTATGAGAGTGTAGTTGATTTTACAATGTTGGGCCAGTTCCTGCTGTGCAGCGCTGTGACCCAGTCACACATATACATACATTTCTTTTCTCATAATATCTTCCATGGCGCTCTATCCCAGGAGACTGGGTATAGTTCCCTGTGCTGCACAGCAGGATGTCATGCATATCCATTCTAATGTGGGACGGACGGGGAGCTGGGGGTTGGTGGATGCAAACTACCACGCATCCATTTGTTTTCAGGGTCTTCACCCATGTAGATGATCACAGAAACCTGGGGAGAGTTCCCTGTGCTAGACAGCAGGTCCCCAGTGGCCAGTCGTTACATCTGCCTCAGTGTGCACATGCCTGTCCCAAACCCTCAGTCCATCTCTTCCCTTCCTTCCACATTGTTTTCTAAGTCTCTGAGCCTGTGTCTGTTCGGTAAAGAAACGGAGAGCCGGGGTTTTTAATAAGAAACCCAGCTCTGCCTCTCCTCTCCCAGCTGGGGGTGATTGACACCTAGAAGAGAAGCCTCAGCCCGGATCTGGAGCAGCTGGGTCTTGTGGCCTCTTGACCAATCCAGGGATACGCTGGGACGCCGGGGGCGGGACGCCAGGGGCGGGACGTCCAGGACAGACCTGATTGGAGTGTGAGGGACCCCAGGGCCAATCACAGGCTGGGGGAGGGGTGGAGTCGGCCATTTCTCTGAGGTTCCAGCATCCGGGTGCCTGGACGCTCGCAGGAGGTTAGTCGTCTGGCTGGTAAGTGGTGTCTCCTTTTTCTGTGGCTTCAAAACTTTCTCTTTCTGTGGCTTCTTTCCACTTGTTGGGTTCTTCTAGCATCTTTTCTTTCTTTCAAAAACAGCTTTGAGGTATAATTGATATGTGAAAAGCGCTGTACATACTTAGCATATAGAACCGGATGAGTTTGAATGTAGGCTTACACCACAACCAAGGGAATAGATTTAACCATCACCTCCAGAAGTTTCTTTGTGTTTGTGTGTGTGTGTGTGTGTGTGTGTGTGTGTGTGTGTGTGTGTGTGGTGGGGGTAGGAACATCTAACATGAGACCTACCCTCTCAACACAATTGTCAGGGTACAACACAGTGTTGAAGACTTGGGGCGCTTGGCTGTGCTGCATGCAGGCCCCCAGAACCAGTTCACCTTGCAGAACTGAAACCTTACATCATGGGATATGCACGCAGTAGGGTTTAATTTTTCCTTAAAGAAGGAGACCCTGCCATTCCTGACAGTGTGGATGAAATCGGAGGACGTCATCCCCTGTGAAGGAAGCCAGGCCCAGAAGGAAAATACCGTGGGCTTCCATGTCTGTGAGGTACAGAAAAGACTCAAAATTTGGGAGTAGATACTAGGACTGTGGTTCGAGGAGCTGGGGAGGGAGAAACGCGGGGTTGATGTTGCTGGTGTTTCTTAATCAGCAGGAATCTCTTGCACCTGTGCCCTCCCACGGAGGCTCCGTGCTCTCAAGGCCCAGGACTTTCTCTAGGTCTTTGAGACCTGCCAGCTGAATCTCTCTCTTGCTGTATTTTCCCCTCCTGGGTGTTTGCACCTTTCCGTGACCACGGCCCTGTTGCCCTCTTTCCACGGTCCCTGACTCAGTCTGATGCAGCCCTTGACTCTGATGCCTTTCCTGGCCTTGCTTGTTCTACGCACAGTATAAGCTCGTGGGCCCTTGTAGGAGCCCCTCTCCTCAGGACACTGGACACCTGTGATACCGATGACAATTGATCCTCACAGCTCAGGGCTCCCGTGTTGTGAATATACCTGCTCCCTGGAATATATTTTTAACCTCAAATCCATCGTAGGCTGCTTTCCCTGGCCAATCCTGGGCTTGCAAGGCAGGTGGAAAATCTGAGTCACCTGACACAGGCCCCCACCTGAAGTTGAACCAGGCAGTGCTCTGCCTTCTTGTTTGAACTCGGCTCTCAGCCTCTCTACAAGTATCCTTTCTGTGGGTCTATCTGGTGCCACTTTTGCGGGTGACATGGCTGTTGAACAGCCCCGAGAGTAGCGATGAAATAGAACATCATGTCCCCAAACTCAAGGCTGTGATGTGCTTCACAGAACAAAGGGCATCAGATACGTTTATTTTAATTTTATTAGTATATAGTTGCTTTACAGTGTTGTGTTTCAGTTGTATAACAGTGACTCAGTTATAAATAAATTCAAGGCTTTTCAGGTTTTCCCCCATATTTTGGTACATAACATTGAATAGATTTCCCTGAGCTCTATTGTAGGTCCTTGTTAATAATTTTATATATAATAATGCATATGTTAATGCCAGTCTGCTAATTGATCCTTCCTCCCCACATGTCCCCCTTGGTAACCATAAGTTTGTTTTCAAAATCTGAGTCTGTTTCTGTTTTGTAAGTAAGTTCATGTGTATCATTTTAAAAATCAAGTTCCACTTCAGTGGTATATGATGTCTTTTTCTGTCAGACTTACTTAGTATGAGCATCTCTAGTTGCATCCATGTTGCTGCAAATGGCATTATTTCTTTCCTTTTTAATGGCTGAGTAGTATTCTATCATACATATGTAGCACATGTTTTTTAGATGTTATTTATATGATTTTTATTTTTTTTATTATAGCTGGTTTCCAGTGTTCTGTCAACTTTCTACTGTAACCTGTGTAACCTGGTTACACATGCATGTATAATTCTTTTTTCTCACATTATCGTGTTCCATCATAAGTGACTGCATACAGTTCTCAGTGCTGTACAGCAGGATCTCATTGCTTATCTATTCCAGAGGCAATAGTTAGCATCTATTAACCCCAAATTCCCAGGCTATCGCACTCCCTCCCGCTCGGCAACCACGAATCTATTCTCCAAGTTCATGATTTCCTTTTCTGAGGAAAGGTTCATTTGTGCTGTATATTAGATTCCAGATATAAGTAATATCATATGGTATTTGTCTTTTTCTGACTTACTTCACTCAGTGTGAGAGTCTCTAGTTGCATCCATGTTGCTGCAAATGGCATTATTTTATTCTTTTTTTATGGCTGAGTAGTATTCCATTGTGTATATATACCACATCTTCCTAATCCAGTCACCTGTCAGTGGACATTTGGGTTGTTTCCATGTCTTGGCTGTTGAGAGTAGTGCTGCAGTGAACATGGATGTGCATGTGTCTTTTTCAGGGAAAGTTTTCTCTGCATATATGCTCAAGAGTGGGATTGCTGGGTCATATGGTAGTTGTATGTATGGTTTTCTAAGTTACCTCCATACTGTTTTCCATAGTGGTTGAACCAGCTTACGTTCCCACCAACAGTGCAGCAGGGTTCCCTTTTGTCCTCATCTCCTGCAGCATTTGTTATTTGTAGCACATCCTCTTAATCCATTTCTCTGTCGATGGACACTTAGTTTGCTTCCATGTCTTGGCTGTTGGAAATTGAATAAGGTGTCTTTAAACAGAGCTATACATGAAACAACTTTATGTGTTGATTGACAAATATCAACAGAGACTTGAGGGACCCTAATTCTGTATTTCCTGTGGAAGCAGTCATTCTGTAGTCACTAATTGAGGGTCTGGCGACCTTATAAGACCTAAGTGCTGTGAATAATGAGAACTGAGACTCGGGTATACCTGCAACAGGAAATGATGCATGCTTAGTGAGCACCTCATGTGTATGCCACGTACAAGGGAATGTAGGATAGTAGGAGGCAGACAGGGACTTCTAAACACAAACCTTCACAGCCCACATGTGAGCTTGTGAGATCTGCTCATTCAGTTCTCTGTCCCCATTTCCCAGTGTAGCCCTGAGGAGCTAATTTCACATGTTGTGACTCTGGCTGATAACATGGTGTCATGCGCTGAGTGATTAGAACACCAGTGTCTCACTAGATGTTAGTTTCCAGATATAAGTGATACTGTGGTGTTGGTCTTTGTCCTTCTGACTTCACTTAGTATAATAATCTCTAGATCCATCCATGTTGCTGCAAATGTCACTATTTCATTCCTTCTAGGACTGAGTAGTTTTCCATTCTGTATAGGTACCACTTCTTCTTTACCCATTCCTCTGTGGATGGACATTTAGGTAGCTTCCACATCTTGGCTATTGTAAATAGTGCTGCAATGCACAGTGGTGTGCATGTATCTTTTCGGATTAGAGTTTTCTCTGGATATAGGCCCAGGAGTGGGATTGCTGGGTTAAAACTTGTGTATTTAGTATATTTGGTTTTAAATGAACCTCCATACTGTCCTCCGTAGTGGTTGCACCAATGTGTATTTCACCAACACTCTAAGACTTCCCTTTTCTCCACACCCTCTCCAGCATTTATCGTTTGTAGGCTTGTTGATGGCCATTCTGACTGGTGTGAGGTGACACCTCATTGTAGTTTTTTTCCCTTTATTTTTACAGCCACACTTGTGGCATACAGAAATTTGAGGACTAGGGGTTGAATTCGAGGTGCAGCTGCAGGCCTACACCACAGCCATGGAAACACCAGATCCCAGCCACATCTGGGACCTTCACTGCACCTTGCAGCAATGCTGGATCCTTAACCCACTGGGCAAGGCCAGGGATTGAACATGCACCCTCACGGA
Organism: Catagonus wagneri; assembly: GCA_004024745.2. Classification (NCBI taxonomy): domain Eukaryota; kingdom Metazoa; phylum Chordata; class Mammalia; order Artiodactyla; family Tayassuidae; genus Catagonus; species Catagonus wagneri. Next base: position 1,820,705 of record PVHT020000439.1, on the reverse strand, counting down.
CATTATGTTGGATTCTCAATCCACTGAGCCACAGTGGGAACTCCTCATTGTAGTTTTGACTTGCATTTATCTAATTAGCAATGATGAACGTCCTTTATGTGTCTTTGTCTTCTTTGGAGAAATGTCTATTTAGGTCTTCTGTCCATTTTTCAGTTTTTTTTTTTTGTTTTTTGTTACTGAGTTTTGTGAGCTGTTCCTGTGTTTGGAAATTAAGCTCTTGTCAACAGCATTGTTTGCATATATTTTCTTCAATTCCATAGGTCGTCTTTTTGTATCATTTCCTTTGATGGGTAAAATCTTGGAAGTTTGATTAGTTCATGTTTGTTTATTTTTGTTTCTATTTCCGTTACCTTGGAAGACTGAGGTAAGAAAACATCGGTACAGTTTAGGTCAGAGTGTTTTGCCTGTGACCTCTTCTAGGTGTTGTAGGCTGTTTTGTCTTTTTATTTAAGTCTTGAAGCTATTTTGAGTTTATTTTTGTGCATGGTGTGAGGATGTGGTATATATACACGATGGAATACTACTCAGCCATAAAAAAGAGTAAAATAATGTCATTTGCAGTAACACAGATGGGATTAGAGACCCTCATACTTAGTGAAGTCAGTCAGAAGGAGAAAGACAGATACCATATGATATCACTAATAACTGGAATCTAATATACTGCACAAATGAACCTTTATGCAGAAAAGAAAATCAAGGACTTGGAGAACTTTATATTATCTTGATACTTGTTTTCCAGTATCTGTTTTATGTTTTTATTCCTTTCTTGTCATTTTTTGAATAAACTGCTTTCCATCATTCATTGTTTTCCTTAACTTGGTTACACATTCTCTCTTGTTTTTCCTAGAGTAGCTACTCTAGAGGGTTCAGTGTTCGTCTTTGACCGGTGGTACACCGGGGTACATCCTGATTTTCTGACCAAAACACGAACTTTGAAATAGTTGTGCTTTGGGTACTTTGCTTTCATCCTTTCTGTTACTGCTTTCGTATTTCACTATGTATGTTATAAATTCCCTAAGATGTTACTGTCAAGTGTCCCTATTCTTGCATGTTTATTCACACGCTAGCCACTTCTGTGCTCTTTTTTCCTGTATGTGCTGCCATGCTTCCATCTGGAATGGTTGTTAGGTGGTTTTGAGTGGTACGTATGTCTGCTGACAGTGAATTCTGTGTCATCTTTAGTGCTTAACTGTCCACATGCCCACAAACATCATGTTTATAATGAAGACTCCGAAAGTAGAAAATCATCAAAGAAATGAGCTCTTTAAGCACTCAGCATTTACTTCTTAGGTACTTACTCTATTCCAGAAACAGAGCTGGCATTGGGGTCACAGGTTAACAAGGTGTTGAAACAAATAGGTAGTTTCTTGTGAACTCTTGGTTGCTAAGGAAACAAGGCCACCCTGTTTCCCCTACACTTTCAAGCTAATTGACCCTCTTCTGTACAGTCCTTACATTCCAGCTGCCAAATGGCTGTGTTTCCTGTCTTCTCAGAGTAAAAGGTATTTCTATGAACAGTGATGTTGAATATTAAACGCTGCACCAAACTTGAAAAAAAATTTCCAACTTTATGGAGGTAAGGATGACACGTAGAAATTGCCTATTTAAGTTGTATGAAATGATTTTTAAAGGTATCAAACATGACGATATAACACAAATACAAACTGCGAGATGATCACCACAATCAGGTTAACGAACAAATGTGTGCCCTCACATAGTTAACCATGTGTGTTGTGAGAACACTTGAGATTTCCTCCCTTCGCAAGTGTCAAGTACACAATAGAGTATTATTAATACCACGCATTACATACCTAGATGTTACTCGTCTTGTAACAGAACATTTTTAATCTTTGACCAGCATCTCCTCATTGTTCCCACCCCCGGGGCCCTGGTTACATAGCTTTTGATTGGAAACCTTTCTTTTTTGGTTCATTTCTAAAGTACCTTTTCACAGAACGTAGAATCTAGGTGGCAGGATATTTTTTCCTTCTTGACAGCATTGTGAAGATGTAATTTGTTTTCTCTTTTAAAAAATCGATGAGCATACTGGCTTAGAGAATGAAATAAGGGCAACAATTCATGGTGTATAGTAACTGCTTAGTATTGTCGATGCAAATAATTAATAAATTATAATAAGAGTAGAGGAGAGTTTTACTCAAGCGAAACAGAAGTCAGGACGCTGGGAAATGGCCTCTCAGTGTTCTGATGGAAATTGCTCCAAAGATGTAATGGAGGGGCCAGTATATATAAGTTTGTGTGTATCTTATATATATTTGAATATATAAAAATATTTATATGTATATATGTGTGCTTATATATAAACTTGTATGTACATGGATGTGCATAAATATATATGTGTATATATTTTTTGGCTGGGATTTTTTTTTCTTTTTGCCTAGTCAAGCATACATTTGTAAAAGATGACTGTCGATCCCAGGGAACAGATGTCTCAGGGTGATGACTTCAGTGTTTCTCCACGTATGGGAAGGTAGACGAATCTGGGGTCCTTGGAATTCTTAGATACGCATCTAACAGTCTAGGAGCCTGAAGGTGAAAGCACAGGATGCTTTATCTGGGGTTCCCCCCCCCCCGCCCCCGTCCTGAATTGCCCTGAGGGTGCGTTGTTGGTGTAACTGCTCTTTGAGACCTAACACCTGATCTAACTCCATGATCAGCTACCCCCTTTTCTTTCATGGTTCAAGCAGATGTACCATGTATGTTTGGCAAGTCCTGAGACGGGCTGTTCTAGTTAGCCTCAAGTTCAAACCAGATCGTGCATCTGCCAGAAGGACTTGCCCACACCTCAGTATGGGAACGTTTCTTCATGGGTATGGTGGGTTCCTTTTCCTGAGAGGTGGGCACCTCCCATGTGCCCAGGGCTCTTGTAGGGGCTGGTACAGCCAAGGACGGGTGTTCGCAGGGGATGGACACTGTCGAGGGAGAGGGAGAGAGGAAGAGCGTACACACACAGGAAGCGGGAGTGCTCAGAGACGAAAATGGAATCAGCGGCTAGATGAGAGGGCTTTGAAGGGGGTGAAGAGTCACGGTTCACAGTCTCAGCTGTCTGTCGATCTTCTACAGGTCCTGTTGGTGGTGCGGATCTAACGGCTCTGCAGTGAGGCCGTCAACCTAGTGTCTTCGCCCAGATGAGTTCCTCTGCTAGAGTCTCCATGGACGATAGCTCCTTGGATAAGTTAATCTCTTGCCTGGAGGGCTTGGATCAGTATCAGCTGGAGGAATTTAAACTTTGCCTCCAGTCCCCACAGCTGATGACCGAGAACTTGCAGAAGATCCCCTGGACCAACTTGAAAGCTGTTGATCCCAGCAATCTGTTCTGTCTGTTGAGTGAGTACTTATCGGTACCACAGATATGGGATGTGACCCTCTGCATCTTTGAAAGTATGAAGCTGACATCACTGTGTGAGGAGATAAGAACAGAGATGAACGGTGAGTGGAATGCTGCCTGGAACTCATGGGAGCAGGGAAATTGTACTTGGGGTTTTATGGGGTCCTTGCAAGTAGCTGGTCTCCTCCTAAGAACCTCCCTTACAGGCTATGAAAGTTTAAAGGTATAAAGGCTATCAGTGTTTGCAGCCTTAGCATGGGAGGAGTTGGTCAAAAGCAAGAAGAGGGACTGCAAGATGCATGTTCAGTTCTGTTGCAGAACTGCTTTTGCAAGTGGGAATGTGACCCGATGCGCTTGTTGGATTTGAGCACAACAGGAATTTCAGGTTGGCTTATGCATGATTTTTTTCCCCAAGAGGTAAATGCAAAGAAGACGAGGACCATATGATAGCACTTATATGTGGAATCTCAAGTATGCACACATGAACCTGTCTGCAAAACAGAAACAGACTCATAGACGTGGTGAACAGACCTGTGGTTGCCAAGAGGGAGGGGGAGGAAGTGGGATGGACTGGGACTTTGCAGTTAGTAGATGCAGCCTGTAACATTTAGGATGCAGAAGCGGTGAGGTCCTGCTGTTCATAGAGAACTGTCTACAGTCCTTTGGGGTAGAACGGTATGAAAGGTGACACAAGAAAAAGAAATGTATATGTACGACTGGGTAACTCTGCCGTACAGCAGAAATTGGCACAACATTGTAAATCAACTATACTTACATAAAAAACAAACTGGAAAACAACGCCAGAACAAAATAGAAAACTGTACCCAGGTGTAGCATTTATGTACTTACTGATAGCATTGCAGTATTGATTTATTGTGCTAGTAATGTGTTTCATAGCTTGTGAATAAGTGTAAAGTTGTGCTATCTTTTAAAATTATATTTGACTTACAGTGTTGTGCCAATTTCTGCTGTCCAGCATAGTGACCTAGTCATTCATATATGTACATTCTTGTTCTCACAGCAGGCCCTGCTATAAGCACAGGGAATATATCCAGTCTCTTGGGATAGAACGTGATGATGAAAGATAGTGTGAGAAAAAGAATGTGCTACCATTTTAGTGTTTCTGTCTTTTAAAAATGTGTCACGGGCTGTGGTGCAGGTTCAGTCCCTTGCTGGCAAACTTCCGTAAGCCGCAGGTGCCCCCCCCCCCAGCAATTTCACGGACGTCATTTTCTATTTAAAAACTCAGTTGGTTTTGATTATGCATCTTTACCTACTGCAGTGAGTTTTAGGAATGCATATGCTGTTTTGTGGCAGAACTAGTTGCCTCTGAGACCTGTGGAGAATAATTTTTGTGACTGTTACAAGCCAGGCACTGATCCTAATGCTTTCTGTGCCTGGGTATGTACTGACTTGTCACACTCTGGAAAGGAGGTTCTGTTAGTCCTGTTTTACAGTCAAGGAAGCAGAGGCACACAGCTCAAATTGTCCGAGAGCTGGGACGTGAACTCAGGCAGTGGGTCCCTGAGCTCTGTGCTTGGCACTACGTTACTTCTCTTGTCTCCACAGTGGGGGCGTGGATTCTAAGGAGTGGCAGTGGAAGTTGGCGACCTCAAGTCTTCCTTGTCAGACCTTTGGGCCTGGGAGGTGCGGGGTCCTGGAAACTCAGGCTTTGTGCATCGTCTGGTGGTGGGTGGGGATGAGGACTCTATGTCTCTGCCTCTCCCAGCCCCCTTCCCCCACCTCCTCATCATAAATCCCTTACAGAACCTTGTCTGGAACACGCAGACGTCGAGTAGAGCGCCAGGTAGTGGGATCCAGAATCGTTAAACCCTGTTTGTAACTGGGAGATATTCACGCCGGGAAGAATGCCTTTAAAGGAAGGATTTCCGGAGTTCCCTTGGTGGCTCAGTGGTTAACGAATCCGACTAAGAACCATGAGGTTGTGGGTTCGATCCCTGGCCTTGCTCAGTGGGTTAAGGATCTGGCGTTGCCATGAACTGTGGTGTAGGTTGCAGACGCGGCTCAGATCCTGCGTTGCTGTGGCTGTGGCGAAGGCCGGCGGCTACAGCTCCTGTTAGACCCCTAGCCTGGGAACCTCCATATGCCGTGGGTGCGGCCCTAGATAAGACAAAAAAGAAAAAACCAAGGATTTCCTTTCTGGCCACTGGTCCTAGTTGGCGTTGTCAACACCTGCGTCAGGCTGCATCACATGACCCCTTTGCCCAGTCCTTCCTGGTTACCTCCTAGCCCTGTGAAGGAGTGGGGTCGGCAGAGGACAGCTCCTGAGCAGCAGGAAGCCCTCTACCACACCCTGCCCACCAACAATGTGGGCCACAAAAAGGGTCCAGTGGACAGCCCAGAACAACGGACACTACATCAGCTCCATGTTCTAGCAAACACAGCACGGTGATGATGTCTGTGCTGGAATGCTGCTTTGGCAGAGGGCCCTGTGAGTGAGTTTGTGCGTGCACGTGTTGACAGGCACAACCTGCTGTCTTTCGGGGGCTACGGGTTTAAGAGCTCGGGTTCTAATGTCTGACCTGGATTCAAAGACTGTGTCTACCTCACCAACTCTAATCCTGGGCAAATCACGTAGCACTGGGCCTTATTTTCTACCCCCCCCCCAAATGTCTATTCTTTTTATTTATTTTGAAGAGTTCTGGTTTATGGTAGAGTATTATTACTCTTATTACTCAGCCTTACTGGAGTATACTTGACTTACAGGTATGTTGTGTTTCAGGTGTACAGCAAAGTGACTCAGTTACACATATCCAATCCTTTTCAGATTCTTTTCTCCAAAAGGTTGTTATATAGTATTGAGTAGATTTCCCTGTGCTGTATAGTATGTTCTTAGTTACGTATTTTATATATAGTAGCGTATGTATGTTCATCCCAACTTCCCAGTTTATCCCTCTCCCCAGCATTTCCTCTTTGGTAACCATCAGGTTGGTTTTGAAATCTTTTGAGTCTGTTTCTGTTTTGTGAAAAAGTTGTGTATCCTTTTTATTAGACTCCACGTATTAGTGATCTCATACGGTATTTGTCTTTCTGTCTGAGTTACTTTGCTTAGTATGATAGTCTTTAGTTTGATCCACGTTGCTGAAAATGGCATTATTTCATTTTTTAAGGCTGAGTAATATTCCATTGTAGAGAGGTTCTGTAAACTAAGTATGGATCTACCATACGATCCAGCAACTCCACTCCCAGGCTTATATCGGGAGAGAACTGTAATTCAAAAAGATACATGCACCCCAGTGTTGACTGCATCAGTATTTACAGTAGCCGGGACATGGAAGCAACTTAAATGTCCATCGACAGGGGCAAAGATAAAGATGTGGTACATTCTCTTTTTAAAACCAGAGTTTATTTACATTATTGTGCAAATTCCTGCTGTACAGCAAAGTGACCCAGTCTACATATATATACATTCTTTTTCTCTTGCTGTCTTCCATCATGTTGTAGCACAAGACACTGGACGTAGTTCCCTGTGCTGTACAGTAGGGTCTTGTTACTTACCCACGCTAAATGTAATAGTTTGTACCTACCAACCCCAAACTCCCCGTCCATCCCACTCCCTCCCACCTTCTCCTTGGCAACCACAAGTCTGCTCTGTTTCTGTTTTGTAGATGGGATCCTATGTGCCATATTTTAGATTCCACATATAAGTGATATCATATGGTATTTGTCTCTTTCTTACTTCACTTAGTATGAGAATATCTAGTTGCAGCCATAATGCTGCAAATGGCGTTATTTCATTCTATTTTTATGGCCGAGTAATATTGCATTGTGTATATGTAGACAATGTATGTGTATATGTAGTTCTTTTTAAAATTTTTTTGTTATAGATGATGTACAGTGTTCTGTCGATTTCTGCTGTACAGGGAAGTGACCCGGCCATACATATATCTCACATTATTCTCCTTCACATTCATTCAAAAGTGACTAGATACAGTTCCCTGTGCTACATAGCAGCGTCTCATTGCAACCATATTGCTGCAAATGGAATTATTTTGTTCTTTTTTATGGTTGAGTAGTACTCCATTGTGTGCATATACCACATCTTTTTTTATTTTTTATTTATTTTTTTGTCTTTTGTTGTTTTAGGGCCACACCCGCAGCATATGGAGGTTCCCAGGCGAGGGGTCTAACAGGAGCTGTAGCCACCGGCCTATGACACAGACACAGCAACGCGGGATCCGAGCCACGTCTGCAACCTACACCACAGCTCATGGCAACGCTGGATCCTCAACCCACTGAGCAAGGCCAGGGATCGAACCCGCAACCTCATGGTTCTTAGTCGGAGTCGTTTGCGCTGAGCCATGACGGGAAATCCCATTTTTTATTTAACTAATGAATTTTATTACATTTATAGCTGTACAGTGATCACAACCAGATTTTACAGCATTTCCATCCCAGACTCCCAGTGCATCCCCCAACCTGTCTCATTTTATACCACATCATCTTAATCCGTTCATCCTTTGATGGACATTTAGATTGTCTCCATGTCTTGGCTGTTGAGAATAGTGCTGCAGTGAACATAGGGGTGCATATATCTTTTTCAATGAAAGTTTTGTCCAAATGAATGTCTAGGAGTGGGATTTCTGGTTCATATACGTAGTTGTGTATTTAGTTTTCTGAAGAACCTCCATACTGTTGTCCAGAGTGGTTGTACCAGTTTACATTTCCACCAACACCAACTTCTCTCCACACCCTCTCCAGCATTTGTTATGTGTAGACTTGTTAGTGATGGCCATTCTGACCACTGTGAGGTGGTACCTAGATGGAGGTATAGCTGATGTACCGTATTCATGTTAGTTTCAGGTGGACAACATAATGGTTCACAATCTATTAAGCTTATATTCCATTTATAGTTATAAAATGAGCTACATCTCCTTTAGATTCAAAGCCTTTATGAGTCATTGGCTCACAACAGTAATGGCTTTAGACAATGGAGTGTGAGTTACCACTGCGTGAGTGAAGCATAGAAGGCGTCCTTGAGCTTGAGAGGGAGGGGGTATTCAGAGGTTATGTGAAACACATCGGGGGCTGGGAATAGAACCAATTCTTGATGTGGTTCTTCTCTGGTATTTTGTTGCCAGAATATCAGAGTAGGTTATGTGTGCCGGGCCTTGTTCTGCATACTGGGGACACATCAGTGAGCAGACACAAATTAGTTACTTGTCTCCCTCTCCAGTGTGGGTAGACAGGTGATGGACACGATAAGTGCACGATGTGGTGCGTTGAAGGTGACAGACGCAGTGGCCAGGGTTATGTGGATGGGGGCTGCCTAAAGTGTGAGATGTAGGAATCGGGGGCAGGGCCAGTTAGGACCATCGGACACTGTTGTGGAGATAAGACTTGAACAGAGATTTAGAGGTGAGGGAGTGAACCAGGTGGGTATCATGGGGAGGAAGACTGTTCTAGACGTTTTGAGGCACTAGCTGGATCCCCAGCAGAGGCGGGGGTGGGCCTTTTTTTTTTTTTCCCCTCCACAGCCGCTCCTGTGGCACATGGAAATCCCCGGGTAAGGAGTCCAATCAGAGCTGCAGCTACAGCCGGTGCAGCACTGCATCAGAGCCACATCTGCCACCTATGCTGCAGCTTAGGGCTTACAGCGGTGGATCCTTACCGCACTGAGCGAGGCCAGGAGTTGAGCCTGAATCCTCATGGACACTAGGTCAGGTTCTTAACCCACTGGGCCGCAACGGGAATTCCAGGGATGTACTTTGAATGTGTGCTGTGGTCTTTGCAAAATAGCATGTTTCCACACGTGGGCGGATGAGGCTTCAGGGTATGATTTTCTTGAGGCTTTTTGAGTTAAACTGGTCAGAGATATGGTTCTCTTGAGAATATCTATTGTCGTGAAGCAGTTTTCAGCCCGAGTATCTCACTGTCCTACCCTCACTGTTTGGTTTCAGAGAGTGCACGGGCGTTGGGGCTCCGGGATCCAGGCCAAGAAGAACCCCAGGTGCCGGAAGAAGAAACAGGTTTGGGTACTCCCTTACGGTGATCACAGACAATGGCTTGACGGAGCATGCATTTAACGGGTTCCACATCGGCCACCTCCTCTGAAATTGTCTTCAGTTGTCCAGGGGATCCAGACATGGAACTTTCTTGAGGGGATCACTGTCGAGCCCACTGCATGTGCCCTTTGGGGGAAGCGTTTTCTGTTTTTGAGTTAATGGTTCCTCTCTTTTGGGTTTAACTATCTCTGCAAATACTGTTACATCATTCCCAAATTGGGAAGTATTACACCGTCCAATGTATCTATAAATCGGTCATCTTCCTTCTCATTATTTCCAGACAGCTTCCAGAAGCCCCACCGTAGTTCTCCAGTCTGTATGGGTTGCCACGTAGCTGCTCACCCGGGACCCATTTAATATTGAGTTCCATTTTCTGCTCTGGAATGTTACCTCCCTCTTTTCCCCATAGGTTACGTGTCTGTCTTGTCTCATCACTGTTTCAGGAGGCCTGTTCAATAATAGCTTATTGAGAAATGTCAATAAGAGAGAATATTTTTGAGAGCTTGCTTGATGGAAAAGTTGTCTAGTGTACCTTTAAAAATTTTTTTGTTATAGTTGATGTAAATGTGCCCATTTCTGCTGTACAGCAGAGTGACCTAGTCATACATATTATACATTGCTGGCCTTATATTATCGTCCATCATGGTCTATCCCAAAAGACTGGACAGGAGTTCCTGTCGTGGTGCTGCGGAAACGAATCCGACTAGGAACCATAAGGTTGTGTGTTGGATCCCTGGCATCGCTCAGTGGGTTAAGGATCTGGCGTTGCCGTGAGCTGTGGTGTAGGTCGCAGACGTGGCTCGGATCCCGCGTTGCTGTGGTTGTGGCAAAGGCCGGCGGCTGCAGCTCCTGTTAGACCCCTAGCCTGGGAACCTTCATATGCTGTGGGTGCAGCCCTAAAAATGACCAAAAAAAAAAAAAAAGCCAGAAAGCTGGACATAGTTCCCTGTGACACATAGTAGGACCTCATTGCTTACTCATTCTACATATAATAGTTTGCAGCTAGCAACCCCCAAATCACAGTCCATCCCACTCCCTCCCATTTCCCTCTTGGCAACCACAAGTTTGTTCGCTTTGAGTCTGTTTCTGTTCTGTAGATAGGTTCATCTTTTAATTTTTTTTTTTTTACTTAATGAATATTATTACATTTATAGGCATACAACAATCATCACAAAGCAATTTTATAGCATTTCCAGGCCAGACCCTCAGTGCATCCCCCTTCCCCCCAACCTGTCTCATTTGGAAACTAAGTTTTCCAAAGTCTGTGAGTCAGTATCTGTTGTGCAAAGAAGTTCATTGTGTCTTTTTCTTAGATTCCACATGTAAGTGGTAGCATTTGATGTTGGTGTCTCTCTGTCTGACTGACTTCCCTTAGCATGGTAGTTTCTGGGTCCATTCATGTTGCTGCAAATGTCGCTATTTTTTTCCTTTTAATGGCTGAGTAATATTCCATTGTGTATATGTACCACATCTTCTTTATCCACTCCTCTGTCGATGGACATTTAGGTTGTTTCCATGTCTTGGTTATTGTATACAGTGCTGCGATGAACATCTTTTCTCTAGATAGATGCCCAGGAGTGGGATTGCTGGATCAAATGGTAATTGTATTTTTAGTTTTCTGAGGAATCTCCATACTGTTTTCCACAGTGGTTGCACCAATTTACATTCCCACCAACAGTGTAATAGGGTTCCTTTCTCTCCATACCCTCTCCAGCACTTAATTGTTTATAGACTTTTTGATGATGACCATTCTGGCTGGTGTAAGGTGGTACCTCATGGTGGTTTTGATTTGCATTTATCTAATAATGAGTGATGTTGAACATCTTTTCATGTGTTTTTTGCATCTGTTGCCATATTTTAGATTCTACATATAAATGATATGGTATTTGTCTGTTTCTGACTTACTTCACTTGGTATGAGAATCTGTAGTCACATCCGTGTTGCTGCAAATGGCATTATTTCATTCTTTTTGATGTTGAGTAGTATTCCATTGTATGTATGTACCACGTCTTAATCCATTCATCTGTTGATGGACATTTAGGTTGTTTCCATGTCCTGGCTATTGTGAATAGTGCTGCTGTGAACATAGGTATACATGGTATATTTTTGAATTATACTTTTATCAGGATGTATGCCCAGGAGTGCGGTTGCTGGATAGTACGATAGTTTTAAATTGAGTTTTCTAAGGAACCTCCATACTGTTTTCTGTAGTGGTTGTACCATTTTACATTCTCACCAGCAGTGAAGGGTGTTACCTTTTCTCTACACCCTCTGCAGCATTCTTTATTTTTTTTTTTCTCTTAATGGATTTTATTTCACTTATAGGTGTGCATAAATCATCACAAGTCAATTTTACATATTTTGTATCCCAAACCCCCAGTGCATCCCCCACCCCCCCAGATTGTCTTATTTGAAAAACCAACGTTTTCCAAAGTCTGTGAGTCATTGTCTGCTCTGTAAGAAGGTTCATTGTGTCTTTTAGTTTCCACATGTAAGCGGTATCATTGGGTGTTGCTGTCTAATTGTCTGACTGGTTTCACTTTGCATGATAATTTCTAAGTCCATCCATGTTGCTATAAATCTTGGTAATTTGTTCCTTTTAATGGCTGAGTAACATTCCATTGTGTGTATGTACCATATCTTGCCTATCCACTCTTCTGTGGATGAGCATTTAGGTTGTTTCCATGACCTGGCTATTGCATAGAGTGCTGCAATGAACACTGGAGTACAGGTGTCTTTTCGGGTCATGGTGTCTGCTGGATAGATGCCAAGGAGTGGGATTGCTGGATCAAATGGTAATTCTATTTTGAGTTTTCTGAGGAATCTCCATACTGTTTTCCACAGTGGCTGCACCAATTTGCATTCC
>PVHT020000439.1:1774064-1789601 GCA_004024745.2 Catagonus wagneri | reverse complement strand
GTTGGTGCGTTTAACATTATCCCAGAGTTCTCCGAGACTCTCCTTACTTCGTTTCAATCTTTTATCTCTTCTCTTCCGCATTAGTGATTTCCACTAATCTGCCGTCCACCTCACTGATTCGTTCTTCTGCCTCCTGTATTCTACTCTTGGCTGCTTCTAATGAATTTATTTCAGTTATTGTATTTTGCATCTCTTCTTGCTTCATTTTTACATCTTGTATTCTTTGCTCAGTGTTTCCTGTAAATTATCAATCTTTGCCTCCAGTCTATTTCCAATGCCTTGCATCATCTTCAACATCAACAGTCTAAAGTCTCTTTCTGGGAGGCTGATAATCTCCTCATCGCTGAGCTGTTTTTCTGTTTTTTTTTTTTTTCCTTCCTTATCTGAGTTATAGTTTTCTGTCTTTTTCATTTTTTCAGGTTTTTGGTGTGGTGTCCTTTTTGCAGACAGTAAAGTTGTAGCCTCTCTTAGTTCTGGTGTTTGCCTCCCCTGTGGCTAAAGTTGATATGAGGGGGCCTTGCTCTGTACTTCCCAATGGGAGGGAGTGATGCCTGCCCACTGGTAGGTGGGGTTGATTCCTCTCCTTCGGATGGATGGGGCTTTGTCTCTGGGTGATATTAGAGGCTGGCTGTGTGCCTGAGGGGTCTTTAGGCAGCCTGTTTACTGATGGGTGGGGCTATGGTCCCACTTGGATTATTGTCTGGCCTGGGGCTTCTCAGTGCTGATGGGAGGGACCAGATTTTCCCAAAATTGGCCACTGCCAGAGTAATGCAGGCTGATGAATGTTCGTGAGAGCTTCACCTCCAATGCCCTTCCCCCACAACAAGGCACAGTCACCCGTTTTCCCAGGAGATCCTCCAAGAATTGCAGTCAGGTTCCACCTAGATTCCTATGGAGACTTTGCTTTGCCCTGGGACCCAGTGCACGTGAACGTCTGTGTGTGCCTTTCAAGAATGGGGTCTCTGTTTCCCCCAGTCCTGTGGAGCTCCTACACACAAGTCCCACTGGCCTTCAATGCCAGATGCTCCGGGGGCTCTTTCTCCCTGTGCCCGATCCCCAGGTGTGGGGAACTGACGTGGGGCTCAGAACTCTCAGTCCTGTAGGTGAGTCTCTGTGATACAGTTACTTTCCAGTCTGTGGGGCTTCCTACCTGGGAGGTATGGGGTTGCTTCTGTCACGTAATCGCCCCTCCTACCTCTTCATGTGGTCTCCTCTTTGTCTTCTGGAGCAGAGTATCTTTTTTGAAAGTTTACAGTCCATTTGGGTTGAAGGTTGCTCCGTATTTGGTTGTAGTTGTGTTGTTTTTTGGGAGAGAAGTTAAGCTCCAGTCCTTCTATTCCACCATCGTAATCCAATCTCAACCCTTAGAAGGTTGTTATGAAGATTTGTGTTCATACGTATAAACACTTGTGAGGGAGGAAAAATCATTTTTTCTCTACTCGTCTAGGTTCTTGGCTGAGATATCCCTTTGCATTTTCTTAAACTTTTAGTTCCGTGGCAGTGTTTCCAAAACTCGGCCTCTGTCCACCAGTGCTGAATAGAAATGCCATATTTTCCTTTGCTGTACAAAAGCTTTTGAGTTAAATAAGGTCCCATGGGTTTATTTTTGTTTTTGTTGCTACTAATCTAGCAGGTGAATCAAACAAGTTGAGCTGTGATTTAGGTCAAAGAGTGATCTGCCTATGTTTTCCTTTAGAAGTTTTATAGTAGCTGGCTTTATATTTATGTCTTTAATCCATTTTGAGTTTATTTTTGTGTTTGGTTTTAGGGAGTGTTGTAATTTCATTCTTTTATATGTAGCCATCCAGTTTTCTGAACACTGCTTACTGAAAGGATTATCTGTCTTCCACTGTTTGTTCTTGCCTCCTTTGTCATAGATTGGTTGACCATAGGTGTCTTGGGTTTATTTCTGGGCTTTTTATCCTGTTCCAGTAATTTATATTTCTGTGTTTTCTTTTGTTTTTGTTTTTTTTTTTTTTGGTGGCAGTACTATAAAGTTTTGATGACTGTAGCTTTGGAGTATAGTGTGAAGACAAGGAGCCAGCTCCTTCCATTTTTGTTTTTAAATATTGCTCTGGCTTTTAGGGGTCTTTGGTGTTTCCATGCAAATTTTAAAATATTCTGTTCTAGTTCTGTGGAGAATGTCCTTGGTAATTTTATAAAGATTGCATTGGATCGATCTGTAGATTGCCTTGGGTAGTATAGTCATTTGACCATATTGATTCTTCCAATCCAAGAGCAGCATGGTGTATATTTCCATCTGTTTGTGTTCTCTTTGACGTCTTTCATCAGCAACTTAGTTTTCAGAGTACAGCTCTTTGCTCTCTTTTTTTTAATGATGTTTTAATTGAAGTATAGTTAATTTATAAGGTTGTAATAATTGCTGCTGTACGACAAAGTGACCCAGTCATGCATATACACACATATATTCTCTCTGATTGTTTTTCCACATAGATTATCACAGAGTACTGGGTAGAGCACTCTGTGCTATACAGCAGGTTCCTATTGGCCAGTCATTCCATGTGTCTCAGTGTGCATATGCCAGTCCCAAACCCGTGGTCCACCCATCCAACCATAAGTTTTTTGAAATCTGTGAGTCTGTGTTCTGCAAGTAAGTTGATTTGTATCATTTTTTTTAGATTCCACATACAGGTGATATCATATGGTGTTTGACTTTCACTAACTTTGCTTATTGTGATAGTTTCTAGGTCCATCCATGTTGCTGCAAATGGCATGATTTCATTTTTTTCTATGGCTGAGTAATACTCCGTTGTATCTATGTACCACATCTACTTTTTTAAAATTGAAGTATAGTTGATTTTATAATGTGATAATTTCTACTGTACAACAAAGTGATTCAGTTATACATATACATACATCCATTCTTTTTCAGATTCTTTTCCCATATGAACATTGTTGTACAAGTCTTTAATCATATGTTTTCATTTCTCTTGGGTAGATATCTTTGTGTAGATGTACCACCTCTTTATCCACTACTGTGCTGATGGACATTTAGATTGCTTCCATGTCTTGGCTATTGTAAATAGTACTTCAGTGAATATTGTGGTTCATGTATCTTTCCAAATTAGGGTTTTCTCTGGATAGATGCCCAGGAGTGGGATTGCTGAATCATATGGTAGTTCTATTTTTAGTTTTTTGAGGAACCTCCATACTGTTTTTCTATGGTGGTTGCACCAGTGTACTTTAACACTAACAGTGTAGAGGGTTCCCTTTTCTCTACACTCTTTCCAACATTTGTTATTTGCAGACTTTTTGATGATGGACATTCTGGCTGGTGTAAGGTAGTACCTTATAGTAGTTTTTATTTGCATTTCTCTAATAATTACTGATGTTGAGCATCTTTTCACGTGTTTTTTTTTTTTTGCCATCATATTTTTTTTGTCTTTTTGCGTTTTTCCAGGGCAGCACCTGTGGCATGTGGAGGTTCCCAGGCTAGGGGTCTAATTGGAGCTATTGCCGCCAGCTTACACCACAGCCACAGCAGTGTGGGTTCTGAGCCACGTCTGTAACGTACACCACAGCTCACAGCAACGCCGGATCCTTAACCCACTGAGTGAGGCCAGGATCGAACCCACAACTTCATGGTTCCTAGTCAGATTCATTAACCACTGAGCCACGACGGGAACTCCTCATATGTTTTCTTTAGACAAAATGTCTATTGAGATTTGGTTTCCATTTTAAAAAAATGGGTTGTTTAGGTTTTTTTGATATTGAGCTGCAGGTGGTGTTTGTATATTTTGAAGATTAGTCCTTTGTTGGTTGCTTCATTTTAAATACTTTCTCCTCTTCTGTGGGTTGTCCTTTTTTGGGCTTTCCTTTGCTGTGCAAAAACTTTTAATTAGGTTCCATTTGTTTATTTTTGTTTTTATTATCATTACTCTAGGAAGTGGATCTGAGAAGATATTGCTGTAGTTTATGTCAGAGAGTGTTTGGTCTATTTTCCTCTAAGACTTTGATAGTATCCAGTCTTAAATTTACGTCTTGAATTCATTTTGGGTTTGTTTTTGTGTATTGTGTTAGAGAATGTTTTAATTTCATTCTCTTGGCTGTAGCTGTCCAGTTTTTCCAGCATTGTGTATACAAAGGAGAAAAGACTGCCTCTTCAATATTCTTGCCCCCTTTGTCATAGACTTAGTGTCTGGGTTTATTTCTGGGCTGTTTATCCTGTTCCATGGTCTATATTTTTGTTTTTGTGCCAGTACCATATTGTTTAATAACTGTAGCTTGGTAGTACTGTCTGAAGTCAGGGAGCCTGATTTCTCCAGCTCCACTTTTCTTTATCAGGCTTGTTTTGGTTATTCAGGGTCTTTTGCATTTCCATACAAATTAAAAAAATTTTTAAATCTAATGCTGTGAAAAGTGCCGTTGGTAATTAGTGATTGCATTGAATCTGTAGTTTGCTTCAGGTAGTATAGTCATTTTGACAGTATTGATGTTTCCAGTCCAAGAACATGATATGTCTTTCCATCTGTTTTTATTATCTTTGATTTAGCTCATCAGCATCATAGTTTTCAGAGTACAGTTCTTTTGTCTCTTTAGGTGGACATATTATTGGATATTTTTTTCTTTTTTATGTGATGGTAAGTGGGATTGGTTCACTAATTCTTTGACTTTTTATTTATTCTGCGACTTTCCCAAACTCATTGATGAGCTCTAATAATTTTTTGGTAGTGTCTTTAAGATTTTCCAGGTAGATTATCATGTCATCTGTGCACAGTGATAGTTTTACTTCTTTCTTTCCAATTTGGATTCCTTTTATTTCCCTTTCTCCTCTGATTGCCCTGGCTGGGACTTCCAAAACTATGTTGAATAGAAGTGGTGAGAGAAGACATCCTTGTCTTCCTTATCTTAGTGGAAATATTTTCAGTTTTTCACCATTGAGAATAATGTTAGCTGTGGGTTGTCATATGTAGTCTTTATTATGTTGAGGTAGGCTCCCTCTATGCCTACTTTCTGGAGTTTTTTTTTTTTAATTTTTAAATCAGAAATGGGTGTTGGGCTTAGTCAAAAACTTTTTCTGCATCCTTTGAGAGGATCATGTGATTTTTTTATTCAGTTTGTTAATGTGGTGTATCACATTGATTCAGGAATATTGAAAAATCCTTGCATTCTTGGGGATAGATGCCACTTGATCATGGTGTATGATCCTTTTGATGTATTGCTAGATTTGGTTTGCTTGTAATTTGAGGATTTTTGTATTTATGTTCATCAGTGATATTGGCCTATAATTTTCTTTTTTTGTGGTACCTTTGGTTTTGGTATCGGGGTGATGGTGGCCTCATAGAATGAATTTGGGAATATTTCTTACTCTGCAGTTTTTTGGAATAGTTTCAGAAGGGTAGGTGTTAACTCTTCCCTTTTTTTTTTTTTTTGGCATTTTAGGGTTGCAAGTGTGGCATATGGAAGTTCCCAGTTTAGGTGTCAAATCAGAGCTACAGCTGCCGTTCTACACCACAGCCACAGCAACACTAGATCCAAGCTGTGTCTGTGACCTATACCACAGCTCATGGCAATGCTGGATCCTTAACCCACTGACAGAGGCCAGGGATTGAACATGTGTCCTCATGGATACTAGTTGGGCTGGCTACCACTGAACCACAATCGGAAATTTCCTAAATTTTTGATGCAGTTGGCTTGTGAAGCCATCTTGTCCTGGACTTCTATTTGTTGGAAGTTTTAAAATCAGTTTCAATTTCAGTAGTTGTGATTGGTCCATTCATTTTGTCTATTTCTTTTGTTTTAATGAACAAGGAAAAAGCCTTTTATTTTTTTCATTGTTTATTTATATAATTTTTAGTTTTTGATTATAGCTGGTTTCTGGTTTTTTGTCAATTTTTCAATTGTACAGTGTGGTGACCTGGTTAAGCATACATGTATAGATTCGTCACAAGTGATTAGACATAGTTCCTGGTGCTGTACAGCAGGATCTCATTGCTTTTCCATCCCAAAGGCAATAGTCTACATCTGTTAACCCCAGACTCCCAATCCATCCCACTCCCTCCCCCTCCCCCTTAGTAACCACGAGTCTCTTCTCCAAGTCCATGATTTTCTTTTCTGTGGGAAGGTTCATTTGTGCAGTATATTAGATTTCAGATATAAGTGATATATATTTGTCCTCTTTCTGACTTCACTCAGTATGAGAGTCTCTAGTTCCATCCATGTTGTTTCAAATGACATTATTTTATTCTTTCTTATGGCTGAGTAGTATTTCATTGTGTATATATACCACATCTTCCTAATCCAATTATCTGTAGATGGGCGTTTGGGTCGTTTCCATGTCTTGGCTATTGTGAATAGTGTTGCAATGAACATGCGTGTTCACGTGTCTTCTTCAAGGAAAGTTTTGTCTGGATAATATGCCCAAGAGTGGGATTGCTGGGTCATATAGTAGTTCTATGTATGGTTTACTAAGATACCTCCATGCTGTTTTCCATAGTGGTTGTACCAGCTTACATTCCCACCAACAGTGCAGGAGGGTTCCCTTTTCTCCATACCCCCTCCAGCATTTGTTGTTTGTGGACTTTTAATGATGGCCATTCTGACTGGTGTGAGGTAGTACCTCATAGAGTTTTGATTTGCATTTCTCTAATAATCAGTGATGTTGAGCATTTTTTTCATGTGCTTATTGGCCATCTGTATATCTTCTTTGGAGAAATGTCTATTCAAGGTCTTTTGCTCGTTTTTCCGTTGGGTTGTTGGCTCTTTTGCTGTTGAGTTGTATAAGTTTGTATATTTTAGAGATTAACCCCTTGTCAGTTGCGTCATTTGACACTATTTTCTCCCATTCTTTAAGTTGTCTTTTTGTTTTTTTTTTTTTGGTTTCCTTTGCTGTGCAAAAGCTTGTCAGTTTGATTAGGTCTCATTGCTTTATTTTTGCTTTTATTTCTGTTGGTTTGAGAGACTGACCTGCGAAAATATTTGTAAGGTTGGTATCAAAGAATGTTTTGCTTATGTTCTCTTCCAGGAGTTTTTGATGGTGTCTTGTCTTATATTTAAGTCTTTAAGGCATTTTGAGTTTATTTTTGTGCATGGTGTGTGTTCTAGTTTCATTGATTTGCATGCAGCTGTCCAAGTTTCCCAGTAATACTTACTGAAAAGACTCTCTTTTTCCCACGTTATGTTCTTGCCTCCTTTGTCAAAGATTAATTGACCGTAGGCACCTGGGTTTATTTCTGGGTTCTCTATTCTCTTCCATTGGTCTGAATGTCTGTTCTGGTACCAGTACCACACTGTCTTGATTACTGTGGCTTTGTAATATTGCCTGAAGTCCGGGAGAGTTATGCCTCCTGCTTGGTTTTTGTTCCTCAGAATTGCTTTGGCAGTTCTTGATCTTTTGTGGTTCCATGTAAGTTTTTGGATTGTTTGTTCTAGTTCTGTGAAGAATGTCATGAGTAACTTGATAGGGATGGCATTGAATCTGTAGATTGCTTTGGCATTTTTACAATATTAATTTTTTTTTTACAGTATTTTTCCAGCCCATGAGCATGGGATATCTTTCCATTTCCTTGTATCTTCTTTGATTTCCTTTATGAATGTTTTGTAGTTTTCAGCATGTTAAGTCTTTCACCTCCTTGGCCAAGTTTATTCCCAGGTATTTGATTTTTTGGGGTGTAATGTTAAAAGGTATTGTATTTTTGTATTCCTTTCCTAATATTTCATTGTTAGTATATAGAAATGCGATTGATTTCTGAAGGTTAATTTTATATCCTGCCACTTTGCTAAATTTGTTGATCAGATCAAGTAATTTTGGAGTTGAGTCCTTGGGGTTTTCTATATATAGTACCATGTCATCTGCATATGTGACAGTTTTACCTCCTCTCTTCGTATTTGGATGCCTTTTATTTCTTTTGTTTGTCTGATTGCTGTAGCTAGGACTTCCAATACTATGTTGAATAACAATGGTGAGAGTGGGTATCCTTGTCTTGTTCCAGATTTTAGTGGGAAGACTTTCAGCTTTTCTCCATTGAGTATTATATTTGCTGCGGGTGTGTCATAAATGGCTTTTATTATGTTAAGGAATGTTCCCTCTGTACCCACTTTGGTAAGAGTTTTGATCATGAATGGATATTGGACTTTGTCAAATGCTTTTTCTGATAATGTGGTTTTTGACTTTTCTTTCGTTAATGTGGTGTATGACGTTGATTGATTTGCATATGTTGAACCATCTTTGTGCACCTGGGATGAATCCCATCTGGTCATGGTGTATGATCTTTTTTATGTTGTTAGATTTGGTTGGCTAAAATTTTGTTGAGAATTTTTGCATCTATATTCATCGAAGATATTGGCCTATAGTTTTCTTTTTTCGTGGTATCTTTGGTTTTGGATTTAAGATGATATTGGTATCATAGAATGTCTTTGGGAGTGTTCCATCTTCTTCAAAAACTTTTGGAAAGGTTTAAGGAGGATGGGTATAAGTTCCACTTTGTATGTTTGGTAGAATTCACCTGTGAAGCCATCTGGCCCTGGACTTTTATTTGTAGGGAGTATTTTATGACATATTTAATTTCTTTTCTAGTGATTGGTCTGTTTAGTCGATCTATTTCTTCTTGATTGAATTTTGGCAGGGTGTAGGTCTGTAAAAAGTTGTCCATTTCTTGTAGGTTCTCAAATTTGTTGGCATACAATTGTTCATAGTGTTCTCTCATGGTATTTTGTATTTCTGTAATACCCATGTGACTTCTCCTTTTTCATTTCTTATTTTGTTTATTTGGGTTTCATTTTGTCTATTTAATGGTTTTGTCTCAGAAAGGTGTACCTTTCTAAGAAATGGTCCACTTCTTTGAAGTTGTTCATTTTATTAGCATGTAGTTGTTGCAGTCATCTCTTATGACCCTTTGTATTTCTGTGATGTCCATTGTAACTTCTCACTTTTCATTTCTCATTTTATTGATTTGAGTCTTCTATTTCTTGATGAGTCTGGTTAATGGTTTATCAATTTTGTTGATCTTTTAAAAGAACCAGCTTTTAGTTATCTTCATCTTTTCTATTGTTTACTTTTGTATTTCATTTATTTATGCTTTCCTCTTTGATTTCTTTCCTTCTGCCAACTTTGAGTTTTGTTTGTTCTTTCTCTCTTTGCTTTAGGTGTAAAGTTACATTGTTTATTTGAGATTTTCCTTGTTGTCTGAGGTGGGGTTGTATTGCTATAAACTTTCCTCTTAGAAGTGCTCTTTGCTGCAGAAGTTTTGGATTGTTGTATCTTTGTTATTTGCTTCTAGGTATTTTTTTTTTTTTTTTTGCCTTATCTAGGGCTGCACCCGAGGCATATGGAGGTTCCCA
Source organism: Catagonus wagneri (assembly GCA_004024745.2). Classification (NCBI taxonomy): domain Eukaryota; kingdom Metazoa; phylum Chordata; class Mammalia; order Artiodactyla; family Tayassuidae; genus Catagonus; species Catagonus wagneri. The sequence continues at coordinate 1,780,301 of PVHT020000439.1, read as the reverse complement.
GGCTACGGGTCTAATTGGAGCTGTAGCCACAGGCCTTTGCCACAGCCACAGCAATGTGGGATTTGAGCCGCATCTGCAACCTACACCACAGCTCACGGCAACATCAGATCCTTAACCCACTGAGCGAGGCCAGGGATTGAACCCGCAACCTCATGGTTCCTAGTCGGATTTGTTAACCACTGAACCATGACAGGAACTGCTTCTAGGTATTTTTAAATTTACTCTTTGATTTTGTCAGTGATCCCTTGGTGGTTTAGTAGCATGTGTTTATTCTCCGTGTGTTTCCTTTTTTCTTTTTAGGGCTGCACCTGTGTTGTATGGTGGTTCCCATGCTAGAGGTTGAATGGAAACTCCAGTTGCTGGCCTACACCACAGCTACAGCAATGCAGGATCCAAGCCACATCTGCCACCTACACCAGAGCTCCACAGCAATGCCAGATCCTTAACCCACCGAGTGAGGTCAGGGATTGGACTCTCAGCCTCATGGTTTATCTAGTCAGATTCGTTTCTGCTGCACCACAACGGAACTCTTACATTTTTTTTTTTTCTTGTTGATTTTTCGTCTTAGAGCATTGTGGTCAGAAAAGATGCTTGATATGATTTCAGTTTTTTAAAATTTATTGAGGCTTGATTTGTGGCCTAGAATGTGATCTATGCTGGAGAATGTTCCATCTCCACTTGAGAATAAGGTGTATTCTGTTGCTTTTGGATGGAATATTCTTTAAATATCTCAAGTCCATCTAGTCTAATGCATCATTTAAGGCCTGTGTTTCCTTGTTCATGTTTTGTGTGGATGATCTGCCTGTTGCTGTAAGTGGGATGCTAAAGGCCTCCACTGTTACTATGTTGTCAATTTCTCTTTTTAAGGCTGTTAGCATTTGCTTTGTATGTTGATGTGCTCCTTTGTTGAGTGCATATATATTTACAATTGTTATATCTTCTTCTTGAATTGGTCTTTTTGATCATTATGATCTTCTTTGTCTTTTGTGACATTCTTTATTTTAAGGTCTGCTTTGTCTGATATGAGTATTGCTACTCTGGCTTTCTTTTGATTTCCATTTGCATGAAATAATTTTCTACCATCCTCTCACTTTTAGTTTGTTACTTGACCTTAGTTCTGAAGTGGGTCTCTTGTAGGCAACATATGCATGGGTTTTGTTTATGTATCCATTCAGTCAGTCTCCATCTTTTGGTTGGGGTATTTAGTCCATTTACATATAAGGTAATGATTAATATGTATGTTTTTATTGCCATTTTGTTGTGTGTTTTGGATTTGCTTTTGTTGATCTTTTTTCTTCCCTTGTTCTCTTCTTTTGTGGTTTGATGACTTTCTTTAGAGTTTGTGTATGGATTGCTTTTTCTTAATTTGTGTGTGTATCTATTACAGGTTTTTTTGTTGGCAATTACCACAAGGTGTTGATATAGGAGTCTCTATATATACAGTATTGATTTAGGTGGCTGGTCTCTTAATTGCAAATACATCTCCAGTATCAGGATTTGTACCCACCTCTTCTCACAATTTCTGGTTTTGACATCATAGTATTTCTCTGTACAGTATCATGTCATCTGCAAACAGTGATGATTGTTCCTTTCCAATTTAGATTCCTTTTATTTCTTTTTCTTCTCTGATTGCCATGGATAGGACTTCCAAAACCATATTGAATAACAGTTGTGGAAGTGGACATCCTTGTCTTATTCCTGATATTAGTGGAAATGCTTTCAGTTTTTCACCAATGAGAATGATGTTAGCTGTGGGTTTGTCATATATGTCTTTTCTTATGGTGAGGTGGGTTCCCTCTATGCCCACTTTCTGGAGAGTTTTTTTTTTTTTTCAAAAAGCAGAGATGGGTGTTGAATTCTGTCAAAAGCTTTTTCTGCATCTATTGAGATAATCATAGGATTTTTATTTTTCAGTTTATTGATGTGTATGTGGCACACCTTCATAATTCATCTGTGGAAGGATATTTAGGTAGTGGACATTTTTGATGATTTATTTGAAATATTTCAGTTTGAGGATTCTTCTCCTTCAAGAGTTCTGGTGTTCCAGCGCCCTCCACTGTATAGTGTAGGTTAATTAGATGCCATTAAACTTCTTACATTGTTTTTACCTATCTTTTACACTGTCAAATCTTTCGAGGTCCTATACCTCAGAGTTCTGAAATATCATCCTTTTAAGTGGGTTGGGCATGAAGTAGGACCTCTACATATCAAAACCTCTGTCCTTTTGCTCTCAGATTTTCTTGGGTTATCTCTTTGACCATTTCTTTGTTCTTTTTCTGAAACTATAATTACGTGTTGTTTCCTGGGATTAATATTTAATTTTTTCCCGTGCTTCTATGTTTATCATGAGAAAGATTATTTAAAATTTATGTTATACTTCAACAAAGCATATTAACAGTGTTTTAAATATTAAAACTGTTGGAGTTCCTTTCGTGGCTCAGTGGTTAACAAATCTGACTAAGAACCATGAGGTTGCGGGTTCGATCCCTGGCCTTGCTCAGTGGGTTAAGGATCCGGCATTGCTGTGAGCTGTGGTGTAGGTTGCAGACGTGGCTCGGATCTTGCATTGCTGTTGCTGTGGCTGTGGCAAAAGCCGGCGGCTACAGCTCCTGTTAGACCCCTAGCCTGGGAACCTCCATATGCTGCGGGTGCGGCTCTACATAAAAAGACAAAAAGACAAAAAAAATATTAAAACTGTTAAGTCCATTTCTCCTTAATGGTATGCATTTTCAGTAGATGAAATATTGCCTTAAATATTTAGTATAACTTTTAGAGCAGCTTTTGGTTCCCTGAGTTTCTTGGTCAGAGTTAAAGGGTTAGACAGTAAAGATGGTAAAACATGCTTAATATTTTTCAAAAATCTTTAAATTTATTTTTTATTTGGGTATATTTGATATACAGTGTTGTGCCAATTTCTGCTGTGTAGAATAGTGACCCAGATTACACACACACATACACACCCACCCCCACACACATTGTTTTCCTCATACCATCTTCCATTGTGGCTTATACCAAGATAGTGGATAGAGTTCCTTGTGCTAAACAGTAGGGCTTCAGTGCTTATCCATTTTAAATTTAATAGTTTGTGTCTCCTACCCCTAGACTCCCACCTGTCCTACTCCCTCCTCCCTCCCCTGTCTTTTCTCTACATCCATGAGTCTGTTTATGTTTTGCAGATAGGTTTATTTGTGCCATATTTTAGACTATACATGTAAGTGATATCATATGGTTATTTGACTTTCTCTTTCTGACTTACTTCACTTAGTATGAGAATCTTTGGTTGCACCCATGTTACTACAAATGGCATTATTTTGTTACATTTTAATGGCTGAGTGGCTTAATAATTTAAAAAAATCTTGTTTTCTATATAACCAATTAATTTTCCAAAAGTAACCACTCTAAAAATGTGATGTTTTGGGAGTTCCTATTGTGGCACAGAGGAAATGAATCCTACTAGGAACCATGAGGTTGTGGGTTTGATCTCTGGCCTCACTCAGTGGGTTAAGGATCCGGTGTTGCTGTGAGCTGTGGTGTAGGTCACAGACACAGCTCGGATCTGGTGTTGCTGTGGCTGTGGCGTAGGCCAATTAGACCCCAGCCTGGGACTGTCCATATGCCACAGGTGCGACCCTAAAAAGACAAAAAGACAAAAAAATGTGATGTTTTGTTCTTCTCGTTTTTACTTATCAATTAGATTATGTCAGTTTACACTGCTTTTTTAAAAATTGAGTAACATTTATTAAATGATGGTGTGCTGATTGTAAACTTGAATTAATGAGAGAATGGGTGTCAAGAGAATCGGCTAGGTCCCTGGAGGAAGCAGTGGCACTCTATTCGCTCATGAATAAGATAAATATTGTTTACTCAAAGATGGAAAGCAGTTCAAATAGGTGGACTGCACAGTATGAAAAACAGCATGAATAGCAAAAATCATGGGCTGTGTTACAGGTATATCAATCCTTTATTACTTTATTATCTCCCCTGGCAAATTCTCCTTGTCACATTGTTTTATTTTCTATTTTTTATTTTATTAAAGTATAGTTGATTTACAACATTATACCAATTTGCTGTACAGCAAAGTGACCCAGTCATATATATATATTTTTTTTTCCATACTATCTTCCATCATACTCTACTCCAAGAAATTAGACATAGTTCATTGTGCTGTACAGTAGGACCCCATTGCTTATCCATTCTAAATGTAATAGTTTGTATCTGCCAACCCCAAACTCCCTGTCTATCCCACGTCCTCCCCCCACTCCCCGGCAACCACAGGTCTGCTCTCCATGTCCGTGATCTGCTTCTGTTTTGCAGACAGGACCATTTGTGCCATAGTTTAGATTACACATGTAAGTGATATCATGTGGTATTTGTCTTGCTCTTTCTGACTTATTTCACTTAGTATGAGAATCTTTAGTTCCATCCACATTGCTACAAATGCCATTATTTCATCCTTTTTATGGCTGAGTAGTCATTCATTTTATATCTGTACCACATCCTTTTTTCTTGTCTTTTTTTTTCATATTAACAATGAATTTTATTTCAGTTATAGGTGTACAAAGATCATATGTCAATACGATAGATTTTGTGTCCCAAACCCACAGTGCATACCCCCACCCCCCAGATTGTCTTATTTGAAAAACCGATTTTCCAAAATCTGTGAGTCATTGTCTGTTCTTCAAAGAAGTTCATTGTGTCTCTTTAGTTTCCACATGTAAGCGGTAGCATTAGGTGTTGCTGTCTAATTGTCTGACTGGTTCCACTTCGTATGATAATTTCTAGGTTCATGTTGCTATAAATGTTATTTCATTCCTTTTAATGGCTGAGTAATATTCCATTATGTGTATGTACCATATCTTCCCTATCCACTCCTCTGTCGATGGGCATTTAGGTTGTTTCCATGACCTGGATTCTTCCCTCTCTAGCTGCTTTGGATGTAAAATTAGGTTGTTTATTTGAGCTTTTTCTTGTTTACTGAGGTGGGCTTGTATTGCTATATACTTTCCTCTTAGCACTGCTTTTGCTGAATCCCAGAGGTTTTGGAGTGTCATGTCTTTGTTGTCATTTGCTTCTAGGTATTTTTTAATTTCCTCTTTGATTTCTTCAGTGATCCATTGGTTGTTTTCTTGTTTTTGTATCCATTCAGCTAGTCTATGTCTTTTGGTTGGGGCATTCAGTCCATTAACATTTAAGGTAATTACTGATATGTATGTTCTTATTGCCATTGTATTAACTGTTTCGGGTTTTTGTTGCTTTTTTTTTAACCCTGAAGTTTTGATATAGGAGTTTATATACAAGTGAGATTGTTTTAAGTTGTTGGTTTCTTAATTGCACGTGCGTCTCCAGTGACCTGCATTTGTGCTCTCTTCTCACGATTTCTGATTTTGGTAGCATAGTTGTGCATGGATGATTTAGTATCTTTATTGTATATATGCCTTTACTGGTGAGCCTTGCCATTTGTGGTGTTTTTGCTTCTGGTCGTGGCCTTTTCTTTTCTGCCTAGAGAAGTTCCTTTAAGATTTGTTGTAAAGCTGGTTTAGTGTTGCAGAAATCTCTTAGCTTTTGCTTATCTGTAAAGGTTTTGATGTCTCCTTCAAATCTGAATGTGAGCCTTGCAGGGTAAAGCAATCTTGGTTGGAAGTTTTTCCTTTCATCACATTAAGTATATCATGCCACTCCCTTCTGGCCTGTAGAGTTTCAGATGAGAAATCTGCTGATAACCTTATTGGGGTTCCCTTAGATGTCATTTGTTTCTTTTCCCTAGCTGCTTTCAATATTTTCTCTTTGTCTTTAATTTTGGTCATTTTGATTAATATGTGTCTCGGGGTGTTCCTCCTTGGGTTTATTTTATATGGTACTCGTTGAATTTGACTGAGTGGTTCCTTTCCCATAATAGGGAAGTTTTCGGCTATTATCTCCTCGAATATTTTTTCTGTCCCCTTTTCTCTGTCTTCTCCCTCTGGCACCCCTATAATATGGATGTTGGTGCGTTTAACAGTATCGCAGAGTTCTCTGAGACTCAGCTCATTTCCTTTCACTCTTTTATCTCTTTTCTCTTCTGCATTAGTGATTTCCACTAATCTGTCCTCCACCTCGCTGATTCGTTCTTCTGCCTCCTGTATTCTATTGTTGGCTGCTTCTAATGAATTTTTTATTTCAGTGATTGTATTTTGCATCTCTTCTTGTTTAATTTTTACAGCTTGTATTTCTCTGCTCAGTGTTTCCTGTAAATGATCA
>PVHT020000439.1:1725819-1773064 GCA_004024745.2 Catagonus wagneri | reverse complement strand
TGATGCAGTTACTTTCCAGTCTGTGGGGCTTCCCACCCAGGAGGTATGGGGTTGCTTCTATCGTGTAATCGCCCCTCCTACCTCTTGATGTGGTCTCCTCTTTGTCTTCTGGAGCAGAATATCTTTTTTGGAAGTTTACAGTCCAGTTGGTTGAAGGCTGCTTGGCATTTGGTTGTAGTTTTGCTGTTTTTCGGGAGAGAAGTTGAGCTCCAGTCCTTCTAGTCCGCCATCTTAATCCAATTCTTGTCTTTTTTGTTTTGTCATTTTTTCTTTATTATTATTAAAGTATAGCTGATTTACGATGTTTCTTCAAATTCTGTTGTACAGTAAAGTGACCCAGTCACACACATTGCCCTGCACTGTACATTAGGGTCCCATTGCCCATCCATTCCATATACAACAGTGGTTGTACCAATTTATCTTTCCACCAACAGTGAAGGAGGGTACCTTTTTCTATACACCCTCTCCAGCATTTGTTCTTTGTTGACTTGTTAATGATGACCATTCTGACTGGTGTGAGGTGGTACGTCATTGTAGTTTTGATTTACATTTCTCTAATAATTAGTGATTTTTTTCATATCTGTATTGGCCGTCTTTGTGTCTTCTTTGAAGAAATGTCTATTTTGGTCTTTTCTCCATTTTTAAATTGGGTTGTTTTTTTCTTACTGTTGCTGTTGAGTTGCCTGAGATGCTTGTCTATTTTATAGATTAAGCCCATGTCTGTTGCATCGTTGGCAAAGGTTTTCTCCCGTTCTGTGGGTTGTCTTTTTGTTTTTTTAATGGTTTCCTTTGCTGTGTAAAGGCTTTTGAGTTAAATTGGGTTCCACTGCTTTATTTGTCTTTTTTTTATTATTCTGGAAGTTGTATCATGCAAGATGTTGCTCTGATTTATGTCAAAGAGCGCTCTGCCTATGTTTCCCTCTAGCAGTTTTATAGTATCTGTCCTTAAATTTAGATCTTTAATACATTTGGTGTTTATTTTTGTGAATGGTGTTAGGTAGTGTTCTAATTTGATTCTTTTACATGTAGCTTTCCAGTTTTGCCAGCAGCTTTTATTGAAGAGACTGTCTTTCTTCCACTGTATGTTCTGTCCTCCTTTGTCGTAGATTAGCTGACCACAGGTGCTTGGGTTTATTTCTGGGTTTTCTATCCTGTTCCACTGATTTGTTTCTGTTGTTGTGCCAGTACCATATTGTTTTTGATGACTAGCTTTGTAATACTGTGTAATGTCAGGAAGCTTGATTCCTCTATTTTCCTTTTTCTTTTTCAAATACTGCTTTGACTCTTCAGGGTCTCTTGTGTTTCCATACAGATTTTAAAATACTCTTTCCTAGTGCTGTGAACAATGTCTTTGGTAATTTGGGGATTGCATTGACTTTGTAGATTGCCTTGGGTGGTAGTCATTTTGACAATATTTATTCTTCCCATCCAAGAGCATGGTATCTTTCCATCTGTTTATGTCCTCTTTGATTTCTTTCATCAATGTTTTACAGTTTATAGGTCCTTTGTCTCTTTAGGTAGGTTTATTACTAGGTATTTGATGCATTTTGATGTGATGGTGTATGGGATGGTTTTTGTGATTTCCCTTATCTTTTATTAGTATATAGAAATGTAATCCAGTTTGGATTCCTTTTATTTCTTCTTCAATTGCTGTGGCTAGGATTTCCAAAACTATACTGAATAATAGTGGTGAAAGTGGACATCCTTGTCTTGTGCTTGATCTTAGTGGATATGTTTTCAGTTTTTCATCATTGGGAATGTTGTTAGCTGTGGATTTTTCATATATGTCTTTTACTATGTTGAGGTAGGTTCCCTCTCTGCCCACTCTCTGGAGAGTTTTCTTTCTTTACTTTTTTTTTTAAATCAGAAATGGGTGTTGAATTTTGTCAAAAGCCTTTTCTGCCTCTATTGAGATGATCATACAGTTTTTATTCTTCAGTTGGTTGATGTGGTGGATCACACTGATAGATTTGGGATATCAAAAAATCCTTGCATCCCTGGGATAAATCTCACTTAATTATGGTATATGATCCTTTTAGTATATATTTGCATTTTGGTGGCCAGTATTTTGTTGAGAATTTTTGCATCTATGTTCGTCAGTGATACTGGTCTGTAATTTTCTTTTTCTCGGGGGTATCATTGTCTGGTTTTGGTATCAGAGTGTTGGTGCCTCATGGAATGAGCTTGGGAGTGTTCCTTCCTCCACTATTTTTTCAAAGAGTTTTGGAAGAATAGGTGTTAACTCTTCTCTGAATGTTTGGTAGAATTCACCTGTGTAGTCATCAGGTCCTGGAATTTTGTTTTTTTGGAAGGTTTTTTTTTAAATAACCACATTTTCAATTTTGGTACTCATGATTGGTTTGTTCATACTTTCAGTTTCTTCCTGGTCCAGACTTGGTAGCTTGTACCTTTGTAAGAATCTGTCCATTTCTTCTAGGTTGTCCATTTTATTGGCATTTAGTTGCTTATAGTAGTTTTTATGGCCTTTGTATTTCTGTGGAGTAAGTTGTAATTTCTCCTTTTTCGTATCAAATTTTATTGTTTTGAGCCCTCTTGCTTTTTCTGTGGATGAGTCTGGCTAAAGGTTTACCAATTTTGTTGATCTTTCCAAAGAACACTTTTGGCTTCATTGATCATCTCTATTGCTTTGTCTCTATTTCATTTATTTCTGCCCTGATCTTACCAAGTCTTGGTACATTTTAAAAAGTTGAAATTATCCCATGCATTTTCTCTTGACACAATGCTTTGAGACTAGAAGTAAACTACAAGAAAAACAGCAACCCCCCCCCCCAAACTCCTGGAAGCTAAACAATATGCTACCAAACAACCAATGGATCATTGAAGAAATCAAAGAGGATATCAGAAGATACTTAGATACAAATGACAGTGAAGATACAACAATCCAAAACCTTCGGGACATAGCAAAAGCAGTTCTGAGAGGGAAGTTTATAGCAATAAAATCGTAACCTCCAGAAAGAATAAAAAGCTCAAATAAACAACCTAACTTTATACCTAAAACAATTAGAGAAGGAAGAAGCCTCAAATTAGCAGAAGGAAAGATAGCATAAAGATTAGAGTAGAAATAAATGAAACAGACAGAGAAAGCAGTAGAGAAGATCAATGAAACCAAAAGTTGATTCTTTGAAAAGATCAACAAAATTGATAAACCTTTAGCCAGACTCATTAAGGAAAAAAAAAGGGAGAGGGCTCAAATCAATAAAACTAGAAATGAAACAGGAGAAATTGTAACTGACTCCACAGAAATACAAAGGATAATTAGAAACTGCTACAAGTAAATGGATATAAGTAAAATGGACAACCTGGAAGAAATGGACAGATTCTTATAAAGGTACAACCTACAAAGGTACAAAGGTGAACCAGGAAGAAATTAAAAATATGAACAGACCAATCACAAGTATCGAAATTGAGAATGTGATTGAAAACCATCCAAAAAACAAAAGTACTGCATTTTCTTAATCCATTCATTGGTTGGTGGACATTTAGGTGGTTTTCCAAGTCTTGGCTATTGTGAATAGTGCTGCTATGAACATAGGGGTGTATTTTTGAATTAAGTTTTGTCTTGATATATGCCCAGGAGAGGGATTTCTGGATCATGTGGTGGTTCTATATTTAGTTATCTGAGGAACATCCTTACTGTTTTCCATAGTGGTTGTACCAGTTGACATTCCCACCAGCATGTTGAAGGTTTCCCTTTTCTCCACACCCTCTTCAGCATTTGTTTTGTGTTGAATTTTTAGTGATGGCTGTTCTGACTTGTGTGAGGTGGTACCTCATTTTAGTTTTGTTGTGTGTTTCTCTAATAATTAGTGAGGTTGAGCATCTTCTCACATGCCTATTGGCCATCCATATGTCGTCTTTGGAGAAATGTCTATTTAGGTCTTCTGCCTATTTTTCAATTAGGTTTTTCTTTTGGTTGTTGCTGTTGTTGAGTTGTATATGTTATGTGTGTATTTTGGAGATGAAGTCCTTGTCAGTTGCATCATTTGCAGTTATTTTCTCCCATTCTATAGGTTGTCTTTCCTTTGCTGGACAAAAGATTGTAAGTTTGATTAGGTCCCATTGTTTGTTTTTGCTTTTATTTCTTTTGCCTTGGGAGACTGACCTAATAAAACTTTTGTACAGTCTATGTTAGAAAATGTTTGGCCTGTGTTCTCTTCTGGGAATTTTATGGTGTCATGTCTTGTGTTTAAGTCTTTAAGCCATTTTGAGTTTTTTTGTGCATGTTGTGATGGTGTGTTTTAGTTTCATTGACTTATATTCTAGCACCACTTGCTGAAGTATGTCTCTTTTCTTCTGTTTCTCTTTCTAGGGCCGCATCCATAGCATGTGGAAGTTTCTAGGCTAGGGTTTGAATTAAAGCTGCAGCTGCCTACATATGCCACAGCTGCAGCAAGGCCAGATCCAAGCTGCATCTTTGACCTACACAAGAGCTCATGGCAATGCCAGAGACTTTACCCACTGAGCAAGACCAGGGTTCAGACCCACATCCTCCTGGATACTAGTGGGTTTCATTATCACTGAACCACAATGGAACACCATGTTTCTAATTTTTTAATAGCTACTTAATTTTCCATTGCATGGATATAAAGATACATCCATGTGGATATATCATGTCAACATATAACCCTTCCTGCTGATAGAAAGGCTGACAGTTTAAAAAATATTGACATGTAATACTCTGATAAAAATGCATGATGCTGCATGCCCCTAAGTATTTCTGAGGAAGAGATTCTAAACCAGAATTTAGAGTTCAAAGCACATACATAATTTAAACTTTGCAACCAAACTAATGCCCTGAAAAGCTATATAAAGTGACACCCGCAGTGATAGGGTGGGTGTCTATTTTCTGTCTACCAACACAGATTCTTTTAAATATTTGCCAAATTGATGGAAATACTGCCCTGGCTTAACATGACTTGCATTCGTTGTATGGGTGAGTTGAAAACCATAATTGCTTTTATCTTTCTTATTTCTTAAATGATCGTTTATTCCTCCTTCTTCATATTTCTTTTGGATACTTGTACTCTTACTTGGTTGTAAGAGCACCTTGCATGAAGAAAACAACCTTTGGTCGGTTCCACGTATGGCAAGTATTTTCACTCATGGAATTGTTTTTCTTTTGAAATTATGTGTAGAGCTTTCACGCTCAGCTTTACAATGTCTAAATGGCAAGACTCATTCCCAGCTTGGTTAAATCAAAGAGTACCTTTCTTGTAGCTGTAACCTTAGTTTTAGATGCCACAGAGTTTTAAACTTGCCTAGTCTTTAAAACATTTTTATTTTTTATTTCGTTTTTTGGTTGATAAGCTTTTTCGGGGGAGGGGGGATTTTTTTTTTTTTTAATTTTTAGTGTTGCACCTGCAGCATATGGAAGTTCCTGGGCTAGGGGTTGAATCAGAGCTGCAGCTGCCAGCCTATGCCACAGTCACAGCACCATCAGATTTGAGCTGCATCTGTGACCCACATGGAAGATGATGGCAACACTGGATCCTTAACCCACTGAGTGGGGCCAGGGATTGAACCCACGTTCTTATGGCTCCCAGTCAGGTTCATTACCACTGAGCCACAATGGGAATTCCTTTTTGTGGATTTTTAAAACTTAAAGTATGGTTCATTTACAATGTTGTGCCAATCTGCTCTACAGCACAGTGACCTAGTCATAAAAATGTATACACATTGTTTTTCTTACACTCTTGCTGCATAGAAGAGATACAGTGGTAAAGATAGAGGTATGGTTCTGAGTGAGCAGGTCCTATGTGAGTTGTCCTTTGGTCTTTAAGATCCATTTCTTAAAATTGAATGATCCAGTCTTGAGATCTGATGGATCCAGAACAACAGTCCTTTTCTGGAGGTAGGTAAACTGGTGCAAAACTGAAGGTTTGAGGAACTCCAGCTTTCAGAGACCTTGAGTCCGAATAGAATGTTGCCTGCGGACCCCGTCTCCAGAAGGTAGCATTTACCTTTGGTGGGCAAAAGAAAATTTTCTATTCTTGATTGCTTATTTGGAATTTATAGACAAGAGAACTGAGGCTTAAAGATGATTTTCTTTAAAGTTTTTATTGAAGTATAGTTGATACACAATATTGTGTTAGTGCTCATAGCAGTACTGCTTAGAATATCCAAGACATGGAAACAACCCAAGTGCCCATCAACAGACGATTGGCTTAAGACACACACAGTGTGAGGAGTTCCCACTGTGATGCAGTGGAAATGAATCCAACTAGGAACCATGAGGTTGCAGGTTTGATCCCCGGCATCGTTCTGTGGGTCAGTGATCTGGCGTTGCCATGAGCTGTGGTGTAGGTTGCCAACGCAGCTCGGATCTGGTGTTGCTGTGGCTCTGGCATAGGCCGGCAGCAACAGCTCTGATTAGACCCCAAGCCTGGGAATCTCCATATGCCACAGGTGCGGCCTTAACAAGATGACAAAAAAATAATAAAAAAGGCACACACACAATATGAAATATTGCTTAGGCACAAAAAAGTACGGAATACTGTCATTTGCAGCAATATGGTGGACCTAAAAAATGTACTTAAAGGTTATTATTATAACAAAACATCACAGCCAAAAGTGAGAGTTCTAAATCTTAAAGTATGAAGGCCTTTCTCTAATAATTGGTGATGCTGAGCGTTTTTTCATATTCCTGTTGGCCATCCATATGTCATCTTCAGAGAAATGTCTATTTAGGTCTTCTGCCCATTTTTCAATTGGGTTTTTTTTTTGTTGTAATTTACTTGTATGAGTTGTTGATTTATTTTGGAATTAGGCCTTTGTTGCGTTATTTGCAAAGATTTTTTCCATTCTTTGGGTTGTCTTTTCAGTTTTTTAATGGTTTACTTTGCTGCGCAAGAGCTTTTGAGTTTAATTAGATCCCATGGTTTATATTTGTTTTTGTTGTCATTAATCTAGGAGGTGGATCAAACAAGATGTTTCTGTGATTTAGGTCAAAAAGCATTCTGCCTATATTTTCCTTTAGGAGTTTTATAGTATCTGGCCTTATATTTATGTCTGTAATCCATTTAGAGTTTATTTTTGTGCTGGGTTTTAAGAAGTGTTCCAGTTTCATTCTTTGACCTATAGCTGTCCAGTTTTCTGAACACCACTTACTGAAAAGATTATCTTTCTTCCACTGTACGTTCTTGTCTCCTTTGTCATTGATTAGTTGACCATAGGTGTCATGGGTTTATTTCTGGGCTTTCTATCGTGTTTCACTGTTGAATTTTTTTTTTGTGCCAGTACCATAATGTTTTGATGACTTAGCTTTGTAGTATAGTCTGAAGACAAGGAACCTGCTTCCTCCGTTTTTGTTGTTCTTTTTCAATATTGCTTTGGCTATTAGCGGTCTTTTGTATTTCCATGCAAATTTTAAAATACTCTGTTCTGTGAAGAATGTCCTTGGTAATTTGATAGGGATTGTATTGGATCTGTAGGTTGTCTTGGTTAGTATAGTCATATTGAGAATATTGATTCTTCCCATCCAAGAGCATGGTATATCTTTCCATCTGTTTGTGTCCTCTTTCATTTCTTGCATCAGCATCTTAAAGTTTTCAGAATATAGGTCTTTAGTCTCTTTAGGAAGGTTTATTCCTAGGCCTTTGCTTCTTTTTTATGTGATGGTAAGTGTGTTGGTTTCTCTGATTTCTCTTTCTGTTCTGTCATTGTTAGCGTACAGAAAGGCCCTCAATTTCAAGTGAAGTAAGTCAGGAAGAGAATGACAAATACCATATGACACCACTTACATGTGCAGTCTAAAATATGGCACAGATGATCCTATCTGCAAAACAGAAACAGGTCACAGACATGGAGAGCAGACTTGTGGTTGCCAGAGGTGGGAGAGGAGGGACTGGGATGGAAGGGGAGTTTGGGGATTGTGGATGTGAACTGTTGTATTTGGAATGGATGGACAGTGGGGCCCTGCTGTACAGCACAGGGACCTATGTGTGACTGGGTCGCTTTGCTGTGCAACAGAATTGAAGAAACATTATAAATTAGTGATTCTTTAATAAAAAAAATAAAAAAAGGAGTTCCCATCATGGCTCAGTAGAAATGAATCTGACTAGTGTCCATGAGGATGCAGTTTCGATCCCTGGCTTTGCTCAGTGGGTTAAGGATCTGGCATTGCCATGAGCTGTGGTGTGGGTCGCAGACATGGCTTGGGTCTGGCCATGCTGTGGCGTAGGCTGGCAGCTGCAGCTCCAATTAGACCTCTAGCCTGGGAACGTCCGTATGCCACGTGTGCACCCCTACAAAGCCAAAATAAATAAATAAATAGAAATAAATAAAAAAACACCCCCTCCCAAAGTGTGAAGGCAGGTCCTTGATACTCCGACTCTGGTGCTGTCTCCACCAGGAACTTTTAAGTGTGTGTCTGCGTGTCATCTGTTGTTACATAATCAAGGGATATGTTTGGCCAACCGTATTTCACTTAAATAACAGTAGTGTCTTCCTACCCTGGTCTCTTCACTTTCTTTCTAGCACCAAAATCCTTTCTCCAAAGAGCAGGGACCTTTTAAAAAATTACGTGTTTACTTATTTATTACTTAAAGCATAGTTGGTTAACAATGTTTTGCCAATTTCTGCTGTATAGCAAAGTGACACAGTCATGCAGTGACCTCTTTAAAGTGTAAACGCTGGCTTCATCGCTGTTGGCCTTCAGAGCAGAGTTAATCATGATCTTGCCCCTCCCCTTCAGCTGGGGTCACACCCAGCAGACCCCACGGTCACGTGACCTAGAATGTCCTCATTCGAGTCTCAGGTTATTTGCACCAGCTTTTCACTCTGCCTGAGAGAGCCTTCTCCTACATCTTGGACTGGATTGTTCTTGTGATTAAGGGGTCACCTCTTAGGCAGAGCCCTGTCTCATCCCTTCTCCTTTGGAAGGCATTCTCAATCCATCTTCTGTCACCCTAGGTTTTTTATTCTTGCCTGTCGTCAAGCTACTTCATTTTTGAAAGTTTCGTTGAAGTGCAGTCGATTTACAGTGTTGTGATAATCTCTGCTGTACCGCCAAGTGGTTCAGTCCTGCACGTGGACATAGTCATTCTTTCAGCTTCTTTCCCCCCATAGCTGTTGAACTTCTCTGCTTTCCTCCACCACCTCACTCCAACAATTCCCAAAACAAAGACTCTTGAAGGCAGAGATTGTCAGCCTTGGTTCAAGGCTTGATGTTGGAACGTCATTACTGAGTAACTCCTAAAGCTGACCTTGATTGTGACCATTGTTTTGTTCTGTTTGGCCTCGCATCTCTGTCCTAGCCCACAGGAGAAGGTACAGAGAGAGGATGAAGGATAAAATCCTGGTGCTGTGGGACAACATCCCTTGGCCCGAGGGCCACCTCTACCTCCGTAATGTGACCGAGCAGGAACACGAAGAGCTGAGGAGCCTACTGTGCCCTAACGGGACTGGAGCCCAGCCCCAGACCGTCATCCTGGGGGGTCGAGCGGGCGTCGGGAAGACCATCCTGGCCATGAAAGTCATGCTGCACTGGGCAGAGGGGGCTCTCTTTCAGCACCGATTCTCCTACGTTTTCTATATCAGCTGCCACAAGCTTCAAAGGATGAAGGACACCACCTTTGCTGGCCTGCTTTCCCAGGACTGGCCTGACCCTCAGATCCCCCTCCACGAGTTTATAAATCACTCTGAAAGGCTCCTGTTCATCATCGATGGCTTTGTAAAAAGTGCTGCATCCTCCACCACGGAGAATAGCACCCCCTGTACAGACTGGTATACGCCCCTCCCAGTGGACAGAATCGTACTACACCTGCTGAAGAAGGAGCTGGCGCCCCAGGCTACCTTACTGATAACAACCCGGGACACTCAGGTTGCCTATCTTAAAAAGCTGTTACCGAACCCATGCTTCATACTCGTCTCAGGCTTCACAGAGGAAGACCGGGCGGAGTACTTCATCAGGTTCTTTGGTGACCAAGACAAAGCTAATAAAATCTTGCAGTGGTTACGAAAAAACGAAACCCTGTTTTATTGCTGCTCTGCCCCCCTCGTCTGCTGGACCGTCTGCTCCAGCCTGAAGTGGCAGATGGCGAGAAATCCTTCTTTCGAGGTGAGCGCCCAGACCACTACTAGTATCTATGCCTATTTTTTCTCCAGGTTGTTGACAACGGCGGAGGTGAATGTGTCGGATCGGAGCTGGCCGGAGCAGTGGAGAGCCCTCTGCTCTCTGGCCGCGGAGGGAATGTGGTCCTCGGATTCCGTCTTTGCAAACGAAGTTTTGGAGCGCTGCCATCTGGAGGCCTCTCTGATCGATTCTCTCTTGAGGCTGAACATTCTTCAGAAGGTCGTTGACTGCGAGGGGTGCGTCACTTTCACTCACCAGAGCTTCCAGATGTTTTTTGGGGCCATGTTCTATGTGCTGCGGGGGACCAAAGGATCAATTGGCGAACTTCCGAAGTGTGAAGAGCTAAAGGTGCTGATGAATGACGCCTTCGCGGACGCAAACTCGTACTGGCATCAGATGGCTCTTTTCCTCTTTGGTCTTTTAAAAAGAGACCTAGCAAGAGAACTGGAAGATACTCTCCGTTGTGAGATGTCGCCCAGGGCGACGCACACATTACTGGAGTGGACGGAAGAGCTGGGGAAGTATGACCCCGCCCACCTCCGTTTTGAGTTCCTCCAGTTTTTTCAGTGCTTACGGGAAACTCGGGATGAAAACATGGTCAAGCAGGCGTTGAGTTGCCTCCGTGAGGCCGATGTTGACATTGAGAAGAATGAGGCCCTCCATGCTTCGTCCTCATGTCTGAAGCACTGTCAAAAGTTAACCAAGCTGAGGCTCTCCATCCACAGTCCCATCCCTCAAGTGGAATTTAGCTCTGACGCGGAAACTCTGGGGTGAGTCACGGAAAACCCTCCTTCCCGAACTCTCTCACCTTCACGGGCGCCGCCTGAGTTCTTCCATCAAAAAAAAAAAAAAAAAAGCTGGCTGTCCATAGTTGTGTTACCGGTGGTTATGACCAGCCAGCCAGTCTAGGTCGCCTCTAACCTGTGAGTGTATTTTCCTTGAGGTATGAGGCAGGGTTTCTTGGCCGCTTCAGCCCATCTACTTAAAGGCAGGTTGCATATCTTGGGCATTGCATAGCGAAGCTTTGTGCACCAGGCTCTGTGTGGTGACATCTACATGGGCCTGAGCCATGGCCATAACTGAGTGGAGGGGGAGCTGTCACTGTCATTCAGAGATGGGAAAACTGATGGAGGAAAGTGCAAGTTTTCTTAAGCCATTGTGGCTATTAAGTAGCCCCCACCTGGATCAGCGCTCAGCTCTCTGTGAGAGCTCCTGGCATTTTACGTAAAATGCTGTACGCCTCTCTTAGAGTGTAAGGTGGGCCTCTTGGGGTCAACCAAATCTTCAAGCTCGTTGTGATAAGTTTATCCCTCTGTCCTTCTGGAAGAAGAATCTGAGAAATACTTGAACTGCTTTTTTTTTTTTTTTTAGGGTTGCACCCACAGCATATGGAAGTGCCCGGGCTAGGGATTGGAGCTGTAGTTGCCAGCCTACACCACAGCCACAGTAAGTGGAATCTGTGCCACATCTGTGACCCACACCACAGGTACCAGCAACACCGAATCCTTATCCCACTGAACGAGGGCAGGGGTCGAACCCACATCCTCCTGGATGCTAGTTGGCTTCGTCTCTCCTGCGCCAGGATGGGAACTCCTTGAACTACTTCTGGTTCTCCGCCTCTGACCTTGTCTTATCACTGATGCTTCTGGCTTCCAGGCTGGAAGATAAGGAGACCTGATGTTCTGCTAATTACTTGAGAATGTGAGAATGTTTTAAGCTCTTGTCTTGGGACAGGAGCTGCTCTCTGTGATCTCAGTTCCTTTCCAATTGAACCTTCAAAACTGTAAGAAGCACCAGCTCAATTTTGATTGAACACTTTGCAGTTAAGAAAAACTTCAATGTAGTTGATTTACAGTGTTTCTTCTGTTTCTATTATACATCGAAGTGGCCCAGTAATACCTGATTCCCAGTGCTGTACAGTAGGACTCCACTGCCCATGCATCCCCAGTGTAATAGTTTACATCCACCAACCCCAAACTTTTGAGAAGACTGAACTTTTATTTTTTTGCCTTTTTTAGGGCCTCACTTGTGGCATATGGAAATTCTCAGGCTAGGGGTTGAATTGGAACTGCAGCTGCCAGCCTATGCCACAGCCACAGCAACGTGGGATCCAAGCTATATCTGCAACCCACACCACAGCCAACAGCAACACCAGATTCTTAACTCACTGAGCGAGGCCAGGGATCAAACCCACATCCTCATGGATCCTAGTCAGATTTTGTTTCCCCTGAGCCACAATGGGAACTCCAAGACTAACTTCTTGGTGTTCACCGAAATTGGAATGTGAGCAAGATGCTTGGGTTGGGGGGTATGGAGTAATTAATGTTCAGTATATTTTGGCTGTCATTTGGGCTGTTTTGAAATCCCTAAAACTTAAAGAGGGGACTTCACTGTTGGGTTGTGCGCCTGCCCCTCCTACAAAGTGATTTTTCGAAGCACAATCCCATTTGTTAGGAGAATAATACTCAGTTGACATCATCCCTGCCTTGATGTATGATCAGTATGATCACCCCAAGGCTTAAGGACATTGCGGACCTTCCCTAAAGTTGATAATAGATCTTCTGATATTGAGGTTTTTTTCCCTACTTCTCCACAGCACAGCTTCTTAATATTTTTTTTTCTCAGTCATTTTAAACGCTGTATATCGCATTAACTGGTATATTAAACACATGAATGCAAAGGCATGTATACACACACACACAACACACACACAGGAATACACTTAAAGTTGGAAGCAACTGCTCTAACCGGGGCTGCAGTTCTGGACTTAAGGAATAGAATTGTACATCTTTTCGATGCTTTCAGAATGTATTTGTTGTACTTCCCTCATCCCATCTGAGACAGAAAATTTAATCTCTGACTTTACTGCTTTTTTTATTCTTAATGTGGAGAGCCTACTGCACTAGAGAAATCCTAAATAATGAGAATTCCAGTGACTATAAGTTCTGAATATTGCCATAAATCTTGTAATCACCACAGGATTCTCTGAGAATGTTTTCTTAAGCACACTTCAGAGACAGAAATTTGGAACACAAATTAAACACTACTAGTAGGGGGCAAAACTCTGATGTGGTTTCTTATGTGGTCTCTTTCCTCTGAAAAGAATCATTGAGGATTTGGAGAATAAAACATCGGGTAGTTTTTTTTTTTTTTGGTCTTTTTGGGCCACACCCACGGCATATGGAGGTTCCCAGGCTAGGGGGTCTCATTGGCGCTGTAGCCGCCAGCCTACACCACAGCCACAGCAACGCGGGATCCGAGCCGCGTCTGCGACCTACACCACAGCTCACGGCAACGCCAGATCCTTAACCCACTGAGCGAGGCCAGGGATCGAACCTTTGTCCTCATGGATACTAGTTGGATTCATCACTCCCCGAGTCAGAGTGGGAACTCCAAACATGAGATGTTTTGAGAACCGTGCTGTTGGGGGTCACACTTCCTCATGTTCAGAACTCCAGTGAGTCCCTTTTGTTCGTGTCATATTGTGGGTGTGAGTGGAGTTTCATTTGCTCTCATAGGACTTCTCTCTCTCCCTAAGGGAAAGGACCGTCAATTTTAAGATGCGTCAGTGGCAGGATATTTGCTCCGTGTTCTGCAACGGGAATATGAGCGAGTTGGATTTGAGTAACAGCAAGCTCAACACATTGTATATGAAGAAACTCTGTTTTGAGTTGAGAAATCCAAGGTGCAAACTCCAAAAACTGACGTAAGTGTGAGACTCTCACAGTTTGGGCTCTGCTCCCACGGTATTCTTCAGCATTTCTCTTTTGATTACAGCAGTCAGTATCTGCTGGGCAGAAAGTAAGCTAGGTGCTCAGGAGAATGAAATAAAGGGACTTCGGTTTCTGAAGGTGCTGTGACCGTAGGCATCTGGGTATATTTCTGGGTTCTCGCTTCTGTTCCATTGGTCCATATGTCTGTTTCGGTACCAGTACCACATGTCTTGATTACCGAGGCCCTGTAATCAAGAAGTCTGGGAGAGTTATGGCTCCTGCTTGGTTTTTGTTCCTCAGAATTGCTTTGGTGATTCTGGGTCTTTTGTGGTTCCATATAAATTTTTGGATTGTTCTAGTTCTGTGAAGAATGTCATGGGTAATTTGATAGGGATTGCAATGAATCTGTAGATTGCTTTGGGTGGTATGGCCGCTTTTACAGTATTTTTCTGGCGCATGAGCATGGAATATCTTTCCATTTCCTTGTATCTTCTTTGATTTCCTTGATTGATGTTTTATAGTTCTTGGCATATAAGTCTTTCACTTCCTTGGTCAGGTTTATTCCCAGGGGGTGCAATTTTATTATTTTTATTTATTTATTTTTGTCTTTTTGCCTTATCTAGAGCCACACCCGTGGCATATGGAGGTTCCCAGGCTAGGGGTGTAACAGGAGCTGTAGCTGCTGCCCTTCACCACAGCCACTGCAACGCGGGATCCAAGCCGCGTCTGCAACCTACACCACAGTTCACAGCAACGCCGGATCGTTAACCCACTGAGCAAGGCCAGGGATCGAACCCGCAACCTCATGGTTCCTAGTCGGATTCGTTAACCACTGAGCCACAAAGGGAACTCCTTGGGGTGCAATATTAAAAGGTACTGTGTTTTGGTATTCTTTTTCTAAAATTTCATTGTTAGTATACAGAAATGTGATTGATTTCTGAAGGTTAATCTTATATCCTGCTACTTTTCTGAATTTGTTGATCAGTTCACGTAATTTTGGGACTGAGTCCTTGGGGTTTTCTACATATAGTATCATGTCATCTGCATATAGTGAGAGTTTCACCTCTTCTCTTCCTCTTTGGATGCCTTTTATTTCTTTTGTCTGATGGCTGTAGCTAGGATATACCGCATCTTCTTAATCCATTCATTGTTTTGTGTCTTAAGGAGTGGTAAATAGTCTGTGTTGTAGCATTCATTCTTCCAGTATGTATTTATTAAGCATCTCTTAACTGTTCTGAGGTTACAGCAGTGAACAGAATAGGTAACTCTTGACCTCATGGAGCTTACGTTGGAGAAACAGATGTAAATAATCAGGGCAGTATATGAGGTGATGATACTTTCCCAAGCAGAAGGAAATTGATTCAGAATCTCAGGAAGGGTGTGGAAGAGGATGCTGTGCGTTTTTAGATAGGGAAGATAAAAGGAGCTTTCCCTGTCTACCTTAGAGGTATTTGAGTAATAATCTACATGTTGGATCTGAAGCATAGTTTTGGATTGGAACTTACTGGTCTTACAGCATGATGTAAGTAGAAATTATAGGGCCTCAAGTCTGGCTCAAAGATGGGGGAGACTTAGTGGATGGAGGTGGACCTTGTAGGAGAAACCCAGGAAGAAATAACGAGTAAGGAACACTGTGAGCTGACTGAGATGGAATGGGGTCAGCTGTTCTGCTCTTTCTCTGTAGTTCTCAGGGTCATGTTTCACGGTCTAAAAATCAGACGCATGCACTGATTGAGTTAAGAGCAGAATATTTGGCCATAGCCACTGTCCTCAGACCTGCATGGACTGAGTGATCTGGATGAAATACTCTGCAGTTAGGCTTGGGCAGCCTTCCTTGATGTCCTCTTCTTGCCCCTTCTCATTTTGGTTCTAGAACTTAATTCTCAAGATAAGGAGAAGCCGGTTGAGGAAAACACAGGAGAGTTGTCCTCATGAGTCCCCTCTGGGTTAGTGCAGGGGGAGTCACCTCCTTGGAAGAGTAGGCAGCCTATGGTGAAGATAATATGAGAAAAAGAATATATACAGCCGGTCATCTTACCGGTAGATGGGAGGAGGAGTGGGGAGAGGGTTCATTTCTGACTTGATAGATTGAACTGACCCTTTGGGAGTATATTTGAGGCTGCCTTTTCAAAGGTTCAGTACCATGACTCAGAGCAGTTTTGGGATTCCTCTTGTGTCTTGCCTATCCTTGACTCTGTGCATGTGCACGTGTGTGAGAAAGGAGAGACCAAGAAGCAGCCTTCTTTCCCCAAGCCAACTCTCTCACCACCTCCCTTCCGCAGGTGCAGATCGGTGTCTCCGGTGAGGGTCCTGAAGGAGCTTGTCCTTGTCCTTCACTGTAACCACAGTCTGACCCACCTGGACTTGAGCTCCAACAACCTGGGAATCACTGTGTCCACCATAATTTTTAGAACTTTGAGGCACCCAGCCTGCAGCCTCAAGTATCTGTGGTAAGTCTTTGATTTTTCCCAGCTCTGTCTCCAAGATGGCATCTATGTTTGATTTCATTCTGAAGATGGGAGTCAACGTTGTGGCAAAAGGATACGAAGAAAGACTAGCAAAGGGAGTGAGTGCGTGGGTGTAGAGCAGTGGTTCTCAGATTTTTTTTTTTCCATTATAGCTGGTTTACAGATTTCTGTCAGTTTTCCAGCTGCACAGCGTGGTGACAGGGTTACACATACATATATGGATTCATTGCAAGTGATTAGACATAGTTCCCAGTGCTGTACAGCCGGATCTCCTTGCTTTTCCATCCCAGAGGCAATAGTCTACAACTGTTAACCCCAGACTCCCATACAATCCCACTCCCTCCCCCACCCCCTTGGCAACCACAAGTCTGTTCTCCAAGTCCGTAATTTTCTTTTCTGTATAAAGGATCATTTGTGCAGTATATTAGATTCCAGATATAAGTGATATCATATGGTATCTGTCTTTCTCCTTCTGACTTACTTCAGTCAGTATGAGGGTCTCTAATTCCATCTCTGTTGCTGCAAATGACATTATTTTACTCTTTTTTATGGCTGAGTAGTATTCCATTGTGTATATATACCACATCTTCCTAATCCAATCGTGTGTTGATAGACATTTGGGTTGTTTCCATGTCTTGGCTATTGTAAATAGTGCTGCAATGAACATGCGTGCGCAAGTGTGTTTTTCAAGGAAATTTTTGTCTGGATATATGCCCAAGAGCGGGATTGCTGGGTCATATGGTAGTTCTATGTATTGGTTCTCAGATTTTAAAGTATGTCAGAATTGCGCAAGGGGTCATGTTAAAACACAGATTCCTGATGAAAAGTGGTAAGCCACTATGGAGAAAAGTGTAGAGGTTCCTCAGAAAACTGAATATAGAACTACCCTATGATCTAGCATTCCCACTCCTGGGCATATATCCAGACAAAACTATAATTCAAAAAGGTACATACATGCACCGCTGTGTTCACAGCAACACTGTTCACAATGGCCAAGACATGGAAACAACCTAAATGTCCAGCAACAGATGAATGGATTGAGATATGGTGTGTATACACAATGGAATACTACTCAACCATAAAAAAGGTTGAAATAATGCCATTTGCAGCAACATGGCTGCAACTAGAGGTTCTCATACTAAGTGAAGTAAGTCAGAAAGAGAAGGACAAATAACATGCTATCACTTACATGTGGAATCTAAAATATGGCACAAACGAACCTATCTGCAGAACAGAAACAGACCCACAGACAAAGAGAACAGACTTGTGGTTGCCGAGGGGTAGGGAGTGGGATAGACGGGGAGTTTGGGGTTCGCTGGTAGATACAAACTATTACGTCTAGAATGGACGTGAAGTGAGGTCCTAGTGAACAGCACAGGGAACTGTGCGGTCTCTTGTGCTAGACCATGATGGAAGATAATATAAGAAAGGGAACGTGTGTGTATATGTATGACTGGGTCACTTTGCTGTACAGCAGAAATTGGCACAAAGTTGTAAATCAATTATACTTTAATAAAAAATAAAGAACCCCCCCCCCCACGCGCAAAGATCCCTGGAATCCACCCCCCGAGATTCAGCAGGCCTACCACGGAGCCTCCTAATTAGCATCTAGCAGTCTGTGAGGGGATGCTGGACTGTGGGTTACACTTTGAGTGGCACTTACTCAGGAGAGAGTAGCCATCCTGCCTCCGAAGGGATGAGGAACAGGGAGAAAGCAGCGTTTGCTCATGGAGCAAGGGGGCCTCTAGATGAAGGCCGTTCTTCCCAGGAGTGACTTGGCTACCTGGGCCTCTTTTGCTAGGTTGGAGTCCTGCGGCCTCACCTCTCAGGCTTGTCATCAGCTCTTTATGGAACTCAGAGAGAACACAAGCTTGCACTTTCTCAGCCTGGGGGACAACAATCTCTCTAATGTTGAGATGAAAAGACTGCAGGGGCCCTTGGGGACGTCCAAATGCCCCCTGAAGGAACTGTCGTGAGTCTTTCTGCTCGTTGGAAAAAAAAAACTTCCTTGCTAGTTGGCGTGGAAGTGTGGGGGTGGCCCCTCGGGGATCTTCCTGTTGTATTCACCGTCTCACGACAACTTCTTGTCATCTTCATTCTTCCCACTTTTCTGTGATTAGGGTTCAGTCTCAGCCAGCTTTGCCCTCACCTTGGTTTTGAGTATTTGATCGTCAGCCTCCTTCTGTATAACCTCCGTAGGCTTCTGCCAGCCTCCTCTAAACGCGGTGTTTTTCAGCGAGCGGTGATTTGTTTTTGTCCCCCAGGGGACATTTGGCAATGTCTGGACACATCCTTGGCTTTCACATTTGGGGAGGGGAGGATGCTCCTTGGATCAGCTGGATAAAGACTGGGTATGATCAATTTTCTACAGGGCCCTGGAGGCCTCCTCCAATAGAGAATGGTCTGGCCCAAAGGTCAGTAGGACTGAGACTGAGAAATCTTACCTTCACACACCTTATTCTCCTCCTTAAAGCATTTGTTCTTTATCCGATTTAATCCTTCCTTGATTTTGGGTCCCAGATGGGTGGCCCAGGGGATGGAGAGTTTGAGAAAGAAAAAGGAAACTGGGCATAACATGAGGCTCACCTTACGTTTCCATCTCCCGTAGACTGGAGAAATGCAACCTGCCAGTGGCCAGCTGTCAGGACCTGGCCTTGCTTCTCATCAGCACCCATAGAATGACTCACCTCTGCCTGGGATTTAATCAGATCCAAGATGCCGGTGTGAAACTCCTGTGTGCTTCCCTGACTCATGCCAAGTGCCTCTTAGAGAGATTGGTGTAAGTTCCTCCTGGCCCAGTTTCTGTAAATGACTCTCCGAGGGGCTAGGCACTGAGAAAAAGACCACGGCTCCTTCATTCAGCATCCAGTAACATCACTGAAAACTAACATACATTAAGCCGTTACTCAAGGTGCTGGATGTTATTCTAAACATAGATTCTGAGGCGCACCCCAGATGACGTTGAATCAATCTCTGGAGGTTGTGTCAAGCAATTCAGTTTTAACAAGGACCTTGGGAAATGATGATGCTTTAGTCAGCTGATAGCTGAGCTCCTACCTCCAGATAGAGATCTGGCCGAAGTTGGGGTTGAGGAAGAGACAGACAAGCTCCCTGCCGGTGTGGAGGATGCACTTAGATGAATGAGATAAGGCAACAGCAGTAGTTCAGATAGGAAGAAAAAGAGGAGTGAGCAGATAGAGAGTGGTGGGGTGGGTTTCTTGTAAGGTCTTCTCTCACCAGGCTGTCTGAGGAGGTGACGCTTGAAGCAGAGATTTGAGGAGCTTTGGGGAGGAAGCCACGTGCAGAAGGGTGACGGTCCTGAGGCTGAAATGAGCTTGGGGTATTGTAGGAGCCAGAAAACTAGTGGAGCTGGAGTAATGTGCACGAGGCGAATAATGGCAGAGGATGAAGCTGGAGAGGCAGGGAGGTGCCTGGAATATGCCCACGTGCTGTAGGAATTGCTGTTGTGTTTCAAGGTTCTGCAAAGACATGATGAGAAAGACCACCCGGGCCGCTTTTGAAGGGTGGCCTGTGATGAGAGGCGAAAGCAGAAGCAGAAGCAGGTGCCTGTAGACCAGGCAAGTGGCTGAGAGAGGATTGGCCTGGGTCAGGTGGTAGGACTTCAGGTTGTATTTGAAGATGGGGCCAACGGGAACTTGCTGATGGATAGGGGTGGTTTAGGAGGGAAAGGAACCAAGAATGCCCACAGGTGATGGGCTTGGGCAGCTGGGTGAAGGATGGTGGCTTTTTCTGGCATGGTGAAAATGGGTTTGCATGTAAGGAGTTTGGATTGGGACACAGGAGTGCGAGATGCCCATTAACCAACCATGTGGAGACGTTCTGGGAGCAGGCGTATCCACAGCTTTAGGACTCCAGGCAGTTGGTGGGTAGGTATGAGAGTCTGCGTGTAGCGGTGAATGCTGAGCTGATGATGGTGATCTTTTCTTCTTGAGCTCCGTTCTGCTGCATGGGGGCAGATGTGGAACAGATGGAGAGCTGAGTTTTCTGAGGTTGGGTTCTGCTCAGGTGAGTGTAAATAACGGGAGGAGGCCAGGCTTCTTGAGGTGCGTCCGAGGTGGTGACTGTGGTAAAAAAACATGAAATCTGAGCAAAGAAACCAAAGACTGGTCCTTGCCTAGCACTGAGACTCAAAGACCAGAATGTTAACAGGTAGTGAACACGTACATCTTAAGAACTAATATTAGATGAGTGCAATCATGTTACATTTATAACATAAAGTAATATATAATTTATACTTGTATGCTGTACTGTATCAATTTACTATGATATATTAATATTATATAATATACAATTTAATAATACTTTCACATCGTATATAACTTATATGTAATATATTTGTATAATAATTCATGATATATTATGTATTACATAAAATAACTATGTATCTACTATATGACTATATAATACTTATGTAACACCTGCTACATAAATATATAATTATGATGTCCCTATATATGATATAAATAATCTCTGAATATGACATATCTCCTGTAACTTGTATTGCACACTTTCAAAGTCCACTTTCAAACACCGTACATGTGTGGTCTCGTGACAGACTGTCACGGTCTCCACTTCAGGATGGAGGAGATGCAGCCTGAAGAGGGGAGAACACATCTCTGCCTGATGAATTAATGGCTAAAGTGGGCTTTGAACCCATGTCTGCCTGGCTCTAGCTCCTGGGGTTCATTCCCGGCTACCTCAAGTCTATTTAAAATATTTTTCCTTTATTATTTCACATTTAAAAAATTCGTAAGCTTTTTCTTGATGTACAGGTGAACACACTTCATGTATACAGTTTGGTGAGTCTAGGGATAAGTAGACACGCGTGAAACAGTGGTCACCATTCAGGCTGTGCACTGTATCCATCTCCTCCCAAAGTCCCCCCCGCCAGCCTTTAGTTATTCCTACTTTTGTGTGTGGTGACATTTAATGTAAGATCCAATCCAATTTCAAGTATATAGTATTGTCAGCTCTAGGCATGGTGTAGGCAGGTGAGTAGATCTTCAGAATGTATCTCACATGATGGAAACTTTGTATCCTTTGATCATTGTTCCTTTATTTTTAAACCAACCACAAATGGGCAGCATGTCCTCTGTGTGCTCATTGCCTAAATCTGGAGCAGGAAAGGGCAGGCAAGCACAGGTACTCCGCACTTGCTGGGCTGGGGTCCAGGGGGACCCCGCGAGTGCACCTGAAGGAGGGGCCTCGTTGTGGTCTGCTCCCCTGAAACCTGTCCCTGCGACTCTGACCCCACAGGCTCTGGTTCTGCCAGCTTGGCGCAGCAAGTTGCGGGTACCTGTCAAACGCCCTCCTCCAGAACAAGCGCTTGACACACCTGAATCTGAGGAAGAATAACCTGGGGGATGAGGGGGTGAAGTTGCTGTGTGAGCCCCTGCGCTGTGCAGATTGCCGCCTGCAGGACCTGAAGTAAGTTTCAGCACCCCCTCTTGGTTCCTGGTTGGGAGGAGGGCCGCGCGACTTGACCTGTGAGTGTCTGAGGGCCTGGTGTGGGGTTTGAGTCCAGGGCGTGGCAGCCAGTCCACGGAGGGGCTTTTGCTTTTGTTGGAGGTGGGGGTGTGAGTGGCTAGTGGTGACAGAGGGGAAAAATAGGATCATTTGTCAAGGGCCAGCTGCAGTGCTCTTGGGGGTCAGTACCACACCCTGTGGGTTTGGTGATTTGGGGGAGGGTGTGGGGAACTCAGCATGCGATTGTACTCATGGTTGTCACTTACTGCAATGCAAGGACACAGAGCAAACTCAGACGCGGGAAAAGGTGTGTGGCGTGAAGTCCAGAAGAAACCAGGTGCAAGCTCTCAGGAATTCTCTCCCAGTGGCGTCCCCCAGGACACCCTTAACTTCCCCAGCAAAGAGTTGTGACAATGCAGTGGGATGCTGTGTACCAGGGACGCTCACTGCAGACTCAGTGCTCAGGATGCTGGGTGCTGGTCACGCGGACACCTTCTGCCTGGCGGGTACCAAGACTCCAGGCTTCCGTGAGGAAAGTGGGTGTCTGGCATAAGCCACGTTGCTGGCGCAGTGTAGGCACAGGAAGCTGTTCCTATCAGGGAAATCTCCTGAAACCCAAGTTCGCAGGCAACCACCAAGGGCTGGCATTGCCAGCTGGGCTTTCTAAGGACAGTGGTCACGGATACTAGACAAGCTGTTTTTCTGCCCAGTGTGTGATGCCCTGTCTGAGACCAACTGAAGCCAGAAACGAGCTTCATGTCTGCCTAGTTTGCCAGTCATACTAGAAGTAGCTTTGTGTATTATTTATGCAATAAATGCGTATGTTCAACCATAATGTCCATATCAGTATCACAAAAGGCTCATGACCTCCAGCACAAATATTGGTGACTGTGGAACGTTATCCAAATAAGCACGGACAAAGGGAGCTAAGGAATTCGGAAACTTTTTTATGCGCTTTTATTTATTTTTCTTTGTATGTATTTTAATTTTAATTATTTTTATTGAAGTATAGTAGATTCACAATGTTGTGCCAATTTTGCTCTACAGTGGAGTGACCCAGGCATATAACTTTAATAAATAGGAAATAATTTGATGACCTAAAATGTAGCTGATCCAAATTTAAGTAAAATAGAATATTTTTGTATTGGTCCTACAGAGAAGTAAATTGACAGGATTAAAGGTTACTAGGCAGTCTGCCATTTGGATGAAACTTAAGTATACCTAGTCACCAAGTTTTAAGAAAAATTTTAAAGATAATTATTCAGGTATTTAAAAAAAACTTACGTCAAACACTTATTCTGTGTTCACGGTAGCTATTCTTAAGCATCATTTGAGGATTTTTCTTATTTTGGGATTTAACCCAGAGTAAAATGTTTTATTTTTGAAGAAATTAAAAATGCTGAAACTGAAGTTCCCGTCTTGTCTCAGTGGTTAACAAATCTGACTAGGAAGGTTGCAGGTTCGATCCCTGGCCTTGCTCAGTGGGTTAAGGATCCGGCATTGCCGTGAGCTGTGGTGTAGGCTGCAGATGCGGCTCGGATTCCGCGTTGCTGTGGCTGTGGCGAAGGCCAGCGGCTACAGCTCCTGTTAGACCCCTAGCCTGGGAACCTCCATATGCCGCAGGTGCGGCCCTAGATAAGGCAAAAAGATAAAAAAAAAAAAAGTAAAAATGCTGAAACTATAGTATTTGGTGTCAGTCTAAAATTTTTATCTTTTTTTTTTTTATAATTTGTTTTCATTTTTTCCATTATACCCAGCTGCACAGCGTGGTAATATACTGCATAAAGTTTTTATCTTTATTCAAAGATTTGTTGCGTTTTAATGTAAGGTTGTTTGA
Organism: Catagonus wagneri; assembly: GCA_004024745.2. NCBI lineage: Eukaryota > Metazoa > Chordata > Mammalia > Artiodactyla > Tayassuidae > Catagonus > Catagonus wagneri. The sequence continues at coordinate 1,749,466 of PVHT020000439.1, read as the reverse complement.
TTCAATATAAAGACATTTTAGTTTGAGTTCCTGTCGTGGCTCAGTGGTTAACGAATCCGACTAGGAACCATGAGGTTGCGGGTTCGATCCCCGGCCTTGCTCAGTGAGTTAAGGATCCGGCGTTGCCGTGAGCTGTGGTGTAGGTTGCAGACACAGCTCGGATCCTGCGTTGCTGTGGCTGTGGCGAAGGCCGGCAGCTACAGCTCCTGTTAGATCCCTAGCCTGGGAACCTCCATATGCCGCGGGTGCGGCCCTAAATAAAAGCAAAAGAAAAAAAGAAGACATTTTAGTTTGGTTATTGGTAGACCAAAAGTTTTATATATTACCTAATGGGTTATGTTTTAGTTAAAATGTTGCCTTATAAAAGATTTTTAAAAAGTGACTATGCTGTGCCGTATGGCACACACTAGCCACAGGTGTCTAAATTAAAAATAATGAAAGTTAGTGGCTCAGTGCATTAAAAACCTGACTGCATGGCTTGGGTAGCCGCAGAGGTGCAAGTTCAGTCCCTGGCCTGGTGCAGTGGGTTAAAGAATGGGCATTGCCACTTTGTGGCTCAGGTTCAGTCCCTGGCTGGGGAACTTCCATATGCCATGTGTGCAGCCATAAAAAAAAAAATATATATATATATATATATTTTTAAATAGTTTAAATTAAAAATAAAACTAAGATTGACTACAATAAAACTTTCAGTGCCTTAGATACATTGGCCACGTTGGAAGGGCTTAGTGGTCACACGTGGCACATGGCTTCTGGGTGGACATCCCAGGTCCAGGGTGTTGACATCATTACAGAAAGTGCTATTGGACTTCACTCATGCACTAGGTACCAGAGGGTCCATGAAGCCACCTTCCACCCCTGTTTCCTTGACACTTGGTTTCCGTCCATGAAGCCACCACTGCCGTTTAAAAAAACCCCTCCATAGGCCTTCTGCGTATCCAAGTGTTTGTAAACTCAGTACCTACTTCCGTGAAAGTGCGTGCTCCACCCAGCATATCTGGGAATGTTCCAGATCCGTACCCAACAATTTTAACCCCTTTAGGAATATGTAGTAATTTTTTGAGCGAGTGTCAGTTTATGTAACCAGTACTCTGGCTGTTTCCAATCTTTGGGAATAGTTATAAAAGGCAGTGTGTGTGTGAACCTGTACAGTTTTGGACATGCGTAAGTATACTTGTAGAATAAGTTGCTAGAAATAGGGTGGCTGGGTCAAAGGGCGTTTGCAATCAAAATTTTAATACGCATGGCCTCCAGGCCCTCCACGAGCGTTTCCACCTGCCCAGAGCATCTGTTATCACAGTGTTTCCAAATGTCCCTGATCCCTGTCAGCTGGAGAGATAGGAAAACGGAAGCTCAGATTTCTTTTCGGTGTAGCGGAAACGAATCCTGCTAGGATCCATGAGGTTGTGGGTTTGATCCCTGGCCTCACTCGGTGGGTTAAGGATTCTGTGTTGCCCTGAGCTGCGGTGTAGGTCACAGACACGTCTCAGATCCTGTGACGTAGCTGTGGTGTATGCTGGCAGCTGTAGCTCCAATTGGACCCCTAGCCTGGGAACCTCCATATGCTGTGGGTATGGCCCTAAAAAAAAGCAAAAAAAAGGAAGCTCAACCTATTTTTATTCTTCCATGGAAATACTGAAACTTAGGCAAGGGTAGAATAGTATAATTGACTCTGTTATCCAACTTCAACAACTGTTGACTTGTGGCCGGTCTCCTTCCATCTGAACCCCAAAGCTTATTTTGGGTCCAGTTCTAGGGGTCACATTGCTTCCTTGGTAAGCTCGGGGTCCTTGTGTGTTTGCATCTCTGCGAATAAGAATGGAGTTTGAGCAGCTTTCAAACATTAAAAGCCATTTGAGGAAACTTGCAAAGGAAGACCTGTTGATAAATCTTGATGACAATTTTTTCCCCTATTGGGTTTTTATTTTTATTCCTACTGATTAGTAGGCATCGTTCAAGAGGGAAATTGAGGCCATTTGGGGTATAATTTGCATAGATTGTTTATATCTTGTTGGCAATTCCCTTAAACTAAGCTTTTTTTTTTTTTTTTTTTTTTTTTGCTGCACCACAGCATATGGAAGTTCCCAGGCCAGGGTATGAATCTGAGTCACAACTGTGACCTGCCCCTCAGTGCAGCAACATCGGATCCTTAACCAGGCCGGGGATTGAATTCAAGCTGCTGCAGAGACAGCGTCGGATCCTTAACCTTTTGTGCCACAGTGGGAACTCCAGACTCAGCTCTTGATAGTTGTAAACATGTGGACATTTGTCACGAACCCCAGCTTTTCCTTTTATGGCTTAGGGGTTTTTGCCTTACGTAGGAATTCTCTGCCTTAAGGTGTTCGTCTTTAATTTTTCACCTCTGTCTTCTCCCTGTGTGTGTCTGTGTCTCCTCCCTCTGCATCTGTTTGCCCTCTCATCCATCTTTCCCTGCTAGCTTGCCTCTCCTTTCATGCTCTCTGCAAATATTTACCTGGATTGCTCGCCTTTGAACGCATTCTGGCATAACAGTTCATTCATAGGGAATTTGGATCTGCCCGGAAGTGTGATTTTTGGTGTCTTTCTCGGCTCAAATGTTGAGCTCGAAGGCTGAAAAACATGTTCTACGATAGCAAAGGAGTCTGGGCGCTTTGGTAAGCGTCCCCGAGAGAAGCCCTTCTGACAGGTGTGTTGATGGCCTGGGGAGGGAGACCTGCTCCTTTTCGCCTCCTTTTTCCCACAGGTGGGTAGAGGCCCCAGGGTTTCAGACCTCCTAAGTAGCCCCTGTGTCTTTCTGGGGCTTGGGATAAGATGCCTGGCTTTGGCATCTCTTTGGTATGGAAGAAAGTGAGAAGGACTGGGACTCACAGAGTGAAGACGAGAACTGCTCTCCCCGCCCTGTGTGTGTTTTGTGTCTTGCAGCTTGTCGGATTGTTCTTTCTCAGTGGAGGGCTGCCGGGAGCTGGCTGACGCCCTCAAGCACAACCGCAGTGTGACAGTTTTGGATATCGGGGAAAACAATGTGCGGGACGATGGGGTGAAGGAGCTGTGTGAGGCTCTGAAGCATTTAAATTGTGCGCTGAAGACCCTCGGGTGAGTGGATGCTGTTCTCTCTGCCGGAAGTGGTCCCCCTGCCCTTTGGGGCGGAAAGGGAATAATAAGTGGTCACTTGGGGGCTGGTGCTGAGATGGGAAATGGTGAAGGACAGTGTTCTCTGTGTAAAAATCTCCCCGGCTTGGTGATAAACTCCAAGTTTAGAAAAAGTGCTTTATTTTCCCCCCTCTTTGGTGTACTGTAAATATTCTTACTTGCAATCTGTACAGTTTGGACAGTAGGTGCTATGGCGTGTGGCACATTTGCTGTCCTCTGAATCTTTGCCATCTAAGGGGAATATTGATTTTAACCACAGTGCAAGGTGCTTGCTCAGCAAATGGAGATGGTTTAGCCTCAAGTAAAAGATTTTTTGGTTGCAAGAGACTCAAAGGATAGGCATCTTTCATGTAGACAGTGTTCTCTTGGTCCTAGTTATTCCCGCAGGCTGCTTAGGGGCTTGGGGAAAACTGTGCTGAGAAGGTTCGGTCTTTTTTTTTTTTTTTTTTTTGCCTTTTTGTCATTTTAGGGCCGCACCCGTGGCATGTGGAAGTTCCCAGGCTTGCGGTCTAACAGGAGCTGTAGCCGCCGGCCTATACCACAGCCACAGCAACGTGGGATCTGAGCCGCGTCTGTGACCTACACCACAGCTCACGGCAACGCCGGATCCTTAACCCACTGAGCAAGGCCAGGTATCAAACCCGCAACCTCATGGTTCCTAGTCGGATTCGTTAACCACTGAGCCATGACGGGAACTCCAAGAAGGTTCGGTCTTGAGATGAGCCCTGAAATATCACCCCCAAGCCCCCCAAAAGAAAGGGGAGGGGAGAAAGCTCTTGGCAGGGGCATCAGCATATGCAAGGGCTCAGAGGTGGGTTTTGCAGGGAAAACTCAACAACATGTGGTTGGAACGGAGTGACAGGTGTGGGGACGGGGGATAAGGGTGTGGAGGGAAAAATCCTGTAGGTCAAGTTGTCATTTGAATGCTTCCTGCGTGCTTGGAAACGGGGAACGAATTATACTCATTATTTCATACTCCGGCATGGAGGCACCAGGAGGGCGGTACTTTTGTGTCCATTTTATAGATGAGGAGACTGAGGCCATGTGCTCACTTAGCTAAATAAAGACGGGGACAGGGACCCAAGCCAAGTCGGATTCAGAAGCCAAGTGTTGTTTCCTCCAGCTTTGTTGAGATACAGTGGAGATGTAACATTGTGTAAGTTTAAGGTGCACAGCCGGTTGATATGCTATGTTGATCTCTTGCAAAATGATTCCCACCACAGCGTGAGGTAAGACCTTCATCCTGTCACACGGTTGCTATTTCATTTTTGTAGGGAGAGCATTTAAGACTGACACTCTTAACTCTGAAGTGTATAAAACAAGTATTGCTAACTAGAGTCACCGTGCTGGACATGTGATTTCTAGAAGGTGGTCGTCTTACAACTGCAAGTTGGCACCTTTGGACCAACCTCTCCCCATTTACCCCGGTTGCTTCATCCCAGGAAACCACCCTTCCACTCTGTTTCTTTGGGTTTGGCTTTTTAAAGATCCCACGTAAATGACATCGTACAGCAATGTCTTTCTCTGTGGAAATTCTACCACTTGTGACAACCTGGATGAACTTTGGGGACACAGTGCTAATTGAAATGTCAGAAGCCCTTTTTTCCCCCACCAAGTTTCTGTCTTTCAAGAAGCATGTTGAGGGGAGTTCCCATCGTGAGTCAGTGGTTAACGAATCCAACTAGGAACCATGAGGTTGCGGGTTCGATCCCTGACCTTGCTCAGCGGGTTAAAGGATCCGGCGTTGCCGTGAGCTGTGGTGTAGGTTGCAGACGCGGCTTGGATTTGGCATTGCTGTGGCTGTGGCGAAGGCCAGCGGCTACAGCTCCTGTTAGACCCCTAGCCTGGGAACCTCCATATGCTGCGGGTGTGGCTCTAGAAAAGGCAAAGACAGAAAAAAGGGGTGGGGGGAGCACGTTTAGGTTCAATGTTCTCTATCCTGTAGGAAAAGGAAAACCCACCAGATTTGTCCAAGTAAATCAGGGTCATGGTTATGCTTTAAAAGCAGCGAGGGTCTTGGTTTTAAGTGCACTCTTGTTAGGTGCTTCTCTCCAGAGGCAGAAAAGAGTTGAACATTTGCTAATAGTTTCTTTCTTCATGGTGAGTGATAGTAAATTCATTCCCATGCCGTCTCGTTCTCCAGCCTTGAAGCAGGTCCTGTCTCTTTGTATAAGGGCTCCATCTTTGTCATCTAGACTGGAGTTTCTCAACCTCAGCACTGTCCAGACCAGCTCAGCGAGTGGGGGTGAAGGACAGGTGCTGCAAAGCTTAAGAAATGTTAAATTGCGACATAGGAAGACAGACAATAAAGCTTAGAAGCTGGGGGTGGGGGGTGGGGGTGTAAGGCTCGAGAGCTCCTGGGTCAGGAACCCAGACCGCTGATGCCTCATTGCTTTTATTGTGCTCTCAGGAAATGCAAATAAAGTGAGAAAATAGAAACCCCAAGGCCCTGTGCCTCTGTTGACATTGTATTTTAAATCTGACCTTTAACATCCTGCATCTAAAAGGCATTGATAAGGCCGAAAGGGCATCATGAGGCTGGTGTCAGCCATCTATGCAAAGCATCTTGGGGAACTAAACGTGCTGCTCAGACAGTTTTCTGCCTTGAGCTGACCCAGTTTTCCAGAGGCCACACCTTGTCCTCTCAGTTAACGCATGACTTGCTGAGCCAGTTCCCTCTAACCCCTTCCTTAGAGTTTCCTTAGGGTTTAGAAAATAAATCTCGGAAAGATTTCTCCCCACACGGCAGCACTGACATTTTGGGCAGGGTAATCCTTGGTGGTGAGGGGCTGTCCTGAGCCCTGCAGGGTGTTAGATAGCATCCCTCGCTTCCACCCACCAGATTCCGTGAGCATCTTCCTGGTCCTAAGATCCTACCAAATGCCTGTGGGGGGAACTGAGCAACACTGCTTGGAAGACTAAAGGGATACTAGTAAAGGTATATAATCAAGGTCAAGGATATATGTTGCCGTGATTCAAGCCCTACTGGGGGTGTGAGACCAGAAACATGAGCACACACCTGTTTGACGCTGGAGCCCGGGCAGTTCTCATCAGGCTCTTCCTGTCCACAAACGGTGCCTTTATCTAGAAGCATTCTCTGGAACCTAACCAACCGCTTGAAATCTTAGGAAATACATCCATCCCCTGTATTCTTAATGCATCTCCTTGCGCGTGTATAGCCAGTTTTTTTAAAAAAAAAACTTTGATTTTTATTAGAGTATGGTTGATATACAGCCCAGTGACCCAGTCATACACATAGGTATATGTTATATATATAATATTCACACACACATTCATGCACATTTTCTTTTTCTCATACTGTCTTCCATCGTGTTCTATCCCAAGAGATCGAATGTAGTTCCCTGTGTTGTACAGCAGGACCTCATTGCTTATCCATTCTAAGTGCGTAGCCACATTTCTTTTATAGACTTAGGTGGAAATTTCCACTGTGTTAAACTGTATGATAATACACTTTTGTCACTTTGGTCTTTGTGTTCCTAGTAGCTAGACAACCCTATATCCAGGTTTTTGTGTTTGTCGACTTTAGAAATAAGATGGAAAAAGTATACTGGAGGGATGGTAATGTTATTTCAGTCCTTTCAAGGGCCTTTTAAATGAATACAGCCACTTGATGCTAAAATTTAAATTGCAGTTTCCTTATCTGTCAAATTGGGTTTAAGGTACCCTCTGCCTTTTATAGGATTGGTATGTGGATTAAATGAGACATGTGCCAGCACTTGGGAAAGTGTCTGGTATGTGTTGAGTCTCCTGTTAGCCAGTCTGTTTCAGGAGTATATATCCCCCTACGTCGTGAATGTTTTTTTTTCATTTTTTAAAGTTTTACTGAAGTATAGCTGATTGACACGGTTGTGATGGATTTTCCGGTACAACACGGCGATTCAGTTATACGTATACATACGTCTAGTTTAGAGTGCTGCTATTCTATGGGCTAATAATAAATAAATAAATAAAATAGCATCACTTTTATTTCTAAGTTCTCTGTCTTGGAAGACCGTCTGTAACGCTTGTGTCTCACCCACGCCTAGGTTGGAGAAATGCAGTTTGACTCGTAATTGCTGCCAGCATATCTGCTCTGTTCTCAGAAAAAATAGAAGCCTGGTTCATCTGAACCTTTTAGGAAATGATCTGGGGCCTGACGGTGTCAACAAGCTGTGGACATCCTTGAAAAAATCAACATGCAGACTACAGAAGCTCGGGTAATCCCCACTGACCTGGACATGGGGGCGTGTGCCCCCTGAGATGGGGACGGGTGGGCTCATGTTCTAAAGCAGCAGCCGGATTACCTGGATTCAGTTTCCTAGGGTGGTGCGGGCCGACAGAACTTGCAGGAACCGGGGAGACGCTCTGTGTCTGCATTGTCCAACCGCAGAGTGACTGGCCGCGTGCCGTAACTGAGCGCTTGGGATGTGGTCAGTGTGGCCGAGGAAGTGAACTAAGAACAATTTCATGGGAGTATGGTTGACTTACATAGTTGTTAGTGTCAGATGTACAGCAATGTGACTCAGTCATACATATGCCCAGATCCATGCTTTTTTTTCCCATGTAGGTTGTTACAAGCTATTGAGTGGATTTCCATGTGCTCTGCTGTAGATTCTTATTAATCATGTCTCTTACACAGTAGTGTGTATATGTTATTCTCATCCTCCTAATTACCATAATTCGAAAAGTTACATACACCCCAGTGTTCACTGAAGCCAAAACAGTGGAAGCAACCCAAATGGATAGATACAGTAGATGCAATCGCCAAAACATGGAAGCAACCCAAATGTCCATCAAGAGAGAGGAATGGATAAAGAGGAAATGGATTTTTAACTTTACATAGTTTGCATTAACTTAAGTAGCCACATGGGCTAGCGGCTCCCATACTGGATGATGAAATCCTATAGATATTTGGGTATTTTGGGAATCCCTTCATTTTTCTCGTTCTGGCACCTGCTCTGTCTCACTCAACAGAACCCACTCCACAGCTTCCTTTTTCGTGCTGCCTGTGGGCCAAGCAGCATGCATAGACAGTGGGAAACCAGCGGTCATGAGTCTCATGGTCATGGGTGTGTCCTCCTGGGAGGTGGCAAATCTGAGACACAGAAAAGCAGTGTTAGCGGCCATCAGGGCTATGAAGGAGACTGGGTTGTGGAGTAGAAAAAGGGGTGATGATGGAGGTGAGGCAAGGCGTGTCTACAGTGGTGTCACTGGTCTTGAGTTCCAGGGAGACTGGAGGGGAGGAATCTGCGTATCAAGAGGGGAACAGGAACAGGGCCTAGAGATGAGCGGTGGGCTGTGAGGACGTGGGGGCAGCACGTGCGAAGGGCCCGAGAGTACCCCCTGGGGGGACTGAAAGATGAGAACTTAATGAGAACACTTGGACCTTGTTCAGTATTCCGGAGGTGAGGTCAGAAAGGTAAGCGGTAGTTTTGTCCTGTCTTGTTTCTGAGAAAGACGTTAACCTTCCTTGGTGACTCAGTGGGTTGAGGATCTGGCATCGGCACTGCTGTGTCTCGGGTTCAGTCCCTGCCCCGGGAACTCCTGCATGCCACGGGCATGGCCAAAAAAAACAAAAAACAAAAAACAAAAAACTAGGTACATTTTAGCAAAAAAATTGGCTTGGTTAACAAGGAACTTTGCCTACTTTGGGACGTTGATCAAAATCTGTATATGTAGGACATATTTCATATTAGCAACTTCACATCTAAGTCATACATCTTAAAAAATAAAGACATTTGATTTAAAATGTTGAGTTTGCTTCAGGCGTATAGCACAGTGAGGTACAGGAGGATCGTACTGTTTGTTTTATATGTAGTTGTATGTACATGTAAATTCCGATCTCCTAATTTATCCCTCCCCCCAGCCTTTCCCCTTTGGTAACCATAAGTTTGCTTTCTATGTCTGAGTGTTCCTGTTTTGTATATAAGGTTACGTGTGGGTGTGTGATAGAATATTAAGTGTAATGGTATATATATTTTAGATTTCACATATAAGCGACATCATGTCTTTGGCTTACTTTACTTAGTGTGATAATCTCTTTGTCCCTCCATGTTGTGACAAATGGCATTATTTCATTCTTTTTTTAATGACTGAGTAATACTCCATTATGTGTGTATGTGTGTATACACACCACATCTTTTTTATCCATTCATCTGTCTATGGATATTGAGTTGCTTCCATGTCTTGGCTATTGCAAATAGTGCTACCATGACCGTTGAGGTGTGTGTATCTTGTTGCTTTATTTTTTGGGGAGGAGGGGCGTCATGCCTGTGGCATATGGAGGTTCTCAGGCTAGTGGTCAAGTTGGCACTGCAGCTGCCAGACTATATGCCATAGCCATAGCAATCCGGGATCATAGCCTCGTCTGTAACTACACCACAGCTCACAGCAATGCTGGATCCTTAACCCACCGAACAAGGCCAGGGATTGAACCCGTATCCTCACAGATACTAGTCAGGTTCGCACTGAGCCGCAACAGGAACTCCATGTGTATCTTTTTTTTTTTTGTCTTTTTGCCTTATCTAGTGCCGCACCCACGGCATATGGAGGTTCCCAGGCTAGGGGTCTATCAGGAGCTGTAGCTGCCGGCCTTCGCCACAGCCACAGCAACGTGGGATCCAAGCCGCGTCTGCAACCTACACCACAGCTCACGGCAACGCCGGATCCTTAACTCACTGAGCAAGGCCAGGGATCGAACCCACAACCTTATGGTTCTTAGTTGGATTCGTTAACCACTGAGCCGCGACGGGAACGCCTATGTGTATCTTTTTGAATTAGGGTTTTATCTGGGTGGAGGCCCAGGAGTGGGACTGCTGGGTCACCTGGTAACTCTGCTTTTAGTTTTGGAAGGAACCTCCATGTTCTCCGTAGTAGCTGTACCAATTTTAAGTCAGGCATTCGAAGAGTCTTAGGATGGTGACCACCCCAGAGGGGTTGTCTCCCGTTGCCGACGGTGTATGTGTGGGACTCAGGTTGTAGAGGAGGCTTCTCACTGGGTCCCCACTCTCCAGTCTCTTCTCCAAGAAGACAATGCCACACCCTGTCACATTGGCTGAGCATGTATGAATGATGCAAATGAGAAGAATCAGATCTATACACGGTGACAATAATGACCTGTGGTACCCTGTCCCATATCTGTTTTGCCATCTCTCCCAGGGATTCCCCATAATTTTTTCTCGTCATTGTGCCTTTTCTCTATGAAGAGGGGTTCTCTTGCCTTGAATACCCTTCCCAGTCTCTCTGCGTGAAGCTGGAAGTAGGGAAAGAGTGATCTGAGGGTTCACAGAAGTTAGCTTTCCTCTGGGGTACCTGTTCTGCTGTCACGTGCTATCATCACTTCTTCTTCTTGTGTCCCTTTTTTTGCAGGCTTAATGAAGACTTGTACTCTCTAGTGGAGAGGGAGTTGGAGGAACTACAGGAGGAGGGGTCCTTGCTGAGGATCACGTATAAGTGGGATTTTAATGACCTTGAAGACAGATGGTGGTGGTGACAGGTGTGAGAGGCCCCAGCTATACCGTGGAACAGCCTTACAGCACAGCCACCGGAAGGTCCTGACCCAGGTGTTGCTCAGGTGTTACTGTTCATGGGGACCCATGAGCCGTGCCCTCGAGAATGCTCCGGCACAGCTGGTCACAGGCAGCACGTCAAGCACCCAGTCTGCAGAGTCCTAATCTAATGCCTTGTTTGGCCCAAGATCCTACACGGCTTTGCCTTCAGTGCTTTTTTTTTTTTTTTGTCCTTGGTGTAATGTTTTTAATTCTGGGGTCTGTTAAGAAGACGGAATAAAGCAAAGGGTATGAAAATATCTTGGGGCAGCCTAAAGCTTCATTTCTCACAGATGGAGAGGTGGGATAGATGTAGGTGTACTTTATAATTCCATAATGGTGGTGCTGTGGTGAAATAAGCTATACGGGCATCTAGAATGATGCCTCACATGCACGCAGACCCAGGGTTGGCCTTTGCTTCTTCCTCGGAATGATCCCTGGCTTTGTTATATCCAAAATCTGTTGTGCTCACCTGGAAATCTTGAGGAAAATGGATCCCACACAGGATGTCGTAGGAAGTTGCTGATGTCACGCGTGAAATACATATGAAGAGTAGGAACTTGCTGAATGGCAATTTTTTTCTCCTTTGCCCTAACACCAAGATTTTTTTCTTTTTGTGGCCACATCTGCAGCATATGGAAGTTCCCAGCTTGGGGGTCGAATCAGAGCTGCAGCTGCAGGCCTACACCACAGCCACAGCTATACCTGATTGAAGCCGCAGCTTGGGGCAATGCTGGATTCTTAATCCACGGAGCGGGGCCAGGGATCAAATACATGTCTTCACAGAGACAACGTTGGGTCCTTAACCTGCTGAGCCACAATGGGAACTCCCCAAGTTTCTGTTTTATTCTACTTTTCAACAAGAAAAGCTACCAGGAGTAATCTTACGGCACAATGGGCTATTTTACCTTGACTTCATAGCTCATAAAACACCTTTGCCATGTTTCTTGGGATTCCTGCCATGGCCCAGTGGGTTAAGAATCTGACGGCAGCAGCTCAGATGGCTGCAGAGGTATGGGTTCATCCCACAGCCCGTGCAGTGGGTTAAAGGATCCAGTGCCTCTGCAGCTACAGCACAGGCTGGCATCTGCAGCTTGGATTCAAACCCTGGCCCAGGAACTCCCATATGCCGTGAGTACAGCCATTAAAACCAGACAAATAAAAAATAATACCTTTGTGGTGGTTTTCAATCCTTATCAAGCCCTCTAGGTAGAGGTATCCTTACTTTAGTGATTTAAAAAGAGAGACTGAGAGAAAATGATTTGCAACAGGTTACAAAGAATAGTGGGTGAAGTCATCAGGCTTTGAATTGAACTTGTCTGTTTTAGGAGCCAGCATGCCCTATAAGACCCAGTGGGATCTTCCAGTGAGTTGAGTGCCATGATCTTTCATCCAGTTGGTTAGGGCCGGGGGTAGTTCCTTCACTATTAAACGTAATCAAAACTCGCAGTCCTTAAAATAGTCCATTCTTTTCCATCTGCACCTACATCTACTTGTTACTCATAGATGAAACATGGGGTAGAGAGTCTATGAACTAACTTAGAATCTAGCGTCAAATACCTTGACACTCTTTTCAAGGGAGGTATCGAAAGGTTTGGATCTGCCTTAATCACCATGTCATTGGTTACTCACCTTGGGCGACTAGTTGGTAAAATGGGAACATGTTACCTATTTTTTTAAAAAAAATTATTGAAGCTTTTAAGTTTAATTTAGGTCCCATTGGTTTACTTATGTCTTTATTGTGTTTCTTCCAGGAGGTGGATCAAACAAGATGTGATTATGTGATTTATGTCAGAAAGCATTCTGCCCATGTTTTCTTCAGGATGTTTATAGTATCTGGCCTTAGATTTAGGTCTTTAATCCATCTTGAGTTTATTTCTGTGCATGATGTTAGAAAATGCTCTAATGTCTGCCTCTTTCATGTGGTCATCCACTTTTCCCAGCACCACTTATTGAAGAGACTGTCTTTCCTCCACTTTATGTTCTTGCTCCTTTATCATAGACTAACTGACCATAGGTATTTGGGTTTATTTCTGTGCTTCCTATACTGTTCCACTGATCTATATTTCTGTTTTTGTGCCATTACCATACTGTTTTGATGACTGTAGCTTTGTAGTAGAGTCTGAAGTCAGGGAGCCTGATTCCTTCAGTTCTGTTTTTTCTTTTCAATATTATTTAGCTATTTGGGGCCTTTTGTGTTTCCATGCAGATTTTAAAATATTTTGTTCTAGTTCTAGAATGTCATTGGTAATTTGATAGTGCATTGACTCTGTAGCTTGCCTTAGGTGGTGCTGTCATTTTGACTATATTGATTCTTCCAATCCAAGAGCATGGTATATTTTTCCATCTATTTTTGTTCGATTTCTTTCATTAGCATCTTAAAGTTTTCGGAGTACAAGTCTTTTGTCTGTTTAGGTAGGTTTATTCCAGTATGGATAATTCCCAGTGTTGTGTTAATTTCTGGTATATAGAAGAGTGATTCAGTTATATATTTTCGTACTCTTTTCCATTACTGTTTATCACAGGATAATTAATATAGTTCCCTGTGCTATGCAGTAGGATGTTGTTTATCCTATATATAATAGTTTGCATCTGCTAATCCAAACTTCCCTCCCCTTCCCTCTTCCTTGGCAACCGCAGAATATTCTCGATGTTTGTAAGTCTGTTTCTGTTTAGTAAATAAGTTCATTTGTGTTATATTTTATTTTAATTAAAAAAATTAAAAATGTTTCCCTTTTGGCCACCCTGCAGCACATGGAGTTCCCAGGCCAGGGGTCAGGTCCAAGCAGCAGTCGTGACCTATTTCAACTGCAGCAATGCCAGATCCTTAGCCCACTGTGCTGGGCTGGGAATCAAACCAGCCCAGTGCTCCAAGATGCCACCAATCGTGTTGTATCACAGCGGGAACTCTGTGTTATATTTTAGATTGCACATGTGATATGTTTATCTTTCTCTGATTGACTTCACTTAGCATGATAATCTCCAGGTCCATACATGTTGCTGCAAATGGCATCATTTCATTCTTATTTAAGGCCAAGTAATACTCCATTGTGTGTATGTACCACGTCTTCTTTATCCATTCCTCTGTCAATGGACATTAGGTTGTTTTCATGTCTTGATTTTTGTAACTAGTGCTTCAGTGAACATTGGGGTACATGTATATTTTTTCGCTTTTATTTTTGTGGCTGCACCTGTGGCATATGTAAGTTCCCAGGCTAGGGGTCCAATTGGAGTTACTACTGCCGACCCATGCCACAGTCACAGGAATGCCAGACCCCAGCCGCATCTGTGACCTACCCTGTGGCTTGTAACAATGCCAGATCTTTAACTCACTGATCAGACCATGGATTAAACCTGTATTCTTGTGGATACTAGTTGGGTTCCTAACCCACTAAGCCACATGGGAACTCCCACATGTATCTTTTTGAAATACTGTTTTGCCTGTTAGCTCTATTTTTAGTTTCTGGAAGAACCTCCATACTGTTTTCCGTAGTGGCTGCACCAACCTGCCTTCCCACCAACACTGTAGGAGGGTTTTCTTTTCTCCCCACCCTTTGCAACATTTGTTCTCTGTAGACATTTTAATGATGACCGTCACTGGTATGATGTGGTACCTCCCTGTAGGTACCACATCATACCAGTGGCATATGGGAGTTCCCAGGCTAGGGACTGAATTGGAGCTGCAGCCGTCAGCCTATACCACAGCTCACAGCAATGCCAAATCCTTAACCCACTAAGTGGGGTTGGGGATCTAACCTGCATCCTCGTGGATACTACTCAGGTTCATTATTGCTGAAGCTGCAATGGGAACGCCTCACTGTAGGATTTGCATTTCTCTAATGAGTAGAATGTTGAGCATGTTTTCATGTGCCTACTGGCCATCTGTATGTCTTTGGAGAAATGTCTATTTAGGTCTTCTGCCAATTTTTTTGATTTTTTTTTCTTTCTTTTTTTTGGACAATTGAGTTGTATGAGCTCTTTGTGTATTTTGCAAATTAAGCCCTTGTGCATCTCATCATTTGCAAATAGTTTCTTCCATTCCTTATGTTCTTTCTATTTTGTTTATGGTTTCTCTGCTGAACAAAAGCCTCTAAGTTTAATCAGGTCCTGTTTGTTTATTTTTGCTTTTATTTCTGTTCCCTTGGGAGACTGACCTAAGAAAACATTGGTATGATTTGTGTTGAAATGTTTTTCCTATGTTCTCTTCTAGGAGTTTTATGGTGTCTTAGGTTTCAGTCTTTAAGCCATTTTGAATTTATTTTTGTGCATGGTATGAGGGTGTGGTCTAGCTTCATTGATTTACATGCAACTATTCAGTTTTTGTCAGCACCATTTGTTGAAGGGACTTTTTTCCCTGTTGTATATTCTTGCCATATTTGTTGAAATTGACTGCAGGTATTTGGGTTTATTGCTGAGCCCTCTGTTATGTTCCATTGATCCATATGCTCATTTTGGTGCCAGTACCATGCTGTTTTGATTACTGTAACTTTGTAGTGTTGCCTGAAATCTGGGAGTCTTGGAACATGTTATTTCTGATAATCTGACAAATTATCCGTTTATTGGATTATCTAAAGCAATTTGGACATTTCTTCATTGTTGCTTTTAAAAAGCTATATTTTTGCTAGTGTTGGATTCACAAATTCTCAGTTACTATTTTCATAATATTTTAGGTATCATGTTACTCTGGAATTCTCAGATTGGTCATGAGATTACTTCAACTACATCAAAGTATTACTAAATGTTTTTCAAATACTTAATATTTTTCTTTTCTCTTTTTTTCATTTTTTTGTCTTTTTGCCTTTTCTAGGACCACACTCACGGCATATGGAGGTTCCCAGGCTAGGGGTCTAATTGGAGCTGTAGCCACCGACCTACACCACAGCCACAGCAACGCAGGATCTGAGCTGCATCTGCAACCTACACCACAGCTCACGGCAATGCCGGATCCTTAACCCACTGAGTGACACCAGGGATTGAACCCACAACCTCATGGTTCCTAGTTGGATTCGTTAACCACTGAGCCACAATAGGAACCTCCCCAAATACTTAATATTTTTCTAAGCCACATCACAGTAATGCCAAATTTACATTGTAGGGCTTGGGGAATCAACAGTGGAGGGGGAATGGTGAATCATGGAGAGAAATGACAGGATCAGCGGAATTTGCATGACCCTTGACTGGCAAGCTGCTTCTCCTCACTCACTCGGGGTTACCAAGCCCATGACCCAAGAAGTACCGTTAACTTGTGACCAGCTGTATTTTAACTCCAAGTTCGTGAAGGCAATACCTTGTTCATCTTTCCAGCTTCACTCCCTTATCTTTTCACCTCTTCTTTTATCCACCTTCCCTGTGTTTCATATTCCTTTCCCTTCCCTCACCCACTGTTTTGCAATCTAGAAAGCTTGGGGAAATCTGGCCAGAACCAGGGTGCTGCTGGGAATAAGGCAGGATTAGTCTGCTGTCCAGGGTAGAAGAAAGAGTTGGAATCCTCTAGTGTGATAAAGTAACAAGAGTGATGGAGACACCGTGGTTGAGAACAGGATCCCCCAGAGCTGAATCTGGTAAGACAAACAGCATCTGTGAAGTGGAACCATCCATGATGGGTTTTGATCATTTCACCATTGCCCCTTAGCTAGGTAGCAGAGATTCACACACTGAGGAACAAGAGTGGAGAAGTCATGGTTGAGAACAGGATCCCCCAGAGCTGAAACTGGCAAGACAAGAGAGACAACTTCTGTGGAACAGATCCACTCGTAATGGGCCTTCAACATGGCGCCATTGTCTCAGCTAAGCAGCAGAGACGCCCACCCTTTAAACCAACATTCTCATTACAGAACGGGTGTGATAGCAGAGTTGTTACAAAGACTACTCAATTGTGTGAAATGCTCAGTGTGTGGTAAGTGTGTGGAAAATACAACTCTTAGAGGAATAATCTGCTTTAATCCTTCCATCCCTCAAGATTCTTTGCTTGTGTGATGTTTTACAGCCTGGGACTTGATGAGAACGTCCTTCTGTCTTTCTGCTGACCTGTACTTTTGAGGAAAGGAGACCCAGTCAGGGAAGTGGTTAACGTGCCTCCTCGGGTGTGGAAATGGACCATTGTTAAGGTACAGCTAGGGGAATAAGCTCTTTGGTTTTTTAAGATGCATTTATACCCCATCACCTCTGTCTCATAAAAACTCTTACACGGTATCTGCTCTTACTCATGTCACAGGTGAGAGATTAGGTAACTTTATCTATCTTTTTCTCTTGAGGTTATTTTTGGTGGTAAAGTGCTTTATAATGGGTAAGTGGTAAATTGTTATTAAGCATGTAGTTCTGCGGGATCGCGTGCATTCCCACTGCTTTGCAACTGTCACTGCCATCCATCCCCAGAACTTCTTCCTCATCCCAGACCGAAATTCTGTCCCCATTAAACCCCAGCTCCCATGTCTCCCTCCCTCCCCCTAGCCTCTGGTGCCCACCGTTCTGCTTTCTTTGAATTTGACCCATCCAGATAATTTTTGCGGATGTAGAGTCACACACTATTTGTCCTCTTGGGTTCGGGGGATTTCACTGAGCTTCATGTCTTCAAGATTCATACACGTTGCAGCATGTGTCAGAGTAGCTTTTCAAGGCTATTTCATTGTATGGGTTGATCACGTTTTGTTGATCCGTCCCTCTGTCGGTGGACACCTGGGTTGATGGATTTCCCAGTATTAACTCCAAACGTGATGGCAGAGGAGTTAAAGAGTGAAATTCTCTCATCCTTCAGTTTTCCTTCCAGCTACCCCTGCCCCCCAGGAGGTGGTTATTTGGAGGAAGGGGAAGAAGAGCAGAGAGACTTGGAAGCCGTTAGGTCTGGTGGGAGGAGGAGGACTGTGGTGGAGTCTGTGGGTGAAAGGAAATGCCGTGAGTCATGGAAAGAGGTCATATCAGCAGTTCCAGAGAAGTGACCCAAAACCCAGAAAGGGGCAAAAATCATTCCAAGGTGTTCTTCGGGGACAGTGACGAGATGGCAGCTTTTGCTGATGGAGTGATTATACAGCTCTGCAGGAGAGTCCGATGTGTATGTACTGCTCTTTAAATTTGCTTCTGCTTGTCCCATTTATTTTTACCGAATGAGCATGGCTCGTCAACTAGAGTCAGAAAACATTTCAGGCTGGTTGTGTAAATGTGCTCTAGGATGCAAAATCTTGTCCGCACCCAGTCACATACTTAGGCTGAGCCATTTCTTTTTCTGTCACGTAGGTAACAGTCTCCTTATCAATCACCTAAAAATCTCGTCCCATGCCACAGTCTACTCAAAACTGTCTGTCAACTTAAGGCTCTCCCAGACCGTGAGATGGAAGCTCTAGATCCCAAGAAAGGTTGAGTGGAGAGGAAGAAAAGGTCCAGGAGCAGCAAAGTAATTGCCTGAAAGATGCAGTGAGAGACTTGGCATTGGCTTTGCTAAACACGGATGTATAAGGCTGGGTTTCTTGGGAGCAGCCAAGCTTCCCCATCTATAGGGAAACACCTGTTTGAAGTTTTAGTGAAGACCAGTGTATCTTTGGTTCAACTGGTGGTCGATGCCTTTCTCAACCCCTACATAGCCGTTGATAACAGCCACTTAACTTGCTGATAGGTGTTACGTATTTTATATATTGTGTGCTGCTGTCTTCCTATGTTAGTCTTTCTCATGTCTGCATTGCTCACTTGACCCATCTCCTTCATAAGTTATTTTTATCCTTCTGTTGGTTGCATATTGCTACATTTATATCTCTAGGTAGCTACTGTCAGTAATCAAACTCATGTATAAAAAGATTTGCAAGGTTATACATTGCAGTGATGTTTATGATTAGAAACCACCTCTTGCATTTGGAATGAATCAACGATAAAGTCCTACTGTGCAGCACAGGGAACTATGTCCAGTCTCCTGAGATAGACTATGATGGAAAATAATACAAAAATTTATATATATGTATGGCTGAGTCATTTTGCTGCACATCAGAAATTGGCACAATATTGTCAGTAAGCTATACTTTAATTGAAAAAGCCACCTAAATGCCTTTCAATAGAAGGATAGTTCAAATGAAGCACGTGTGTGTAATGCCGCTCTGAGATTAAAAAAGCAAGGTTTATAACTGTATGATACATACAGGTATAGAAGTAGATAACATGTATGTGGTTTATATACCTATGTATTATATCAACCTTTTTTATATGTACACAAACGTGTATATGTGTGTGTATATACATAACCACATCTGTATTTTTTAACCTGGCACAGAATGGCACGGTATATATGCATTTCATTGTACATATGTACTTTGTTAGGCTATCTGTGTGTGTGTATATGCATACACATATATCATAAACATGTACCTATCACACAAAGTACATTGTTTTTCAAATTTTCACTCAGCATATCCATGTTTTTATATATGCATACATATATACACACATTTATATGTTTATGTATATCAACATGGATAGACTAACAATGAAAGAATTTGCGGAATAAATGTGTTTAGTATGGTATTTTATATAATTAAAATATATTGCCCATGGATACATTCAAGTAAATGGAAATATAGGAATGGTATTGAAAGACTATCCTTTAGCCTCAGGATAGCTGTTTGCAGGGTTTAGGGAGAGAGGAATGAGAAAGGGTTGGCGGTCGAAATGATCTTCAAGTGTATCTGTACTCTAGGGAGACCAGGTAAATTTGTACTTTTCCAATTTTAATTTTTTTAATTAAAATTATTTCTATAATCTTTTAAATTATAGTTGATTTAAAGTGTTGTGTCAATTTCTGCTGTACCGCAAAGTCTTCCAGTCATACATTAATAGCCATTTTTCTTTTCTTTTTTTTTTGTCTTTTTGCCTTTTTCTAGGGCCGCACTCACGGCATATGGAGGTCCCCAGGCTAGGGATCTAACAGGAGCTGTAGCCACTGGCCTTTGCCACAGCCACAGCAACGCGGGATCTGAGCCGCGTCTGCAACCTACACCACAGCTCACGGCAACGCCGGATCCTTAACCCACTGAGCGAGGCCAGGGATCGAACCCGCAGCCTCATGGTTCCTAGTCGGATCCGTTAACCACTGAGCTACAGCAGGAACTCCAACAGCCATTTTTCATGTTATCTTTCATCATGTTCTGTCCCAAGAGACTGGATATAGTTTCCTGTGCTATGCAGTAGGACCTCATTGCTTATCTGTTTTATTTATTTTGCCTTTTTAGGGCCATACCCGAGACATATGGAGGTTCTCAGGCTAGGGGTCTAATTGGAGCTGTAGCCCCCGGCCTACACCACAGCCACAGCAACACTAGATCCAAGCCACATCGGCGACCTACACCACAGCTCAAGGCAATACTGGATACTTGACCGATTGAGTGAGGCCAGGGATTGAACCCACAACCTCATGGTTCCTAGTCAGATTGGTTTCCACTGTGCCACGATGGGAACTCTGCTTATCCATTTTAAATGTTACAGTTTGCACCTATGAACCGAAAACTCCAAGTCCGTCCCACTCTCTGCCTCTCCCGCTTGGCAACCACAAGTCTGTTCTCTATGCCTGTGAGTCTGTTTCTGCTTTGTAGGAGGTTCACTTGTGCCATATTTTAGATTCCACGTGTAAGTGATATTATGCGGTATTTGTCCTTCTGACTTACTTTAGTATGAGGGTCTCTAGTTGCATCCATGTTGCTGCTAGTGGCAACCTTTCTAATTTTTGGAAAATGTGCTTTTAAAATACCATCATGGGGCAAGAGAAAATAAAGTCTGGGCTCAAACACGAATAGAACTAGTAGAAAAGTCATCACGTTTGACTGCATTTTCGGTGCCTTGTCTGGTCGGCATCTTTCCAAGCCAGTGTGGAGAAAGGACCAGATTTTTCAGTCTGCCTGCTTGCTCCAGACATTGGCCAGTACCAAAGCCTGTTTCAGGATTTTACAAGGAAGGAGGGAGACCAAGATGGTGGGGTGAGAGGGTGTGGTGCCCACCTCCCCAGTGGACACACACAAAATACCCAGCTGTGCAGCAGTTCTGAGAACTGACTGGCAACAGGTAGAAGGACTCCTATGCGACCAAGGCTGTAAGAAACACACGTAACTGGGCAGGAAGGGAAAGAAAAGGGCAGGGTCAGGCCCTGTGCTCCTAGGCCGGGGCTCAGAGGGAGAGTGAGGCGCAGGCTTGGAGCCTCACCTTGGGGTGACTGGGCCTACCCCGGATGGGGCGCCTCTGTGCCGGGGTCCTCGGCAGATGACCTAAGCCCCCTGGGGTGGTTGGAGGGCAGTGTGACAAATGGACTGGCAAGGAGAATTCCGGATGTGGCTTACGGCACCTGCTGCTGAGTCCCTGAGGCGGGGTGCAGAGAAGCCTGCTCTAGCGCCTGCTGCATTTCCCACAGCTGCCTCGCCACGGGCTCCAGCCTGAGCACAGCCAGCGCTCCAGCTGCACTCAGTCCACGTCACAGCCTGGCCCTGGATCAGGGGCAGCCACGACCAGGGAACAGACTCAAACTTGGGATGCAGGAGCAACCGGGTCTTATCACGGAGCCTGGGCTAGACAGTGGAGGCCATTGTTTACACTTACTCAGGTGGCACCCAAAAGTCACCCATCCTGACAGCAGCCTCCCACCAGGGGACCATACGGGCTGTGCCTGCCCCGCGGAGCGGTTCCACAATAGGATAGGGGCGGCAGAGGCTGGGGACAGTGATCAGCTCTGAGAGACCGAGGGGACTTGGACCAAAGCAGCGTCTGAGCACAGCTGCAGTCACCCACACAGGCAGCACGCTGGACCTCTTTCTGCGTGCTAGTCCCCTGGCTTCGGCAGCTGGAGCAAAGGTCCTGGTGTGGGGAGAAGCAACAACCTTCACTTAAAGGGAACAGAGCCTGCTCAAGTCTGACCCTCAGGGCTTCTGCTCCTGTCCCTGATGGCTGCGATGTCCCCTAAGCAGAGCTGGCCCGCGTCACACTCTGTTGGCTCTAGCACCCCGCCCCCGCCATCTCCAGGCACACCCTCTACCAGGGGGCTTGCTGCCCGCACACCCTGAGGAAAGGTGTGGCTGTGGCCCCCACCGTACCTGTTCTCTCTCCAGTCTGTAGGCACGCACAGTCTGCACAGGGACTCACTCCCACGAGAGCCCCCTCAAGACCACAACCAGTATCTGTTTTATCTCAAGTCATAGAGGCAGAGGAGCTACCCTCAGTTGAAAGAGCAAGAGAAAAGCCCTAAAAAAAAAAATAAGCAACTTAGCAGGTAAAAAATAAAATAATGGTAATAAGTGTTAACTGAATTAGGGAAAAGAATTTATCTAAAACACTAAAGCTTTGACAAGGAACTAGAAAATAAAAAAGCTCATCAGAAATGCAGAGTTCGATGACAAAAATAAATCCAGGTAGGAGTGAATAGCAGATTAAGTGATGCAAGTGAACAGAAATGAGTACATAAGTGAGTTCAAAGACAGAATAATGGAAATCATCCACTCAGGACAGTGGAAAGAAAAAAAGGTGAAAGCAATTTATGAGCTCTCTGGTACTGGCACAGAGACATAAAGATCAGTAGAACAGGATAGAAAGCACAGAGCTAACCCCACATACCGATGGTCGGTTGATCTATGAGGAGGATCAAAGGCGGCAAGAATATTCAGTGGAGCAGAGACGCTCTCTTCCGGAAGTGGTGCTGGGGCAACTGGGCAGCTACACGTAAAGGACGAAATCAGAACACTTACCACTATACACAAAAATCAATGCAAAATGGATCGGAGACCTAAATTAAAAACAGGAATCTATAAAACTAGAAGAGAACGTAGGCAATATATATATATATACACACACACACACACACACACACACATATATTGGATTTGTCTCCTAAAGTGAAAGAATAAAAGCAAAACCAAAGAGAATGTAATTAAAATATTTCGTGCAGCAGAGACATGAAAAGACAGGCTATGGAATGGGAGAAAATACTTGCAAATTATGCGACCAACAAGGGCCTAACATCCAAAATATATAAACAGCTCCTACAACTCAATATCAAGACATTGGTAAAACACCCAAGTCGACATTTTTCCCCAGCAGACACACAGATATGTAACTGGCAGATGTAAAGGTGCTCAACATTGCTAATTAGAGGAATGCAATCAGGACAAGGTATCACCTCATACCAGTCAGAAAGGCCATCACGAAAAAGTCTACAAACAGTAAATGGTGGAGATTATGTGGGGAAAAGGGAACCTTTCCACACTGTTGATGGGAATGTAAGCCGGTGCAGCTGCTGTGGATATGGTATGGAGGTACTTAAAAATCTAAAAGTAGAAGTACTGTGTGATCTAGCAATCCCACTCCTGGGTTTATATCCAGAGAAAAAATGAAAACACTTAATTTGAAAATGCACACACATGACAACAAAGACACAATACCCCAAAACCTCTGGGATGCAGCAAAAGCAGTTCTAAGAGGAAAGTTTATAGCAATACAAGCCTACCTCAGGAAACAAGAAAAAGCGCAAATAAACAATCTAACTTTACATCTAAAGCAGCTAGAGAGGGAAGAACTGACAAGGCCCAAAGTTAGTAGAAGAAAAGAAATCATAAAGATCAGAGCAGAAATCAATGAAATAGAAACAGAAAACCATAGAAAAGATCAATGAAACTAAAAGCTGGTTCTTTGAAAAGATCAACAAAATTGATAAACCCTTAGCCAGACTTATCAAGAAAAAAAGAGAGAGGACACAAATCAATAAAATTAGAAATGAAAAAGGAGAAGTCACAACAGACATCACGGAAATACAAAGGATCAGAAGAGACTACTATATGCAACTATATGGCAATAAAATGGAAAACCTAGAAGAAATGGACAAATTCTTAGAAAAGTACAATCTCCCAAGACTAAACCGAGATGAAATAGAAAATATGAATAGACCAATCACAAGCTCTGAAATTGAAACTGTGATTAAAAAACTTCCAACAAACAAAAGTCCAGGACCAGATGGTTTCACA
>PVHT020000439.1:1702800-1724819 GCA_004024745.2 Catagonus wagneri | reverse complement strand
AAAGATGTTCAACATCACTCCTCATTAGAGAAATGCAAATCAAAACCACTATGAGGTACCACCTTACACCAGCCAGAATGGCCATCATCAAAAAGACTACAAACAATAAGTGCTGGAGAGGGTGTGGAGAAAAAGGAACCCTATTACACTGTTGGTGGGAATGCAAATTGGTGCAGCCACTGTGGAAAACAGTATGGAGTTTCCTCAGAAAACTCAAAATAGAATTACCGTTTGATCCAGCAATCCCACTCCTGGGCATCTATTCAGCAGACACCATGACCTGAAAAGACACCTGTACTCCAGTGTTCATTGCAGCACTCTATGCAATAGCCAGGTCATGGAAACAACCTAAATGCTCATCCACAGAAGAGGGGATAGGGAAGATATGGTACATACACACAATGGAATGTTACTCAGCCATTAAAAGGAACGAATTACCAACATTTATAACAACATGGATGGACTTAGAAATTATCATGCAAAGTGAAAGCAGTCAGACAATTAGACAGCAACACCCAATGATACCGTTTACATGTGGAAACTAAAAGACACAATGAACCTTCTTACAGAACAGACAATGACTCACAGACTTTGGAAAACGTTGGTTTTTCAAATAAGACAATCTGGGGGGTGGGGGGATGCACTGTGGGTTTGGGATACAAAATCTGTAAAATTGACTTGTGATGATTTATGCACACCATAATTGAAATAAAATCCATTAAGAGAAAAAAAAAAGAAACAAAAAAAAAACAAAAAAAAAAATATTTCTCTGGAAAGAAAAAAAAAAAAAAAAAAAAAAAAAAAAAAAAAAAAAAAAAAAAAAAAAAAAAAAAAAAAAAAAAAAAAAAAATTTCTCTGGTAAAAAAAAAAAAAAAAAAAAAAAAAATACACACGCACTCCAATGTTCATAGCATTATTTATCATAGCCAAGACGTGGAAACAACCTAAGTGCCCACCAACAGATGAGTGAATAAAGATGTGGTGCATGTATACGATGGAATATTACTCAGCCATAAAAAGAATGAAATTCTGCCATTTGCAGCAACATGGTGGACCTAGACAATATTATGCTTAGTGGTATAAGTCAAAGACAAATTTCTGTTATTGCTTGTATGTGGAATCTAAAAAATAATACAAATGAATTTTCACGCAAAACAGAAGACTCAGGAAAAAAAAGCTAGTGGTTACCATTGTGAGAGGGAAGGAGGGGAAATTCGGATTAAGAGATACAAAATATGTTTAAAATAAATAAGCAGTAAGTATATATTGTATATCACAGTGTATTATAGCCATTATCTTACTATTACTATGTTTTGTCCATGCCTGGAGCTTGCGGAAGTTCCTGGGCCAAGGATTGATGCCAAACCACAGCAGTGACCCACTGGATCCTTCACCTGCTAAACTGCAAGGCAACTCTGATTATCTTGTAATAACTTTTAATGGGGCATAATCTGTAAAAATTCTGAATCCCTTTGCTGCTATACCTGAAACTTCTGTTGCAAACCCTCTATACGTCAATAGAAATGAGTAAAAATGAAATATTTTACAAAACGTTTTAAGATGTAAGACTTTATTAGTATTTAGAACGTCATTTGGAGACAGGATAAAAGTTCTCATCTTTCAGTGGCTTGCCCAAGGCCACAAAGCAAATAAAAGCCATATAAAAACAATATTGAAATACATCTGAATAGGGTGCCAGCAAAACCAGGGCTCCTGTCCGTGTCAGTAACTGGTAATTCCTGGGTGCAGAGTAGGTGCAAATAAGGGCTCTGCTACTGAAGCTCTGTAGGTGCTCTTGAGTTGGAATGAATCCAGCGTGCTTGCAGTCAGATTTCTGCCCTTCTGGTCCTGTTTCTGTTCCATCATTCACCTGTGATGGTCCATTTGGGATTTTTCTCTTCCTCAGCCATCGGAAATCTCTGGGTTTCCTCGTCGAGTTCCTCTTTTTTTCAGCCTGGTTAAACATACAAGCAGATTTATGTAATCCGTACCTCTTTTTCTTTTTGTTCTCTGCACCTCATCTTCTCCCATCACCTCCTTCCTGGACAAGCCATATTTATTATGCAGAGGTGTGCCAGTACATGTTTAATACCTGACTCACTCTCAAAATATAAGAAAAGGCCCATTTGCAGCCTTGTCCATTTCTGTGGTGTCGATTTTTCCAACTGTGGAGGCTTTCAAGCTGCCAGCTTGATGCCGCTAAACACAGGGCTTGTGATTGCTTGAAACTGGCTCCACATCATTGGACAGAACGCGTGTTCTGCTACAAAGCCCTAACTCCACGTAAATATCAGGGTTTGGGACAGGAAGTCTGTGGAAGCTCAGGAGAAAAACAAAAGCTATGTTTATTTTTGATTTTTTAAAAATACATAGTTGGTTTTCAGTGTTGTGCCAGTTCCTGCTGCACAGCAGAGTGACCCAGGTGCCTGTGTAGCTCGTTCAGATTTCACAGCCACCTTCTGGGGACTGTTCTTGACCTGACTTGTGCTGAAGACATGGAGGGTAAGCAGGGTAGTAAGAGGGCCCAAGGTCATGTAGCTGTCCGCGGAAGAGCCAGGGCACAGGTCCCGGCAGCTGGGCTCTGGAGTCCCTGCAAGCACACAGCGTTTCCTATTGTGGCTTTGAGTTAAACAGGAGGGTTCAGATCATTGCATCTTGGTTTTTCTGTCGGTATCAGTGTCTCATTTGTCTTGCCATCTGCTTATTTGCCACTGTCCTGAGTATACTCATATATATATATATATATATATATATGTTTTTAAATGACATATAGTTGATTTACAGTGTTGTGCCAGTTTCTGTTGTATAGCAGTGACCCAGTCATACATACATATTCATTCTTTTTCTCATCCTATCTTTCATCATTATTCTATCCCAAGAATAGGTCCCTGTGCTGTTCAGTGGGATCTCACTGCTTATCCTTTCTAAATATAACGGTTCATATCCACCAACTCCAGACTCCCAGTCCATCCCGCTCCCTCCCCGGTTCTCCTTGGCAACCGCTAGTCTGTTCTCCACGTGTGTGAGCCTGTCCTATTTTGTGACGGCTTCATACTAAGGGAAATAAATCAGAAAGAGAAAGACAAATACCATGTGATATCGCTTACATGCGGAATCTCAGATATGGCCGTGAGGTCCTGCTGTATACACGGGGAACTCTGTCCAGTCACTCAGGATAGCCCATGATGGAAGATAATGTGAGAAAAAGGCTGTGTGTGTATGTATGTACGACTGGGTCACTTGGCTGTACATTGGACGTTGACTCAACACCGTAAATAAACTATACACTAATAAAACTAATTTTTTAAAAAGTGGCACAAATGAGCCTACCCAAATAGTTTCCTCTTATTATTGGAATGAAGGAACCTCCTTCAAGCGACCGTTCATCCTAACACAGGTTTTTGTGAGACTGTCCACGGCTGGGGGAGAGTATGGGGAGATGGGAACTCCCATATTGGGTTCCATCACTGTCACACTGTCTAATTTATGTTTTCGTAATTACAGATCTGAATAATTTCCCCGAATGTTGCAGACAGAAGACAGATAACTGGAGGCGATAAATGCCTTGTCTGGGGCTACAGGACTAAAGGGATCAGGCTAGGATTCCAGCTCTGGCTTCCACGACTCAGAAAATAACAGACCATTCAGGCCTTCCTGCGACATCAGGTGTCTGCCCTGCACTCTGTGTTTGGAGTCCAGCATCAGGGCAGTGAGAATGGAGTCGTGCCAGGCCCGGAAATGTCTAGATGTCCATTTACTAGGATGGACTTTTAAGAGGTGGACCTGTATCTTCGTTGGACGGAAAGGGGGATGTTCCTAGTGCGGCCCAAGCTGAGTAAGTACCTGTGGCTGCTCGTGTAGCCCAAGCCTAGTAAGTACCTCTGGCTGCTTGTGACCTCATAGAAGTTGGAGAAGGGTGGTGGGAAATGAATGAGAGCGAGAGATACTAAGGATTCATTATCTAGTAAAATAATATTTACCTGATAAAATCATATATATTAACTTTTATTATAAGTAATGAAATATTTAGTAATGAAATACCTATAACTGTCATTGTGATTATATGCATAATTATAATTTTTAAAATATATAGTATATTTAGAACTTTAAAAATTATGTATAATTATACATATCTAATTATATACTACATGTTATATAATATATAACACATATAACACATACATAAAATTAAAGTACAAATTATATAGTTATAGATTCAAATGACCTAACCCTATAATTATAATTATAGAAATGACACATTTTTATTTTCTTTTATAAACATCTCATTGGACTTTATGTAACATATAATTACATATAATCATAAAATAATTATATATAATTATATAATTCTTCTATGATTATAATTATAATCTGTCATATTTAAATTTTTCTTCAAATTTTGAGATTAAAATTTTAAAGTGTAATTAACTTTAGTATAAATATATATTAAATATAATAATCTATCTTCATAGTTATATATATTTATGGATTACAATTATGTCATCATTTGAATTACAATAGCACCAGTGCCAGCATTATGGGGATGTGACTCACCGTTCCCTGGTCAGTTACTGTCTGCGTGAGAGCTCAATGACCCGAGACAGGGAATGTCATTTGCATTTTTTTTAATTTATTTTTTAATTTTTTGGCATTATAGCTGGTTTACAGATTTCTGTCAGATTTTCCAATTGCACCACGTGGTGACCCGCTTACAT
This sequence comes from Catagonus wagneri, assembly GCA_004024745.2. Classification (NCBI taxonomy): domain Eukaryota; kingdom Metazoa; phylum Chordata; class Mammalia; order Artiodactyla; family Tayassuidae; genus Catagonus; species Catagonus wagneri. The sequence continues at coordinate 1,720,104 of PVHT020000439.1, read as the reverse complement.
GTACATATATGGATTTGTCACATGTGATGAGACATAGTTCCCCGTGCTATACAGTTGGATCTCCTTGCTTTTACATCACTAAAGCACTAGTTAACCCCATTCCCTCCCATGCCCTCCCCCACCCCCTTGACAACCACAAGTCTGTTCCCCACGTTCATGATTTTCTTTTCTGTTGAGAGGTTCATTTGTGCAGTGTTTTAGACTCCAGTTATAAGAGATTTCATACGGCATCTGTCTTTCTCCTTCTGAGTTGCTTCACTCAGTATGAGGGTTTCTCATTCCATCCATGTTGCTGCGAATGACATTATTTTATCCTTTTTTATGGCTGAATAGTATTCCATCGTGTATATATACCACATCTTCCTAATCCAGTCATCTGTCGGTGGAGATTTGGGTTGTTTCCATGTCTTGGCTATTGTGAATAGTGCTGCAATGAACATGCGTGTGCAAATGTCTTTCTCAAGGAAATTTTTGTCTGGATATATGCCCAAGCGTGGGATTGCTGGGTCATATGGTAGTTCTATGTAGAGTTTTCTAAGGTACCTCCACACTGTCTTCCATAGTGATTGCACCAGCCTACATTCCCACCAACAGTGCAGGAGAGTTCCCTTTTCTCCACACCCTCTCCAGCAATTGTTGTTTGTGGACTTGTTAATGATGGCCATTCTGACTGGTGTGAGGTGGTATCTCATGGTAGTTTTGATTTGCATTTCTCTAATCATCAATGATGTTGAGCATTTTTTCATGTGCTTGTTGGCCATCTGTATATCTTCTTTGGGGAAATGTCTATTCAGGTCCTTTGCCCATTTTTCAATGGGGTTGTTGGCTTTTTTGCAGTTGAGCTGCATCAGTTGTTTGTATATTTTAGAGATTAAGCCCTTGTCAGTTGCATCATTTGAAAACATTTTCTCCCATTCTGTAAGTTGTCTTTTAGTTTTCTTTTTGGTTTCCCTTGCTGTGCAAAAGCTTGTCAGCTTGATTAGGTCCCATTGGTTTATCTTTGCTCTGATTTCTGTTGCTTTGGGAGACTGACCTGAGAAAACATTAGTAAGGTTGATGTCCGAGAATGTCTTGCCAATGTTTTCTTCCAGGAGTTTAATGGTGTATTGTCTTATATTTAAGTCTTTAAGCCATTTAGAGTTTATTTTTGTGCATGGTGTGAGAGTGTGCTCTAGTTTCATTGATTTGCATGCAGCTGTCCAAGTTTTCCAGCAATGCTTACTGAAAAGACTTTCTTTTTCCCATTTGAAGTTCTTGCCACCTTTGTCAAAGATCAATTGGGCGTAGGTGTCTGGGTTTATTTCTGGGGTCTCTATTCTGTTCCATTGGTCTGTATGTCTGTTTTGGTACCAGTACCACACTGTCGATTACTGTGGCCCTGTGATATTGCCTGAAGTCTGGGAGAGTTATACCTCCTGCTTGGTTTTTGTTCCTCAGGATTGCTTTGGCAATTCTGGGTCTTTTGTAGTTCCTTATAATTTTTTGGGTTGGTTGTTCTAGTTCTGTGAAAAATGTCATGGGTGATTTGATAGGAATTGCACTGAATCTGTAGATTGCTTTGGGTAGTATCACCATTTTTACAATATTAATTTTTCCAGCCCATGAGCATGGAATATCTTTCCATTTCTTTGTATCTTCTTTGATCTCCTTGATTAATGTTTTGTAGTTCTCTGCTTATAAGTCTTTCACCTCCTTGATCAGGTTTACTCCCAGGTATTTGATTTTTTGGGGTCAGTCAGCCTGATTTTTCTCAGTTCACGGAGAGCCAGTCAGCCCCCAGACTTGGTGATTAGGGCTACCTGGATCAACAAGGTTCCTGAGACCAGCTGCTTGGCTCAGACCTGCAGACCCAGCCCACATGGTAAGTGCTCACCAATTTAAGCTTTGACTGTTTGGGGAGTTCCCGTCGTGGTGCAGCGGGAACGAATCTGACTACGAATCATGAGATTGCGGGTTCGATCCCTGGCCTTGCTCAATGAGTTAAGGATCTGGCGTTGCTGAGTGCTGTGGTATAAATTGCAGACCCAGCTCGAATCCTGCGTTGCTGTGGTTGTGGCACAGGCTGGCAGCTACAGCTCCGATTAGACCCTTAGCCTGGGAACCTCCATATGCTGCGAGTGTGGCCCTAAAATGACAAAAGACAAAAAAAAAAAGGCTTTTACACTTCAGAGTGACCTGTTAACACCCTGACAGCTAACTGCTTTGCATCTCTGGTGGGGTTTTCAATTCCCCAAGTCTTTCTGTCACCGGCCTGCTGTCTTTGGCCGCCCAGGAAGACGCAGCCATGGCTCTGGGGATACCACCCAGCTACCTCCAGGCGACAGCTGGGATGTGTCAGACCTTCGCACGGCAGCTTCCCGCCGGCATCTTTTATGTCATTGTACCTAATTTACAGCTTTCTCAGGTTTTGATTGACGGTGAGGACTGAGGCGAGTCCTCGACAGCCGTCGGCAGCGATGAGACATTTTAAAATCCTGGAAGGGAACAGTAGTGGTTCCACCCTCAAGGGTTACTAGAGTTTTGTGTGATGTGAGGAGAAGAAAGGTGGCACAAGCGTGCTTAGCGTCTGTCCTCTCCAGGGACAGATCGTCAGTCGTCTTTCCCTGCGTCTGTGTGCAGGTATCCACGTGCACGTCCGGACACACAGGGTGAGCGTGCACGCAGGCTCTCTGTTCTGGGACTCTGGTCTCACTCTACACGGCTTTCCGTTTCTGTACCTTAATAATCTCTTCGCATCTTTAGAGCGCCCCTCCCACCTTTCATTCTTAGGTGTTTCTTAGGTAGTCCTAACCCTTTGCAAATTCCGTAACGTTTTGAAATCTGCTTTTCCAGTCTGATGCATCAAAGCAGTTCATTTAAATTGAGATTTCACTAAAGTGAAAATCAGCGCATGGAGGAGTTCCCTTCGTGGCTCAGTGGTTAATGAATCTGACTAGGAACCATGAGGTTGCGGGTTTGATCCCTGGCCTTGCTCAGTGAGTTAAGGATCCGGCGTTGCCGTGAGCTGTGGTGTAGGTTGCAGACGCGGCTCGGATCCTGCGTGGCTGTGGCTGTGGCGAAGGCCGGCGGCTACAGCTCCAATTAGACCCCTAGCCTGGGAACCTCCATATGCCGCGGGTGCGGCTCTACATAAAAGGCAAAAAGTCAAAAAAAAAAAGAAAGAAACATAGAGGCTTAAGAATAATGGGCTGAGTATCAATCTTAAAAAAATATTTTTAATTTTAAAATAAACCAAGAGAAATATGAAAGAGAATAAAAATGTGGAGTTCCCGTCATGGTGCAGTGGAAATGAATAAGACTCCGACTAGGAACCATGAGGTTGAGGGTTTGATCCCTGGCCTTGCTCAGTGGGTTAAAGATCGGGTGTTGCCATGAGATGTGGTTTAGGACGCAGACGCGGCTCGGATCCCGCGTTGCAGTGGCTGTGGCGAAGGCCGGCAGCTACAGCTCCTGTTAGACCCCTAGCCTGGGAACCTCCATATGCTGTGGTGTGGCCCTAAAAGGTCAAAAAAATAAATAAATGAAATAAAAATAAAAATGAGAGCAGAAATTAACCCAAACAAGCCTATGCTAGACAGGATCCAAAGGCTGAAGTCTGGTTCTTTACAAACACTAGGAACTACCTTGTATCAGTGCTGTCAAAGCCTTAATGTAGGCTACAAGGATATATGCACAACACGAAAATATAACCAGTATTTTGCAGTAACTGCAAATGGAATGTAACCTTTAAAACTGTATAAAAACTTTTTTGAATACCATGTCAGAAAAGACTAAAACAAGCCACATATGTAATAGTAAATTTTCCAATAGTTACATTCTGTAAAACTGAAATAAATAGATTAAATGAACTTTAATAGTAAAAATTAACTATATATCAAATATCATTTCAACATGTAATTAATATAAAAATTAGTAATGAGGAGTTCCCATCATGGCTCAGTGGTTAATGAACCCGACTAGCATCCATGAGGACGCAGGTTTGATCCCTGGCCTCGCTCGGTGGGTAAGGATCCGGCATTGCCTTGAGCTGTAGTGTAGGTCGCAGATGTGGCTCAGATCCCGAGTTGCTGTGGCTGTGGTGTAGGCAGGTGGCTACAGCTCCGATTTTACTCCTAGCCTGAGAACCTCCAAATGCTGTGGGTGCGGCCCTAAAAAAACAAAAAGACAAAAAAAAATTAGTAATGAGACATTTTACACTTTTTTACTCTTTAAAATCTGGTGTGTATTTTACACTACAGTGGATCTTGATTCAGACAAGCTACATTTTTTTTTTTTGGCCACTCCGTGGCATATGGAGTTCCCAGACCTGGGGGCAGATCCAAGCTGCAGTTGCAACCTATACTGCAGGTGTGGAAATGCCGGGCCTGGGATCGAACCTGTGTCCCAGCACGCCAGAGATGCCACAATCCCCTTGTACCACAGCAGGAGTTTCAAAACAAGCTATATTTCAATTCATGTCAAATGGCACTGAAGGCTACAGTAGTGAATAGCATAGTTCTATATCAAGAAGGGGAAAAATATTACTACAGATGCTGCAGATATTAAAAAGATAATATTATAAGCATCTTTACACAAGAAACCTAAAAATGGAGTTTTTTTCAGAACTCAATACACTTTTAAAATAATGTCTTATCCAAATACAAGAATGAAAAATAATTCTAAGCCATTTAGAAATTAAATCAGTTGTCAGATTCCCTTGAAAAAATTCCAAGCTTGGAAGTCTTCATCAATGAAGGCTACTAGGCAGCCAAGGAAGGAATAATTTGTCTTACACAAATTCTTTTAAGATGGGAAGGATAAGAGAGACACCTCACCATCTTTTGAAGCTAGCATAATTTTAGTGCCAGAAAAAAAGAATAATTTTAGAAAGAAATAGTATAGGCCAGTGCCAGTCATGAAATTAAAAAAAAAAACAAACAAACACAACAGTATATGAGCAAACAGAATCCAGAAACATAGCTTTAAAAATAAATATAATGACCAGGTTGGGGCAGTTAATCCTGAGAATATAAAGTTGCTTCAGAATTTAAAAGATCAATCTAACTCCCTAAACGATTAAGAATAAAAACCGCTGTCATCTAAAATACATAAAAAAAGCTTTGAACTAAAACACAATATCCCATGGCCTATAATAACTCTTGGAAACTTAATAATCAGGAACTTCTTTGAACCAATAAGGAATATGGTCAAAAACTCTAAAGCAAACATTTATTTATTTATTTATTTATTTATTTATTTTTATTTTTTTTTTTTGCCTTTTGTCATTTTATGGCCGCATCCGCGGCATGTGGAGGTTCCCAGGCTAGGGGTCTAATCGGAACTGTAGCCGCTGGCCTACACCATAGCCACACTACAGCTCACGGCAATGCCGGATCCTTAACCCACTGAGCGAGGCCAGGGATCGAACCTGCAACCTCATGGTTCTTAGTCGGATCCGTTAACCACTTCATGCTGCCTTCTGGAGAGCTGTGATCCACCTTTTGTTTTACTAGTTTTCTCTTTAATTATGTCTAGTCTACTGTTGACACATCAAGTTTTTGATCTGGTGTTAATAATTTCTAGTTCCCCAGTTTCATGCTTTCCCTCAACTTCCTGATTTTATTTTATGGTGCCCTTTTCTCTTAGATATTTAAATATGCTGCTTTTCTTTAAACATAGTAAATGTAATATATTTTGCATGTAAGTCTTGTCACTTTAATTTGAAGTTTGGCAAGTGTGTTTGTTTTGGTTTGTTCTTGCTCATTATGCCTTGTGTTATTTTAACCATACCATGTTTAATGACCTTGAAAGATCTTAGGAATAAGTTGCGGCCAACTATCATGTTATCCTATTATCTACCTCCCAGATAAGGTGTGCACTTATTTTCTCCAGGTGTCTAGAGTTAGTGCTGGTTTCAGGTTTTTTTTTTACAAACCTCTTTTCTCAAGGATTTTTGGCCATCCTCACATGGTTTACGTATAGTTTACTCTGGCTCAGCTTCCAGATGCTTTTAATATTAAAAAAAAAAAGTATCTGATATTTTATCAGATCAGCTTTTAGTTCAAGGACTGAGCCGGATAACCTAACCCACTGTTACAAGGTCGGAGTGTATCTTGCTCTTTGCTCACGTTAGTTAACATTCTCCATGCAAGGAATACAAAGTCCTAAATCCATTTCTTGATGGATTAGGTAAAATGATTCCGCCTAATTCCCCGAAGTCTCTTGATTTGCAGGAAGGAGACATTTGATGATGAGATGCTGTCCCTACCGGTAACTCCAGAACACCACCACTAGCCGAGGCGAAGGCATTGGGAGAACTTGACCCGGCGCCTCCTGAATTATGGAACGGAGACTCCCCCCTGCTCCCTGGTTTGTGTGAGTGCCTAACACAGTCCTGATCCTTTTGTGCGGCTCTTTTCCTGGCCGCAGGTCGTTTTCTCTCGTGCATATACTGTTCCGAACTCTACTGAATGCTCGAGGGGGGCAGTCTTCAGACTCCTAGTATTTTCTCTCATCTTTGGTGTGCCGTCCTGTCACCTCCTGTAAGCTCCTTAGACTCTCAGCCAGCCTCTCCTCAACTCAGGGCGTCTGTCAAGTTCCTCCCAAGTTTCCTCGTCCTCAGCTGCGTCCTGGAAACTCTCCCCAGGTAGGAAACGGGGCAGTTACAAGTCTCACCTTATTTCCTGCCTCTCAGGAATCACTGTCCTCGTTGCCCTGATGGCCAGTGTCTTAAACTGCTGTTTTCCTTAGTTATTTTGGGTTGTTTTGGGTAGGAGGTTAAGTCCAGTCCCTGTTTCTGCATTTTGGCTGGAAGCATACATGCCTGATTTATTTTCTTGATTTATTCTTAGCATACTCTTACTTTCATGTAGTTCAAGTTTCAAAAAACACAGAAGCTTAAACAGAAAAAACGTTTCCCTCCCACCCTGTGTCCTAGCCTCCCAGTTCTGTTTCCCACAGGCAGCCTGCATTATGCGTTATATATCACCTCCAGGAGTATTTGTGAATAAGAAAAACAAAATACGGCTGACCCTTGAACAACGCAGGGGTTAGAGGTGCTCACCCTCCATGCAGTTGAAAATATAATTTATAGTCTGCTCCGCGTATACACTGATTCAGCCAACCGTGGTTTACAGAGTCTGTAGTACAGGTTTGTAAAAAATAACAGTCCGCAGAAGTTGGCCCAAGCAGTTCAAACCCATGTTGTTCACAGGTCAACTGTACACATAATGCATTTTTATTTTCCCAGCACTCCCTTTTTATACATGTGTTGATATGAACCGCAGATACTAGAACGATGTTAATAGATAATCCATCGACTCTGTAATGTATGAACTCGTCCATTCTTCTCTCTGTGTTCGGTGTACCCCTCAGATTTGCTTCTAGGTGAGTCGATTCCCTCATCCTATTCCTGCAGGAAAACACGCTCAGTGTTAAATGGGGCCGACACCCCCACGGCCATCCCGCTCTGCCATCATCCCTGACAAGGACCCGCAACAGAGAGCGCAACTCTCATACTCCTAACAGGTAAAAGCTCTTGACCTAGGAGGTACCCGCGTGTGCTGTAAGCGCTTTAATCCAACCTGACATCCTTAGAAACTTAGTGTGGGCTCAGGATGTGCTTAATAGTGCTCTCTGGTCCTCTCAATGCTCCTAAGACCTGTAGGACAGAATTTTCACCCTTCTTCTGTTTACAGACCAGCAAGGGAAAGCCAAGAGAGTTTAAGTAACTTGCCCAAGAGGACAGTGTGTAAGCCGTAAACCCAGAAGTGGAACTCAAGTCCTTCTGATTCGTGAGCTTACACTGTAACAATCCCTGCTACATTGCCTCCATCAGTGGGCAGGTTTTTAGCCAACGGGCCCGCGTTCACACCGCCTGCCACCACGGCCCTCTGTCGTGGACTCCGCCAGTGCTCACTTACTCCAGCCGCTCCAGAGCACGGTCCGGCCGACACAGGGCCTTACACGGCTGGGGCACCCCTTGGGCCAAGTACCTGTGTGATGCATTAAGATTCATCAATTTCCTGCAACTCCTTAGCATCTGGGTGAAGGCCGAGCAGTCCTCCACTGAGAGCCACCATGTTGCCGGCCCGTAGGAAACAGAAAACGTCACATTCCATTGGTTTCTATTTCCCTGACTCATTCTTCTTGCTAATCCGGTCAGAGCAAGGAGGCACGTATTTGCTCTGCTTGAGAACTTCACTGATCCCCGCCTCTCTTGATCCCTGCTACCCATTCTACAGACAGGAATGAGTGATGGCCTGAGGCACATGCAGACTGCACTAGTGTCCCTGTCTGGCTTAAACTTACCCAAGGACTTCTCACTGCTTTTAGGGAAAGTCTCCAAATATATCACATGATCTACAAGGTTGATTCCTAGGTCCTTGTGCCCCAGTCATGTTGGTTAGTTTCAGTTGCTTGACCCACATCAGTTATTATTCTTCAAGTATTTATTCGTGTTTGCTGGTCTCCAGACTCATACCCCACAGGTAACTTAGGGTATAACTTGGGGATTTTGCACTTGTTCACCCTGAATGGAATGCTCTTTGCCTGGCCTTTGGTTAGATGGAACCTTATCCTTCAGGTCTCTGTTCAAGCAACACTCCTCATAGGACATGCTATGGAAGACACCTTCAACTGCAGTCCTACAAGGCTCACCATTTGGTGGCTTGATTGAGATCGTTGGGGTTGCCAGTGATTATGGTTTTCTATTATTTCAGCCACTGTCCTTCCATCTGGCTGCCATAAAATATAAATTAGGCCTGGAGATAAAGATGTAAATGGTTATGATAGCTGTCAAGAAATGAAAATGGGGAGATCCAACATGGGGCAGCAGAAATGAATCCAACTAGGAGCCATGAGGTTATGGGTTCAATACCTGGCCTTGCTCAGTGGGTTGAGGATCCAGCATTGCTGTGAGCTATGGTGTAGGTCACAGATGTGCCTCGGATTCTGTGTTGCTGTGGCTGTGGCGGCGTAGTGACAGCAGCTGTAGCTCCAATTCAAGCCCTAGCCTGGGAACTTCCATATGCCACAGGTGCGGTGCTAAAAAAAAGCAAAAAAAAAGAAATGTAAATGGAATTGGCACAACGCCCATGGGTTCTCTTTTTCTCAGATGGTTGTGTGGCAGTGTGTGGCTTTCAAGTTTGCTCTAGGCTTAAGACATTATTTTTAAGGAGCATAAACACACCAAGACAGATATTAATAAAACTGGACAAAATTAAATATGAAGGAACTAAAACAAAATTAAGTATGAGTGACCGAAATGAAACATAAGTGAAAATTCACATGAGGGAACCAGATATGGCCAGCAGACATTTAGACCTGCTGGGACTTTAACATTTTTAACAATTAGTTGTCAACATTTAAACGCCAATAAAGTTTTATATAAAATGCAGATTTTCAGCTTCGGAAAATGTGGGTATCTGGCAGTACTGGGTAGACATAGCCGTGTTGCAGTACAGACGGCTAGGCAGGAAGGAGAACTGCTTCCTACATGTGGGTCACACGATCTCCATCCGCAGCAGGACCCAGCAGCTTGTTTCTCCCAGGGGCCTTAATTCTCTGGGACCTCTAGTCATTTGTGTCATTGATAACTAGTATAGGAAAATCATGGATATTGGCACAAAAGCAGATACGTAGATTAGTGGACCAGGATAGAAAGCCCAGAAATAAATCCACGCACCTATGGCCAATTAACCTACGAGAAAGGAGGCAAGAGAATACAGTGGAGGAAAAATAGTCTCTTCAATAAGCGGTGCTGGCAAAACTGGACAGCTGCATGTAAAAGAAGGAAATTAGAACACTCTCTAAAACTGTACACAAAAATAAACTCAAAATGGATTAAAGATTTAAATGTTAGCCTGGATACTATAATATTCTTAGAGGAAAATATAGGGAATGCTCTTGACATAAATTGCAGCAATATCTTTTTTGATCCACCTCCTAGAGTAATGAAAATACAAACAAAAATAACCCAATGGGATCTAATTAAACTGAAAAGCTTTTGCACAGCAAAGGAAACCATTAACAAAATGAAAAGACAATTTTGCAAATGGAAAAAGTCTTTGCAAATGAAGCGACTGACAAGGGATTAATCTCCAAAATACACAAACATCTCATACAGCTTTGTATGAATAAACAAGCAAGCCAATTAAAAAAAAATGGACAAAAGATCTAAGCAGACATTTCTCCAAAGAGAAGAGATGGGCAAAAAGCACATAAAAAGATGCTCAACATCACAAATTATTAGAGAAATGCAATCAAAACTACACAACGATCATCTCACACCAGTCAGAATGGCCGTCATTAAAAAGTCTACAAACTATGAAGAGGGTGTGGAGAAAAGGCAGTCCTCCTACTCTTTTGGTAGGAAGATAAGCTCGTGCAGCCACTGTGGAGAACAGTATGGAGGTTTCTTTAAAAACTAAATACAAAACTACCATATGATCTAGCAGTCCCACTCCTGGGCAAATAGCGAAACAAAACTCCGTTCAAAAGACACATGCACCCCTATGTTCATTGCAGCACTGTTTTCAATAGCCAAGACATGGAAACAACCTAAATGTCCATCAAAAGACAAATGGATTAAGATGTGGTACATATATACAGTGGAATACTACTCAGCCATAAAAAGCATGAAATAATGCCATTTGAAGCAACATGGATGGACATCCATTCTCTGATTCTTTTCCCAAATAGATTACCACAGCATGTAGTGTAGAGTTCCCTGTCTAGTAAGCCATAGAGATTATCATAATAAGTAAAGTAAGAGAATGAAAAAATCATATGATATCACTTATATGTGGAATCTAAGAGGAATCTAAAATATGGCACAAATAAACCTATTCACCAAACAGAAACAGACTCACAGACATGGAGAACAGACTTATGGCTGCCAAGGGGTAGGGGAGGGAATGGGATAGATTGGGAGTTTGCTGTTAGTAGATGAGAACTATTACACTTAGAAGCAGTGAGGTCCTATTGTACAGCACAGGCTACTACATCCCATCTCTTGGGATAGATAATATGAGAAGGAGAAAGTATACATGTGTATGCCTGGGCCATTTTGCCGTTCAGCAGAAATTGGCACAACATTGTAAATCAACTGTATTTCAATAAAAAATAAAAAAAATGAAAAAGGATACAAATGAACTTATTTGCAGAACAGAAACAGACTTAAAGACTTTCAAAACAAACTTATGGTTACCAAAGGGGACGTGTGCGGGGGACAGATGGACTGGGGGTTTGGGACTGGCATATGCACGCTGAGGTCTACGGAATGATTGGCCAACAGGGACCTGCTCTCTAGCACAGGGAACTCTACTCCATATTCTGTGATAACCTATTTGGAAAAAGAATCTGAAAGAGAATGGATGTATGAACGTGTATAACTGAGTCAATTTGTTGTACAGCAGAAGTTATGCAACCTTGTAAATCAGCTACACTGTAATAAAACTTAAAAAAAAATGTCCATCTCTCTTTGCAACCGAATCAGTGAGCCTGGAGCACACGGAGACTTACAGCAGCTCTTCTACGTTGCACATGGGCTTATTCAGGGCTTCACAGAGCAGCTTCACATCATCGCGTGCTACTGCGGTTCAAGCATTTCAAATGTGGGCCGTGAGTATGCACCTCAGAGAAGAGACAGCTCCCACAAGGAAAGGAAACATTATTCAGGCTGCAACAATAAGGCTTAAGCAGGCGTCATCCCAAACAACCTGAGCACGCAGGCTTAGCATCTGTCTTCGATTGTTCTGTGACTGGTAATAACAGATACTCTGCGTTCACAGCTCAGTTATGCAGGTTCTCAGTCTCCCACATGGTCCTGGGGAGGGCAGAATCACCCAATGTCTGGAGATGTTTTTGTTGTCATACTAGGGGGTGAGCTATTGGCATCCAGTGGGTAGAGGTCAAGGACGCTGATAAATATCCTAGGTGGCACAGGATGGCACCTCACCACGGCATTGCCCATAATAGCAACAGTGCTGAGGCTAAGACACCCTGGTGTAATATTTTCTATTGTAATTAACTCCTAAATTTAAGTGGATTAACACAAAGTTTATTTTTTCCTATGTAATGCTTTGATGCAGGTATTACTAACTACTGGGGATGGGAGACTTTGCTTTGAGACAGCGGTTCTGTATGTTTGTTGCACTTTGAAATCACACATAAATATTCTGATAAATTGGTTTGGGGATCTGAACTGGGCCTAAAGAACTTTTCAAGAGGTCCTCAGATGATTTTAACATGTAAACACTATTATGAATACTACTCAGCCATGAAAAAGAACAAAATGATGCCATTTACAGCAACACAGATGCAACTAGAGATTCTCATACTAAGTAAAGTAAGTCAGAAAGTGTAGAACAGGAATTCCCTTTGTGGCTCAGTGGAAACAAATCCGATTAGTATCCATGAGGATGTGGGTTTGATCCCTGGCCTCGCTCAGTGGGTTAAGGATCTGACGTTGCTATGAGCTGTGGTGTAAGTCACAGACATGGCTCAGATCTTGCATTACTGTGGCTGTGGTGTTGCCTGGCAGCTCTAGCTCCAATTTGACCTCCATATGCTGTGAGAGTGCCCCTAAATAGCAAAAAATGAAAAAAAAAAGAGAAGGACAAATACCATATAATATCACTTATATGTGGAATCTAAAATATGGCACAAATGAACCTATCTACAAAATAGAAAAAGATTATGGACATGGAGAGCGGATGTGTGGTTGCCTAGGGGGAAGGGAGAGGGAGTGGGATGGACTGGGAGTTTAGGGTTGGTAAATGCAAACTCTTACATTTAGAATGTATAAGCAAGGAGGTCCTGTACAGTGCAGGGAACTCTATCCAGTCTCTTTGGACAGACTATAATGGAAGATAATATGAGAAAAAGAATGCATATATATGTACGGCAGGGTTACTACGCTATACGTCAGAAATTGACTCAACACTGTAAATCAACTATACCCTACTAAAAATAAATTAAAAAAAGAAGTCACTACTGTACATCCTTCTCAAAGCATGGTTGCTGGACACACCACCCAGGACAAATTTGTTAGAAATGCAGGCTCTTTTGCCCTCCCCCAGACCTGGAAGCAGGATTTACATCTTAAAGACATTCCATTTCCATTTTAGTGACATGAAAATGTGAGAAGCGCTCGTACCTAAGATCATCGACCCAGGTTCCCTTTGTCTTCAGACTTCATTGTTAACTAATATATGGAGAAAAATGTACAGGTAGAGACTCCGGTCTCTCGAAGGCTTTGGTGTGGAAGTGACACTTCTGCACATCACGTCAGAGTACATTTTAAGGTCCCAGACGAGGGTGACTTTGTAGACCACCAGGATCTCAGGTCCCCTCCCATGTCTTTTGTAGAGACCCCCACTGAGCAATATCTATACATGTTGTGGTGGAGAAGCAGAAACCAACCAATCTACACTGGATCGCGTGTTCTGAGACTGTAACTCTAAACCCCATTTCATTCTTGGGATTTAGTACAAAGTCTGACACCCACTTGGCCCTCGAATATTGGTTGTCATAATGCTCCTCGACTATTTAAGGAAACAGCAGATGTGGTAACCACCAGCAGGAGCTCTGCCATTGATGAGCTCCACGATCAGAACTAGCTTTGCCCTTTTATATCTTTGTGACCTTGAGAAACTCACTTAAATGCGATGAATAGGGGAAAAGATGATGCAGCAGGAGAAAGACATGTGAAACTCTGCTGTAGATTGCAATTATTTTCTTATGCTGTTGGCATCGACCCCGAGCTAGAGGTGAGACTAATTTATCACCAGCAACAAAATCCAGTTCAGGAGCATCTCGAGCTTACTGAAGCTTTTGAAGGTGACAGCTAGGATGCTTCAGCTGATGGCACAGAGTCACAAAGGCTAAGCCATGGAGGCTACTGTCACTTGTTTGGAATTTTCTGAGGTTCTCATTTGTAATGATCATGGAACAGACATGACTGCAGTGGATGGTACTGTAATTTGACCTGTACGGAAGGAGAAAGGAAATGGTTTCCATGGGTCAGTGGTCACCGCGAGGAGTTCCCACTGTGGCTCAGTGGAAGTGAATCCGACTCGTATCCATGAGGATGCAGGTTCGATCCCTGGCCTTGCTCAGTGGGTTAAGGATCCGGCGTTGCCGTGAGCTGTGGTGTAGGTTGCAGACGCGGCTCGGATCTGGCGTTGCTGTGGCTGTGGCGAAGGCCGGCGGCTACAGCTCCTGTTAGACCCCTAGCCTGGGAACCTCCATATGCCGCGGGTACGGCCCTAGAAAAGGCAAAAAGACAAGAAAAAAAAAAAAGAAAGATGAAAGAGAAGACTCAGACTTACCTCCTCTGGTCTTCCTGGTTGGTCCTTAATGAATGGCGGTTGAAACTGGGAAGAAAAAGGCTATGGAGCCATGTGATTGGACCATGAGCTGCCCTTTTCCCATTGGCTCAGGAGGGCTTTTGATGCCCAGAAACAGAGGAGATGTGAAACAAAACTTAAAATTTTTCCACCTTAGATGTTGGCACAGCCTTTCATCCCTGGTGTCCTACAGAGTGATAGATATTTCAGACTGAAATGCTGAGTTAGGATTCCCAGGGCTTCTGACTCTGGTGAGAAAGCTCCCCAACGGTCTGTGAACTGGCTGATTTAAGGAGTGGTGATGACTCTTCATTCCCTAATGATCATGAAATCTCTAAATGATGCATTTCTTCCTATAGCCTAAGTTCCTTGGGGAATGCTGGTGTTTCCTGGCCATTTCTCTGCCATCACTGTATCTAATACACAAGGGAGCCAACGACTAATGGCTAGTGTAGCCATGAGTGTGTGGGACAGGTGTTATATTTTCCAGGTGTGGAGTCAGTATTTCTTCGTGGAGCCAGGTTTTTACTCTGCTTGGAGTTCCTTGTGCTCATCACCATCATCTCCAAGGTTCATTGGAAACTTCACGGTGCCTGGGACGATCCTTTTCTAATTATAATTTTGCTTTCTCCTTATAAGAATCTTACGAATTAAGTACTATCATTTGGGGAAGGAGAGGGTTTTGAAATATATTTTGCACGTAAAGGAGTGTAGACAACATAATGGGAAACCTAGGGAATAACCATAGTTGTCACAGGAATGTTTGTGGTCCAGAACCTAGATTAAGAAATAGGCATTATGAGAATTTTCCCAGGCTCTGCCTTCCCGGCTACAATTGCTTGCCTTTTCCACCCTTCAGAGTTGCCAAGGGAAGTGAATTTTGTGAGTTATTCACTTGGGCTTTCTATTTTTTCCCACTGATAGATGTTTCTCTAAGAGATGTGTTGAGTTTTCCCTGTTTTTTTCTTTTTTTTAGGGCTACACCCGCGGCATATGGAGGTTCCCAGACTAGGGGTCAAATCAGAGCTGTAGCTGCTGGCCTACACCACAGCCATTACAACTCAGGATCTGAGCTGTATCTGCGACCTACATCCTTAACCCACTGAGCGAGGCCTGGGATCGAACTTGCATCCTCATGGATGCTAGTCAGATTCATTAACCGCTGAGCCACGACGGGAACTCCCTCCCCAAGTTTTAAATTGTAGTGAATATATCCTTCTAGGACCTGCTTTTTTCGCTTCCCGTTATGTTCTTGAGATTTATCACTATTATTTTAAATTTGTCTCATTGGCAGCTCATTTACTTTTTACTGCCTTAGACTATTTCAGTGTATGACTATGTCAATGCGCATAATCAATAATCAGTCTATAGTAAGGGACAGGAAAGAGTTTTCTTTGAGCCAAACAAGATGATAGTAGGGGAGACTGCCTTCTAATAGCTCCGAGGAAGTGTTTTGTTGAGGCATGGTTTTCAGCATAATCTAATACTTTATCTGAACAAAGACCAGACATCAAACGTGACAGGATATGATCCTTTAGGGTTTCAAAAGAGAGTTAGTGAGACAGAAGGGCCCTGGTGTCTGGGAAGGGAACCTTATCTTCCGGGGAATGTTACCGTGGATGACGAGAGAAGGGAGTCCTCCTTATCTTCCAAACGGACATCCTTTAGCTTAATGGGTAAAGCAAATGTGCTGTATGGGCGACAGACAGTGAGTCAAGCTCTCTCAGTTCACAAAGATCAGACTGAACCACGCCTAAGCCCAAGGGACACCCCCATTCCTCAATAGGTGAAAAATTTCTCCATCAAATAGATCACAACTTCTCCGTTCCATCAGTGACCAATTTTTTGCCAAGATGAACAATGGTGTTTTGGAATATTCTTGTGCATGTATCCTGGTTCACACGTGCCAGGAGTGTGAATTACTCAAGACTGGAATTTCTGGCTCATAGGGGGTGCACAGGTTGCTTCCTATGTCTTTCCATAAAGATTTTTTACCCAACTGTCAGGCAGGGGTGAATGTCGCCATGGGGGCACATCACTGCCCACCTGACGATGTCAGGGTTTAAAAATACTTGCCAGATGCTAGATGGGAAAAAACGTTTCATTGTTGCTTCCCTTTATCTTTACATGATTGCTGATGAAGTCGATCAGTTCTCTCAAGCTCGTGGGCCATTTGTTGCCTCTTGGTGCGATGCCTCTTGATCGCTTTGCTTACTTTCTGTTTTTATTGGCGTGTGGAGGTGCTTTGCCCGTTTTGAGGCTGACGTTTGGCCAGTTGTGTACGATGCACCCACCTTCTAGTTTGTGGGTTTGTATTTTTCTGTTTCGTTGAGGTTATTTGCTGCATAGCTTTTATTTTTAATGAAATTTAACAAGTTTTACTTTATGAGTGGTAAATTTAGGGTCTTTAAAAAAATCATTTTCTACCCCAGGTCATTCAGATGTCTTACAGTATTGCGTTTTAAAATTTGGTACAGTTTTGCTTTTCACCCAGAAGTATTCATCCGCTGGTAACTGCTTTTCTCTGTGATGGGGAGAAGGCATCTATTTTTTTTTTTTAAATAGTACTAGCTCCATTTAACAAATAGTTCACCTGCCCCACTGCCCATAACCTGTTTTGAAGCCAGTTTCATATTGATTTGCTTTGTTTCTGGGCTCTGTGTTTTGGTCCATTGATTCATTGTTCCATCCACATGCTGAAAAGTCTTCATAAGTTTTTTTTTTCTTAATGGATTTTATTTCAATTATAGGTGTGCATCAATCATCACAAGTCAGTTTTATAGATTTTGTATCCCAAACCCCCAGTGCATCCCCCCACCCCCCAGATTGTCTTATTTGAAAAACCAAGGTTTTCCAAAGTCTGTGAGTCATTGTCTGTTCTGTAAAAAGGTTCATTGTGTCTTTTTAGTTTCCACATGTAAGCGGTAGCATTGGGTGTTGCTGTCTAATTGTCTGACTGGTTTCACTTTGCATG
>PVHT020000439.1:1679782-1701800 GCA_004024745.2 Catagonus wagneri | reverse complement strand
AGCTGTAGGAGCTGTTTGTAAATTTTGGAGATTAATCCCTTGTCAGTTGAATCATTTGCAAATATTTTCTCCCATTCTGTGGGTTGTCTTTTCGTTTTGTTTAGGGTTTCCTTAGCTGTGCAGAAACTTTGAAGTTTAATTAAGTCCCATTTGTTTATTTCTCTTTTTATTGTCCTTACTCTGACACACGGATCTGAGATGTTGCTATCATTTATGTAAGAGAGTGTTTGGAAGTCTTCATAAGTTTTTAAATTAAATATTTATACGGTAGGTCCAGTTAAGTCAACATTCTCTCCCATTATGTTGCAGGAATGTCTTGGTTTGTAACAACTCCTTCTGTCTCTGACATGCATTTTAAATTATATTTTGACATAAAATGTCTGTTAAGATCTTATTAGAAATTTACTGAATATGGAGCTCTATTTGGTGAATATTAATATTATAATTCCTAACATTCTCATAGTAATAGAGGTCATTCATATGTAAGAGCTTTGGTGTGAGTCATTTCTTTAGATTCTTTAATAGGTAGCAATAACACTATTTTATCCAATAAAGCATAGCATCTCTTATTAGATGTATTTCTAGTTACGTTATATTTTTTTTGCCACTGCCTGTGGCATCCTTTTATATTTCAAATTCTAACTACCTTTATAGAAATGCAGATGAATTTTAATATTTTATATTAATCAATATACTTTAAAAAAATGAGAACATTCATTATTTTTTCAGTTTTATTGAGATATAGTTGACGTATAACAGCGTGCAAATTTAAGGAGTATGATGCATTGGTTTGATACATATATTTTGCAAAAGGATTACTATGCATAGCATCAGTGAAAGCCTCAAACATGTCATGTAATTTTTTTTTTGTAGTGAAAACACTTAAGATCTATTATCTTAGCAAATTTCAAGTATATAATACAGTGCTAACCCTGACACTTTTTCTATAGATTTGAAGGGGAGGGAGTTTGCACAGATATATCAAATTATCTCCAGTAATGACAATTTGGCCTGTTTCTTTCAAATCCATTTTCTTATCCTACTTAACTGTCTACTCTCTCAGCAGTACATTGAAAAACAATCAGTGACAGGGCATGGTTGTGCTGTATTTTTTCTTAAAGCATATGCTTTCATCATTTTTCCATTAAGTATGGGATTTTGGTTGTTTGGGGGGAACATTTTATTAGATGAAGGAAATCCTTTTCTTTGCCAATTTACATAAATCTGAGAACACAAATAGGTGTTGACTCTTCTAGATTTGCCTTTTTTTGCATCTATTAAGATAATCATATTTTTTCTTTAATCTATTGCATTTAGAATTAATAAGCAATGAGGTCCTACTGTACAGTGCAGGGACTATAGCCAGTCTTTTGGGATGGACCATCATAGAAGATAGTATGAGAAAAATAATGTGTATGACTGGGTCACTGTGCTCTACAGTAGAAGCTGACTCAACACTGTCAATCAACTATACCCTAATAAAAAATGAATTTGGAAAAAATAGTGTGTAAAATAAAAAAATCTGTTAAACACAAGAAGTTAGGTTTTTCAGTAAAGCAGAATGCCTACAGTTGGGAGAGAGTCATACGTGATTGTTAAAGGTCACAGGTGGTTCCAGTTGTTTCAGGAAAGCTGGCGAACACTGGCTTTAGGATCTACAGAGTGTCTCTACAATACCCATCACCTGTTAAAGGTACCTGCAATTACGCTCCCACAAATATTTTGGCTTCTCCCTGTATTTGAAAGGCTCCCTGCTAAATCCTGGTGCCAACTGATTAGAATATTCCCTTTTTGTGGCCTATGGCATATTATCTGAAGTTGAGATTATGCAGAGAATTTTTTGCCCCCCGACACTGCCCAGATCACTTGTTTTGGAGGTTTTTGGCCAGATGCCCCGAGAACTCCAACATCCCCAACTGAGTCTGGACCATCTTGTAATCAACAGACCCCATGAAGAAAGAGCTAGATGGAGAAGCAGCAGCCCAGGTGAAGCCACGTTTTCCTTCCATTGTGAGCGTGGTTTCAGAACGTACCTTAGCCAATAAAAAGAGAGCAATTAAGTGGCCTGCCTCTGGGTGAGCGTATTTTTTCCTTTCCCTTCCCAATTCCTGTTAGTTTGCTTTAGAAACTGGCACAGGAGACCTGGTGAGTTATCTTTCGTGCCAATTTTCTTCCTTTGATTTATTGTCCCTGAAATTTTCCAAGTTTACTGTTTCATGCTGTCTTTCTCAACCAGAACCTCATCTTGTGGACTGACTAGGGACAGCACTCATCTGTTTGGTGTGTGAAATGTTAAAGAGAGAGGCTGTTTTAAAGGGTCAGACACAGCTTCTCTGCTTCTCGGGATGTTTAACCGCATTCCGAGCCACTGGTCCTCAGTTTGGGTTACCTGTTGAAGTCATCTCAGGGGAACGGTAACAAAATAGTTTCCTAGGTTAACTTACCAATTTTTTGATTTAAAAGGTGTGGGTAGGGAGTTCCCGTCATGGCGCAGCGGAAACGAATCCGACGAGGAACCATGAGGTTGCAGGTTCAATTCCTGATCTCAGTGGGTTAAGGATCTCGCGTTGCCGTGAGCTGTGGTGTGAGTCGCACAAGCGCCTTGGGTGCTGCGTTGCTGTGGCTGTGGCGTAGGCCGGCGGCTACAGCTCTGATTAGACCCCAGCCTGAGAACCTCCGTAAGTCGTGGGTGCAGTCCTAAAAAGACAAAAAAAAAAAAAAAAAGAAAGGGTGTGGGTATTTCTGGGCATTGGGGTTATTAAAAATTCAGAAGTAGCAAAATTAAAGCTACTGGAACAGTAAAAGAATATTAGAGTTTATTGTGCATATAAGAACAATTCATAAGCGGGGAGCTTTTCAATCAAAACTGAAAGGAGGATGCTTATTGAGTGAAAGGGAAGAAGTTACTTATCCTTTACCAAGGTTGGTTGAGAGAATGGGTTTCCAGTCTGCAAGGGATTGGATAAAAGCAGTTAAATTTACCAATTTTAGGAAAATGATATAAATTCCATTTATGACTTTCAGAGGCATTGACAAGAAGTAACTCAAGTTTACGTTTGTGACGTAAGCTAGATGTAGTCTTGCTTATATGGCTTAAATGGTTTCATCTGCTCAGGGAGTTTTCAAGTCTGGTCTCCATTTTTTATTTAATTTTAAGAGAATTTTAAAGACCTTTCTAAGTGATCCCTTTGTGCAGCAATGCTCCAGAAGTTCTGGTCAAAGTTTCCAGTTGGCTTGTCATCAGTTATGCAGCCACCTTACCCACTGAGTCAGGATACTTCACTGCTTTTCCATATGAAACTGTGGACAGGTGCTGGACCTCATCTCGGCTCTTCGTGTGAGTCTAAGGAGGAAGGTCAAAGGAAGATGATGCTGAGTAGAAGTCACAGGAGGAAACTAACTTGAGAGTTAGTGAGAGGGACGGCTTTCATGAGGCTTAACTGTTTAAAATTTTATTTTTAGGCCACTTTTAAACCCAATTTTTATTTTTATACATTTTGATAACAGAGTTTTTATTTAATTCATAGAATGCAATTTATGATTTTTATTAAAGTATATTGATTTACAGTGTTGTGCTAATTTCTGCTGTACAGCATATGACCCAGGCATGCATATATATATGTGTGTGTGTATATGTGTGTGTGTGTATATATATATATATATATATACACATACATATACATATATACACATTCTTTTTCTCATGCTCTCTTTCATCTTATTCTGTCCGAGATTGGATATAGTTCCCTGTGTTGTACTCAGCAGGATCTCATTGCTTATCTATTCTGAATGGAGTAGTTTGTATCTACCAACCCCAAACTCCCCATCCATCCCACTCCCTCCCCTCTCCCCCTTGGCAACCACAAGTCTGTTCTCTGTGTTTGTGAGTCTGTGTTTTATAGTTAGGTTCATTTGTGCTACAGTTGAGATTCCACATGTAAGGGATATCATATAGTATTTGTCTTTCTTTTTGATGTACTTCACTTAGTATGAGAGTCTCTAATTGCATCCATGTTGCCGGAAATGGCATTATTTTGGTCTTTTTTAATGGCTGAGTAGTATTCCATTGTGAATATGGACCACATCTTATTAATCCATTCATCTGTCAGTGGACATTTAGGTTGTTGCCGTGTCTCGGCTATTGTGAATAGTGCTGCAGTGAACATAGGGGCGCATGTATCTTTTTGAATTGTAGTTTAAAGAGTACACTCCACTCACAGTTATTACTAAATATTGGCTATATTCCCTGTATTGAACAAGATATCCTTTAGCCTATCTTCAACCCAGTAGTTTGTATGTACCACTTCTCCAGCCCATGGTGCCCATCCCCCATTAGTAACCACAAGTTTGTTCTCTGTATATGTGAGTTTGCTTCTTGTTATGTTTATTGGTTTGTTGTATTTTTTAGATTCCATATATAAATGATATTATACAGTATTTGTCTTTCTCTTTCTGACTTCCTTCACTTAGCATAACACCCTCTAAGTTTATCCATGTTGCTACAAGTGGCATAATTTCATTCTTTTTTATTTTCGAGTAGCATTCCATTTCATATGTCTACAAATCTTCTTTATCCATTTGTCTGTTGATAGGCACTTAGGTTGCTTCCATACCTTGGCAGTTTTAAATAATGCTTCTATGACCATTGGGGTGTGTGCATCTTTTTGAATTATTGTCTCTTTTTCTTTTTTTGCATATATATATACCCGAGTGGAATTGCCACTAGAATTTTTGAGAAACCTCCATACTGTTTTCCATAATGGCTGCACCAATTTACATTCCCACCAACAGTGTAGGAGGGTTCCCTTTTCTGTGAAGCTTAACTTGTATCACTACCTAATCTTAGATTTCCTGAAAAACACTTAGAACCAAGATTTAAAAGAAAATGCTTACCTTTGCTACCCAAATACAGCTGGTGTTGAACTGATTTGCTTCCCTCTACTGGTATGTTTCTAAAAAAATGAAGATACAGCCTTTTCCGTAACTTATATTTTCCTGAATGTAGTAGCGTGAACTTTGTCTTGTTAAGGGCTCTTGGAGAGTATGACTTTAATTTGGTTTATAATACACAACACTGACGTGTTAGAAATACTTGATCATGCTTTGTCAGTCTTCAGTTTCTGATTTTATACTATCATGTAGGACAGTTTAAATAATACCATATTACATAATCTTTATACCTCGTGGTTCTGCTTCACAGGTTTTTAAAAGGGAAAATTCTGAGAGTGTTTGAACTTATTAAAAGCTTCTTCTTTTTTTTTTTTTTTTGTCTTTTTGCCTTATCTAGGGCTACACCCGCGGCATATGGAGGTTCCCAGGCTAGGGGTCTAACAGGAGCTGTAGCTGCCGGCCTTCGCCACAGCCACAACAACGCGGGATCCGAGCCGCATCTGCAACCTACACCACAGCTCATGGCAACGCCAGATCCTTAACCCGCTGAGCAAGGCCAGGGATCGAACCTGCAACCTCATGGCTCCTAGTCAGATTCGTGAACCACTGAGCCACGATGGGAACTCCTGAACTTATTAAAAGCTTTTAATACTATTTACTTTCCCAAAACGATACCACTGTTTTACATTACCATTCTGTACACCCAACTGGCCACATGGCAATGCTTTTTTAAAGAATAAATTTATCGAGGTGTTGGTGACTTACAGTGCTGTATCAGTTTCAAGTGTACAGCAAAGTGAATAGCCATACACGTACACGTATATCTATTCTTTTCCAGATTCCTGCCCCAAACAGGCAATAACAGTATTGTACAGAGTTTTAATGGATGACTTGAATTTGTTTTTCTTTGAACCAAAATGTGAACTGATCTGAATATAAATATTTTAGCCATTTATAATTTCTTGTCACTGTTTTCCACTCATGTATATAATTGTTTGGTATTTTCTCGATGATTATTAGTAGAACTCCTGAATGAAAGCTGTTTTTTTAAACCTTAGTTTTCTTTGGTATTCAGTTAGTGCTTTCAGGTGTAAATTTTTTCCCTCAAAATCGTAAATAGGATGATATGGTTCTACTTTTTTTTTTATTAAGTTCCTATCCTATTTCCTTTAAAAAATACAATGATCCTATTTTTCTGCAGTTGGCACGTGGAGTGGTATAAGGGCTGAGTTTTCCCTCATATCTAAGTAGGCAGTGTCTTCAGCATCACTAATGCATGTGCTTTGATTTCAGTGCAAATTAATGGTATCGCTTTTATCACGTGCCTGATTGTAGCTGCACGTGGAGATGTGTGTACATCAGACACACACATAAGTTGCCTTTTTTCCATGGGCTATTCAAGATGGCATTCCATTACCAAAGAACTGATATCTGCCTTCCCCCAAAAAGGTTTTATATGACGGTCAGTTCTCAAAGTTTAAATGCTGTTTGCTGTCTAGGGGTAATTGTCACCACAAGAATGTTGCTTTTTTTTTTTTTTATCTTTTTGCCTTTTCTAGGGCTGCACTCGCGGCATAGGGGTCCGATCGGAGCTGTAGCCGCCGGCCTACACCACAGCCACAGCAACGCAGGATCCAAGCTGTGTCTGCGACCTACACCACAGCTCATGGCAATGCCGGATCCTTAACCCACTGAGCGAGGCCAGGGATCGAACCCGCAACCCCATGGTTCCTAGTCAGATTTGTCAACCACTGAGCCATGACGGGAACTCCAACAATGTTCCTTTTTAACACAACTAATATTGCACATTTATCTCAACCCAAAAGTGTACCAAGGTTACTTGTCAAGGTCATTTTCCCAGTCAATGAGGAATAGTTCAGACTGTTAACCAAGAAGCTTGTATCAGATCAGAGGAATTTTCTGCTATGCCAGCTTCCAATGAATTGCTGCTACTGTGTAGTTGTATTCTCTGATTACCATCTTTATTTTCTAGATCCCATAATTCCTTGGTCCAGGAGATTTTTTTTCCAAGACTGAACCTGCTGGAGATGCAAGATGGCAGAAGCAGATTCTACTGACTTTGATTTGCTTTGGTATCTAGAGAAGCTTAATAAAAAGGAATTCATGAGTTTGAAGAACCACCTTAAACAAGAGTGTCTGGAGATTGGACTGCCAGAGATCCCAAGGTTTGATCTAAGGACAGCCAAACAAGATCTGGTTAACCTGTTGACAACTTTTTATGAGGCACAGCACATCTGGGATATGATGCTGAGTATTTTTCAAAAGATCCATCGTGCAGATCTCTGTGAGAAGATCAAAGCTAGAAGGAAACGTGAGTAGTGGGTAGGGATAGGGGCAGTTTTTAGGAAGCCTGATGGTCTTTATAAACAAAGATAGCTAGTCCTCTGATCGGAAGTCATAAGAAGGCCAGTGATAAATTAGATGTGGGTCTTGTCCTGTCTTGTGGCTTTCTGATTCTACCCTGTTTTCTTCCAACTGCCTAACTCTTAGGAAGGTAGCCATCCTAAGGATTAGACTCACCCAAATAAAGTGCTCAAGCTAGTGTAGATATCAAGCATGAAGCTTTGCCATAGAACTGTAAAATCTGGCCAAAGAAATCTGTGGACCTGTGTGCAAAGACCATGGAGAATTAACATATGAGGTATTCTGCTAAGCACATCATGTTTATTGGCTCGTTAAGTCCTTACCAAACATCTCTGAAATATTTGTAATTATTCCAACTGAAAGAAACAGAGTGGAAGAGAGGTTGAGATTACCGAGATAGTCAGTCTAGTCCAGGGTCTCTGAGGTAGCAGAGAAAAGAAAAGTTGGCCAAAATGTAGCCACGTCTAAATGCCAGGATCTTTTATCTTTCCTAGTCCTTGTATATTTGCCAGCTGTCTAGAAAGACTCAAATATGTAGCAGGATCATTGAGCTCGGGAATAGAAATATTTAAAGTAGTTCCCAGTTGTAGACAAAGCATGTGTTCAAATTCAATACTATCCCTCAGCTCTTGCTCCTTCCAGATAGCTACAACTAGTTTTTTTTTCATTTAAAAAATTGTATTGAAGTATAGCTGATTTATATAATGTTGTGATTTATATAATGTGATCATTTCTGCTGTACAAGGTGGTTCAGTTATACATGCACACACATCTACTCTCAGATTCTTTTCTCACATAGATTATCACAGAATATTGGGTAGAGTCCTCTGTGCTACACAGCAGGTCCCCACTGGCCAGTCACTCCAAATACTTCAGTGTGCATATGCCAATCCCAAACCCCCAGTCCATCCCTCCAGTCCTAACCAAAAATTGATCATTGGGTATCTACCACTAAACTTCTGCCCATTTTTAATGATAATGAGGTCCCCATGTTTGCACATCGTTTGATATCAGAAGAGAATCTGGGGATCTGGAATGTTTTTACCTTTCAACACGTACCTCTTGACAAATATTGCAAATGAAAAGAGCATGCCTTGTATTTCAAACAGAATGATTGTATGGGACAGGCGTTGATTTTGTGCTACTGGCTCTAAAGCTCTGGCACTGAATGAGAGGGTGCTGATGGGAGGCTGTGCAGTAGGACCTGGTAAGCAATAGAGAAACTTGGCTTATACATTTCACCTTGTTTGAAAGCTGGAAATTCTTTTTTTGAGGTATAATGAACATATGTTTTATATTCGTTTCTTGTGCATGACATAGTGATTCAGTAGTTTTATATGTTATGAAAAGTCATCACAATAAGTCCAGTTACTATCTGTCGCTATACAAGATTGTTAAAACGTTATTATTTGTAGTTTCTTAGGTGTACATTGTATGTCTCTGACTTATAGCTGCAGTTTGAACCTCTTAATCTGTTTGATCTGTTTTCTCTGTCTCCCCCAGTTCCTCAGCCTCTGGCAGCTACTGGTTTGTTACCTTTATCTGTCATGGTTTTCACAATAAAATAAATCTAACTGATAAATAGCAAAGAATATAAACAGGGTACAGTAAAATAAAAATTCACCTGAAATTATTCCATCCTGAGCTATATTCAGTCATCCATAATAGCAATATCCTTCAGGAACTTTCTAAGCGGGTAGGCAAGTGCAGATGTACCCCAATAGAGTCATACTGTACATTTCATTTTGAGCTGATTTTTATCTACCAAACTTCATAAACCTTTACAAATAAGGTTAAAAATACCTTAAATCTTCCACATTCTGGGTCTTCCTTCCAGGAGGTAACAATCTGGTAGTTTTCATAGGTATCCCTTGCAAATTTTTACAATGAACCCAAATCAGTATATTTAGGAGAATAATTTTAATGGAAGGAGTGAAATTCTAATATGTAAAAAGCTTCAAATAGTGAGTTCTGTTAGAGAATCTGGCTTTTCCCTGAGTGAGCCAGGAGAACTGTGTCTGCCCCACATTCTAGCATCATCTAACTGCTGATGTTCTCCTGGGAAGAGTCCATTGTTTACCTTTGCGATTTGTTCAGGCCAGTACACTCCATTCCTCGACGGGTGAGGCCACAAGACCACTGCTGTAGGATGGTGACAACCCAGTGTCTCAAAAATGACACCACGTAGCAGCTACTTTCCTGTAGAGGGACAGCAGTAGGCATATAAACAAAACATGAGGATATCTTGCTCACCTGTCCTTAGAAACTCCCTTGGTTAAGGGCGTAGACACTTGAGTCATTTAGATCGGCCTTCAAACTCCAATCGTGTAACAAAGAGGGAACTTTGGGAGAATTATTTTCAAAAACAAGTTTATTAAGGTGTACTTGATGCACAAAAATCTGCACATATTTAATGAATATAATCTGATGAGTTTGGACACAGACATAAACCTGTGAAATCATCACCATGATGAAGTCAACAAACATACTCTCTGCCTCTAAAAGCTTCTTTGTGTCTCTCTGTGTGTTTTTGTGGTAAGAACACTTAACATAAGATCTACCCACTTAAAATTTTACTTTTATTTTTACCTTGAGAAATTTTTACTTTTTAACTGAAGTATAATTGATTTACAGTGTTTCAGGTGTAGAGCAAAATGATTCAGTTATAAATTTATATACCTATTCTTTTTGAGATGCTTTTTCATTATAGTGTATTACAAGATATTCAGTATAGTTCCCTGTGCTACATAGTAGGACCTTGTTGATCTATTTTATATAGAGTAGCCTGTATCTGTTAAACTCCAGTTCCAAATTTATCCCTTTCCCTATCTGCTTTCAGTAACCACAGACTGGTTTTCTATATCTGTGAGTCTATTTCTGTTTTGTGAATACGTTCATTTGTAGCAGTTTTAAAGAGTCTACCTATAAGTGATATCACATAATATTTGTCTTTGTCTGACTTCCTTGATTTAGTATGAAAATTTCTAGGTCCATCCACGTTGCTGCAAATGGCATTATTTCATTATTTTTTTATGGCTGAGGAATATTCCATTGTGTTTGTGTACCATGTCTTCTTTATTCATCTACTGATGGACATTTAGTTTGCTTCCATGTTTTGGCTGTTGCAAATAGTGCTGCTTTGAACACTGAGGTGTGTATATCTATTAAGGTTGAGTTTTCTCCAGATAAATACCCAGGATTGAGATGAATGGATCATATGGTAGTTCTGTATTTAGATTTTTAAAGAACCTCCACACTATCCTCCATAGCGATGGCACCAATTTACACTCCCACAAACATTGTAGGAGGGCTCCCTTTTCTCCACACTGTCTCCAGCATTTATTGTGTATAGACTTTTTGGTGTCGGCCATTCTGACTGGTGTGAGGTGGTACCTCATTGTATTTTTGATTTGCATTTCTCTAATGAGGAGCGATTTTGAACATCTTTTCATGTGTTTTCTGGTCATCTGTATATCTTCTTTGGAGAAATGTGTATTTAGGTCTTCTGCCCATTTTTTTGACTGGGTTTTTTTTTTTAACATTGATGTGTATGAACTGTTTGTATATTTTGGAAATGAATCCCTCATTGTTCACAACTTGTACAAAGATTGTCTCCCATTCCATAGGTTTTTTTTTTTAAATCATTTCCTTTGCTGTGCAGAAAAGTTTTAAGTTTTTTTAAATTAAAATATAGTTGACTCACAGTGTTTCTTCATTTTCTGTTGTACAGCAAAGTGACCCAGTCACACATGTTTCCTTGTGCTTACAGTAGAAGCCCATGGTCCATCCATTCCAAATGTCATGTTTATATCCTCTAACCCCAAACTCCCTGTCCATCCCACTCCCTCCCTTCTCCCCCGTCCACTGCCCCTGGCAACCACAAGTCTGCTCTCCATGTTCGCAATCTGTTTCTGTTTGGTAGATAGGATCATCTGTGTCATATTTTAGATTCCACATATAAGTGATACTATATGCTAAGTCAGAAAGAGAAAGAAGGTCCCATTGGTTTTTGTTTTTATTTTCATTACTCTAAGGGATGGATCCAAAAAAGATGCTTATGCAGTTAATTACAAAGCGTGTTCTGCCTATGTTTCATCTAAGAATTTTATCGTGTTGGAACTTACCGTTAGGTTTTTAATCCATTTTGAGTTTATTTTTGTGTATGATGTTAGACTGTTCTAGTTTCCTTCTTTTGCATGTATTTGTCTAGTTTTCTCAGCATCACTTATTTAAGAGAATGTCTTTTTCCCGTTGTATATTCTTGCCCTCTTTGTCATAGATGAATTGACCATAGGTGCTTGGGTTTATTTCTGGGCTTTCTATCCTGTTACTGATCTGTATTTCTTCTGTTGTGCCAGTACCATACAGTTTTGATGACTGTAGCTTTGTGGTATAGTCTGAAGACAGGGAGCCTGGTTCTTCCAGCTCCATTTTTCTTTCTCAGGATGGCTGTGGCTATCTTGGGTCTTTTGTGCTTCCAAACAAACTTTAAAATTTGTTCTAGTTCTGTGAAAAATGTCCTTGCTAATTTGATAAGGATTGCATTGAATCTGTAGACTTTCTTTGACAACATTGACTTTTCCAATCCAGGAATATGGTATATCTTTCCTTCTGTTTGTATCATCTTTGATTTATTTCATCAGTGTCTTACAGTTTTCAGAGTACTTTTTTTTTGTCTCTTTAGGTAGTTTTATTTCTACATATTTTATTCTCTTTGTTGTGATGGTAAATGGGATTGTTTTCCTCATTTCTCTTTCTGATCTTTTATTGTTGGTATATAGAAATGCAGTCAATTGATGTGTATTAATTTTGTATCCTGCAGCTTTACCAAATTCATTGACGAGCTCTAGTAGTTTTCTGCCAGCATTTTTAGGATTTTCTATGTATAATATTATGTCATCTGCAAACTGTTGCAATTTTATTTCTTCTTTTCCATTTTGAATTCCTTTTATTTCTTTTTCTTCTCTGATTTCTCTAGCTAGGACTTCCCAAACTAATAAAAGCGGTGACAGTGGATATCCTTGTTTTGCTCCTGATCTTAGAGGAAATGCTTTCAGCTTTTTACCATTGAGAATGTTAGGTGTGTGTTGTCATATATGGCTTTTATTATGTTGCGGTAATTTCCCTTTATGCCCACTTTCTGGAGAGTTTGTTTTTATCATAAATGAATATTGAATTTTATCAAATGCTTTTTCTGCATCTGTTGAGATGATCATATGGTTTTTATTCTTCAACTTCTGGGTATCACACTGATTGATTTGTGGATATTAAAAAAACCTTGCTACCCTGGGATAAACTCCATTTGATCATGGTATATAATACCTTGGGGGTATTGTTTGAGTTGGTTTGCTAGCATTTCGTGAGGATTTTTTGCATCTATAGTCATCAATTATATTGGCCAGTAATTTTCTGTTTCTGTGATAGCTTGGATAGTTTTGGTATCAGTGTGATGGTGGCCTCATAGATTGAGTTTGGGAATGTTCCTTCCTCTGCAGGTGTTTTTTTTTTTTAAATAGTAAGGATGGATGTTAGATAGAACTGACCTGTGAAGCCATCTGATTCTAGATTTTTGTTGTTGTTGTGAGTTTTAAAATTACTGATTCAGTTTCAGTACTTGTGATTGGTCTGTTTATATTTTCTATTTTCTTCCTGGTTTAGTCTTGGGAAATTGTATATTTCTAAGAATGTGTCCATTTCTTCTAGGTTGTCCATTTTATTGACATTTAGATGCTCAAAGTAGTCTGTTACGATCCTTTGTACTTCTGTGCTTATGATTGTAATTTCTCCTTTTTAATTTCTGATTATATTGATTTGGGCTTTCTCCCTTTTTTTTTTCTTGATGAGTTTGTATAAAGGTTTATCAATTTAGTTTATCTTTTCAAAGAACCAACTTTTAGTTTTTAGTGATCTTTTCTATTGCTTTCTTAGTCTCTAATTTCTGCTCTGATATTTATGATTTCATTTTTTTCTACTAACTTCTGTGTTTTGTGTGTTTTTTTTCTTCTTTGTAGTTCATTTAGGTGTAAAGTTAGGTTGTTTGAGATTTTTCTTGTTTCCTCAGCTAGGCTTGTGTTGCTATAAACCTCCCTCTCAGAACTGCTTTTGCTATGTCTCATTGGTTTTGAATAATTATGTTTTCTTTTCATTTGTCTCTGGGAATTTTTTGATTTCTTCTGTGGTTCGTTGGTGGTTTAGTATCATATTGTTTAGCCTCCATGCATTTTTGGGGGGGTTTTTTCCCCTTGTAGTTGATTTCTAATTTCAGAGCACTGTGGTCAGAAAAAAATTCTTGGTATGAATTTAATTTTCATAAATTTACTGAGGCTTGATTTGTGGCTGAGCATGTGAGCTATCTTGGAGAATGTTCCATGTGCACTTGAAAAGAATGTGTATTCTGCTGGTTTGAATGGGATGTTCTATAAGTATCAGTTGAGTCCATCTGGTCTAATATGTCATTTAAGGCCTATATTTCCTTATTGACCTTCTGTCTGTGTGATCTTCCCATTGATGAAAGTGGGATGATAATTTCCCCACTATTATTTTGTTACTGTTGATTTCTCTTTTTATGCTTGTTAATACTGGCATCTTTTGGTTGGAGTATTTAGTTTATTTACATTTAAAGTAGTTATTGATATGTATG
Source organism: Catagonus wagneri (assembly GCA_004024745.2). Classification (NCBI taxonomy): domain Eukaryota; kingdom Metazoa; phylum Chordata; class Mammalia; order Artiodactyla; family Tayassuidae; genus Catagonus; species Catagonus wagneri. The sequence continues at coordinate 1,687,885 of PVHT020000439.1, read as the reverse complement.
GTTTTACTTCCATTTTATTGTTTTGCATTTGTTTTGTAGTTCTTTTGTCCCCCTATTTATTCTTTTCTGTTGTGATTTGATGACTTATTGTTATGTTTGGATTTCTTTTTCTTTTGTGTGTGTATATTTATTATAGATTTTTGATTTGTAGTTACCTTGAAGTTTTTGTGTAGCTTTCTCTCTCATCATGTATGTAATGATTGTTCTAAGTTGTTGATCTCTTAATTTCCATCTCATTAAATACTCTGTATTTGTACTCTCTTCCCCTCACAATTACTGTTTTTGATAGTTTTTACAGCTAATTGTTTTGTGTATCCCTTCATTTTTTATTGAGGATATGTGATTTTACTTGTTTTATCTTTTAACCTATGTATTGCTTTATTTGTAGATATTTTCCTAACTTTACTATGTTTGCCTTTTGTGAGATTTTCTATTTCATAACTTTCTTGTTTATTTTCTGTCTTTCTGTCTGTTTGCCTCTCTTTTCTTGCTGTCTGTCTTTTTTGCATTTTAGGGCTGCACATGCAGCATATGGAAGTTCCTGGGCTAGGGGTCAAATCAGAGCTACAGCTGCTGGCCTGTGCCACAGCAATGTGGGAACCAAGCCATGTGTGGGGCTTATACCACAGCTCATGGTAATGCCTGGATACTTATCTCACTGAGCAAGACCAGGAATTGAACCCGCATCCTCATGGATACTAGTCAGGTTCATTACTGCTGAGCTACAACAGGAACTGATATTTTTCTTGTTTCTAGTTGCAGTATTTTCTTTTTAATCTAGAGAAGTTCCTTTAACATGTGTTGTAAAGCTGGTTTGGTGGTGCTAAATTTATCTTTTTCTTGACTGTGAAGCTTTTGATCTCTCCATTGACTCTGAATGAGAGCTGTCCTGGGTAGAGTATTCTTGGTTGTAGGTTTTGTCTTTTATCACTTTAAATAGTGCTGTTTGTATTTTTATGTTTGTGGTTGTTTGGTTACATTTATCAACCTTGGAGAAGTGGCTTCTGTAGGAGGCATTCCACACATACCCACAAGTGCACTCCCCTCTAATTTCCTGAGCTGTGTGCTATAGGGGTCCCCTTTGAGAGGGCTGTATGGGTCCTTCTGTTGGAGTGGCTGACTAGGTGGGTAGTCCGGTAGGCTTGGTCGACCCCAAGTCCAGTTGGTTGACAGGCCCTGTCTTGTGTGGATGCTGCTAACTGCTGTCATGGTGGTCTCAGGACTTGTGCTGGCTTACTGGTGGGTGGAGTCAGAGTTTCACAGGCTCCAGGGCCATGGGCCACTTACTAGAAGGTGAAGCCAGACCCTGAGGTCAGTGAGCTCATTACTGGAGTCTGGCTGCAGGGTCCAGGGATCCCAGAGCTCATTTTAGACTGTTGTGGTGAGATGTGTCAGTTCCTGCCAAGGCTGGATATGGAGTTTGGGGTGTTCTGAAGGTTGTGTTGGCGTGCTAATGTGCAGGACCAGTGTCCAGCTTGTCCTAGGGTAGGGTCTGGCCTGCTTTGTGGGATCATTCTTGCTTCTGGTGTCTGCCCCCTGGGGAGTGAGGTCAGTCTAGAGACTTGTGCAGGCTTCCTTGTTGGAGGGACTGGTGCCTGTCCACTTTTGGGTGGGGCTGGTTCTTGTTCTTCTGGTGGGCTGGGCCATGTTTAGTGGGTAAACCTAGAGGCAGCTATGGACTCCTTAGTCTTAGGCAGCCTGTCTGCTAATGGGTGGGACTGTGAGGTCCTTGGCCACATAGTTGTTTGGCTTTAGGTGTCCCAGCTCTGTCACCTGCAGGTGTTGTGTGGGGCCAGGTCTTAGAGCTAATGAAACAATGTCAGCCACGGAGTTCCCATCGTGGCTCAGTGATTAACGAATCTGACTAGGAACCATGAGGTTGCGGGTTCGATCCCTGGCCTTGCTCAGTGGGTTAAGGATCCAGCATTGCCGTGAGCTGTGGTGTAGGTCACAGACGCGGCTCAGATCCCTTGTGGCTGTGGCTGTGGCTAAGGCCGGCAGCTACAGCTCCTGTTAGACCCCTAGCCTGGGAACCTCCACATGCCGCGGGTGTGGCTCTAGATTTAAAAAAAAGGCAAAAAGACAAAAAAAATGAAAATGAGCACCATCTGCACCTCAGAGAGTTGCTTTGAGTAAATTCTTATTTTTATGGCAAGACAAGGAAAATGTAAACATTAAAAACTCTTCTCTGGGAGCTCCCATCATGGTGCAGCAGAAACGAATCCACCTAGGAACCATGAGGTTGCGTGTTCGATCCCTGGCCTTGCTCAGTGGGTTAAGGATCCGGCATTGCCGTGAGCTGTAGTGTAGGTTGCAGATGCGGCTCAGATCCCTCATGGCTGTGGCTGTGGCAAAGGCCGGCGGCTACAGCTCCTGTTAGACCCCTAGCCTGGGAACCTCCATGTGCTGTGGGTGTGGCCCTAGATAAGGCAAAAAGACAAAAAAAAAAACCAATGTCAGCCACAAACAATGTTCTGCAGTATGTCTGTCATCAGTGTCTGTTTCCCCAGGGTGAACCACTGCCACAGCCCCCCCCCCACCTCAGCCTCTCTAAGAGACCCTCCAAGACCAGCAGGTAGGACTAGCCCAGGTTCTTATGAAAGTATTTATTTTGCTCTGGGTCCTGGAGCACATGGGATTTTGTGTGCATCCCTCAAGAGTGAAGGCTCTGGAATTCCCATTGTGCCTCAGAGGAAATGAACCTGACTAGTGTCCATGAGGATGCCAGTTTGATTCCTGGCCTCACTCAGTGGGTTAATGATCCAGCATTACTGTGAGCTGCAGTATAGGTAAGACATGGCTTGGATCTGATGTTGCTGTGGCTGTGGTATAGGCTAGCAGATATAGCTCTCATTTGACCCCTGACCTGGGAACTTCCATATGCCACACCTGTGGCCCTAAAAATCAAAAAAAAAAAAAAAAAAGAAGGCTCTATTTCCCTGAGTCCTGTGGGACTCTTGTAATTAAGCCCTACTGGCCTTCAAATCCAGATGCTCTTGGAGCTTGTCTTCCATTGCTGGATCCCCAGGCTATGGAACCTTACATGACACTCAGAACTCTTGTTCCTGTAGGAGAAATTCTGCAGTGTAATTCTTCAGTTTGTGGATCACCCAGCTGGGAGGTATGGGAGTTGTTGGTACCTATCTTGTTGTGGTTTCTTCTTTATTTCTTTAGCTGTGGAAGATCTTTTCTGGTAGGTGGTAGTCCTTTTCACTGATGTCGTTCTGCACATAGTTGTGATTTGGGTGTTCTTGTGAGAGGAGGTGAGATCAGGGTCTTTTTACTCCACCATCTTGTCTGCTTTCCCCACTTAAAGTTTTAAATGCATAATACAGTATTGCTGACTAAGGACACTGTACTGTACAGCAGATCTCTCAAATGTATTCATCTTGCATGAATGTAAATGTTCTTTTATATCTTTTAAAGTGAAATGATACAGCCTATTTAAAATGTCTGGGCATAAGGCTATGTCAAGAAAACCCCACAATCTTTCCAAATCACACCTTCAAAATGTAACTAGAGTTTACATTTAAGGAATTTATAAACATCAATGAGGTAATTACAGTAGGAGGCTGTTGTCAAGGTGACTTCTAAATGCCATTTGCAGCAACATGGATGCAACTAGAGATTTTCACACTAAGTGAAGTAAGTTAGAGAAAGACATACTATATGATATCACTAATATGTGGAATCTAAAATATGGCACAAATGTTCCTATCTGAAAAACAGAAACAGATCACAGACATGGAGAGCATCTTGAGGTTGCCAAGGGGGAGGTGGGTGGAAGTGAGATGGACTAGGAGTTTGTGGTTAGTAGATGCAAATTACTACACTTAGAATGTATGAGCAATGAGGTCTTACTGTACAGCAAGGGAACTAGATCTAAGCTCTTGAGCAGAACATGATGGAAGATAGTATGAGAAAAATAATGTATATACATTTATGACTGGGTCACTATACCTTCTGCCCATGTTTTACTCTAGGAGTTTTATAGTGTATGGTCTTAACATTTAGGTCTTTAATACATTTTGAGTTTATATTTGTGTATGGTGTTTTATATTTGTGTAGAGTGTTCTAATTTCATCATTTTAAAGGTAGCTGTCCAGTTTTTCCAGCACCACTTATTGAAGAGATATCTTTCCTCCACTGTATGTTACTGCTTTCTTTGTCATAGATTAATTGACCATAGGTGCTTGGGTTTCTTTGGGGCTTTCTAACCAGTTCCATTGATCTCTATTTCTGGTTTTGTACCAGTACCATACTGTGTTGATGACTGTAGCTTTGTAGTATAGTCTGAAGGCAGGCAGCCAGGTTCTTCCATTTCTGTTTTTTTTGTTTTTCAATATTGCTTTGGCTATTTTTGGTCTTTAAGTATTGTAGTATAGATTCACTCCTGTTTATGCAAGATATGTTTTCTCTTTCCCCTTTGCCTCCTTAACCTTGTTTATGTAGAATTTATATTGCTAAGATTCATAATCTTGGCTCTTGATAGCAATTGTAATTATCTTCTTGTTTGAACTTATTTCCATATATAAACCTGTATATGGTATATTGCACACTCTAGTTCCTAAGGCTCCATGGGTGCTGGATTCTTTGATTTAACTTTATATTTACACAAATGACCATGTGACTAGACATAATACTCTTCAGTGATCCCTTTTAATATGGCAGAAATTGCTTCCATGACTTCTGGCATTAGATATTTCTGGAGGAATCTTAGGAAAACATGTTATAGGTTATTCTCCTTTTTAATATGTTTTCTTTATGCTGAATCTAAAGAGAAAGAAACTCTTCCAAAAGTTTGAGACCTTGATAAACTCATTAAATGATCCAGGATTTAAGTAATGATATATATAAATATGAAAATCATAGAAAAAAATGTGTGTAATTAATGGTTAATAATCAAAGATCTAATAGTTGGCTCTTTTGAGCCAGTTGTGTACAAGGCAACAGTCTCTGAACTCAAGAATCATTACTTCATTTTACACCAAACTTTTTCTTTGAAGTGGTATAACTAAAGGCTGTTAAAAAAAGGCCATGGAGGAGTTCCCGTTGTGGCTCAGTGGTTACCGAATCCAACTAGGAACCATGAGGTTGTGGGTTCGATCCCTGGCCTTGCTCAGTGGGTTAAGGATCCGGTGTTGCCGTGAGCTGTGGTGCAGGTTGCAGACGTGGCTCGGATCCCGCATTGCTGTGGCTGTGGCGAAGGCCGGCAGCTACAGCTCCTGTTAGACCCCTAGCCTGGGAACCTCCACATGCCGCAGCTGCGGCTCTAGAAAAGGCAAAAAGACAAAAAAAAGGCCATGGAACCACAAAAGGTGAAAGAAAAAAGACTTTTCTTATACCAAGATACATGAGAGGGAAGCTCCTGAAAGACAGTTTGGATAAATTTTACATTATTTAATTCCACTGATGAAACCTAGGTTTATGCAATCATCTTTTACTTATTTATTTTTAAAATTTAATTTTATTGGAGTATAGTTTATTTACAATGCTGTACTAGTTTCAGGTGTATAGCAAAGTGAATCAGTCATACTTATAAATATATCCATTCTTTTTTTCCCCATATTGGTTATTAAAACTATTGAGTAGATTTTCCTGTACCATACAGTAGGTTTTTGTTAATTATCAGTATAAAATGATTAACAAAATTGGATTTCCCATCATAGCTCAGCGGAAATGAATTTGACTAGCATCCATGAGGACATAGATTCAACCCCTAGCCTCACTCAGTGGGTTAAGGATCCGGCGTTGCCATGAGCTGTGGCAGACACAGCTTAGATCTGACATGGCCGTGGCTGTGGCATGGGCCAGCAACTGTAGCTCTAATTCAGTCACTAGCTCGGGAACCTCCAGATGCTGCAGGTGCAGCCCTAAAAAGACAAAAAAAAAAAGTTAACAAAATTAATCATTTTGTTAATCATTTTATACTGGAATGTTTTTATATTATTCCCACTCTCACAGTTCTTCCCTCCCCACAATGGTTTTGCCTGTGGTTACCATAAGATTGTCTTTTAAATCTGTGGGTTTTTTTCTGTTTTATAAATAAGTTACTTTGTGTCAACTTTTATTAGATTCCAAATATGTGATATCATATGATATTTGTCTTTCTTTGACTTACTTCAGTCAGTATAATAATCTCTAGATCCATCCATTTTGCTGCAAATGGAATTATTTTTCTTTTTTTTATGGCTGAATATATTCCACTGTATATGTTTACAACATATTCTTTATCCAGTCCTCTGTTGATGGACATTTTGGTTGCTTCCATGTCTTGGCTATTGTAAATAGTGCTGTAATGAATATTAGGTTGTATGTACCTTTTCAAATTATGTTTTTTTCTGGATAGATGCCCAGGAGTGGGATTGCGGAATCTTACGATTGTTCCATTTTTAGTTTTTTTATGGAACCTCCATAGTGTCCTCCATAGTGGTTGTACCAATTTACATTCCCACCAACAGTGTAGGATTGTTCCACTTTCTCCATGCTCTCTCTAGCATTTATTGTTTGTAGACTAGTTAATGATGGACATTCTGGCTGGTATGAGGTAGTACCTCATTGTAGTTTTGACTTTCATTTTTCTAATAATGATGTTGAACATCTTTTCATGTGTTTTTTTGGCCATTTGTAGGTCTTCTTTGGAGAAATGTCTGTTCAGATCTTCTGTCCATTTTTTTGACAGGGTTTTTGTTTTTGTGATATAGAGCTCTATGAGATATTTTGTATATCTTGGAGATAAAGCCCTTGTCAGTCACTTCATTTGCAAAGATCTTCTCCCATTCTGTGGGTTTGCGGTTATCTTTTCATTTTTTAAAAATGGCTTTCTTTGCTGTGCAAAAACTTATAAGTTTAGTTCCCATTGGTTTATTTTGCTTTTATTGTCATTATTCTAGGAGGTGGATCAAAAAAGATATTACTGCAATTTATGTCAGAGAGTACTCTGCCTGTGTTTTCCTTTAGGAGTTTTATCTGGCCTTACGTTTAGGTATCTAATCGATTTTGAGTTTACTTTTGTGTATGGAGTTATAGAGCGTTCTAATTTCATTGTTTTACATGCAGCTGTCCAGTTTTCCCAGCACCACTTATTGAAGAAACTGTTTTTCCTCAGCTGTTTATTTTTGCCTCCTTGGTCATAGAGTAGTTGACTTTAGGTTCTTGGGTTTATTTCTGGGCTTTTTATCCTGTTCTGTTGATCTCTATTTCTTTTTATATGCTAGTACCATACTGTTTTGAGGACAGTAGCTTTGTAGTATACTCTGAATTCGGGAAGCCTGATTACTCCATTTCTGTTTTTCTTTTCCGAGATTGCTTTGGCTATTTGGGGTCTTTTGTGTTTCCATACAAATTTTAAAATATTTTCTTCTAGTTCTGGGAAAGAATGTCAGTGATAATTTGATAGAAATTGGATTGAATCTGTAGATTGCCTTGGGTAGAATAGTCATTTTGACAATATTGAGTCTTCCAATCCAAGAGCATTATGTATTTTTCCATCTATTTTTGTCTTCTTTGATTTCTTTCATTAGCATCTTAAAGTTTTCAGAGTACAAGTCCTTTGTCTTTTTTTTTGTTTGTTATTTTTTTTTCTCTTAATGGATTTTATTTCAATTATAGGTGTGCATAAATCATCACAAGTCAATTTTACAGATTTTGTATCCCAAACCCCCAGTGCATCCCCCACCCCCCCAACCCAGATTGTCTTATTTGAAAAACCAAGGTTTTCCAAAGTCTGTGAGTCATTGTCTGTTCTGTAAGAAGGTTCATTGGGTCTTTTTAGTTTCCACATGTAAGCAGTATCATTGGGTGTTGCTGTCTTATCGTCTGACTGGTTTCACTTTGCATGATAATTTCTAAGTCCATCCATGTTGCTATAAATGTTGGTAATTCGTTCCTTTTAATGGCTGAGTAACATTCCATTGTGTGCATGTACCATATCTTGCCTATCCACTCTTCTGTGGATGGGCATTTAGGTTGTTTCCATGACCTGGCTATTGCATAGAGTGCTGCAATGAACACTGGAGTACAGGTGTCTTTTCGGGTCATGGTGTCTGCTGGATAGATGCCCAGGAGTGGGATTGCTGGATCAAATGGTAATTCTATTTTGTG
>PVHT020000439.1:1634787-1678782 GCA_004024745.2 Catagonus wagneri | reverse complement strand
AAAACCCAGAATAGCAAAAGACATCCTGAAAAAGAAAAATGGAGCTGGAGGAATCAGGCTCCCTGACTTCAGACTCTACTACAAAGCTACAGTCATCAAAACCGTATGGTACTGGCACAAAGACAGAAATATAGATCAGTGGAACAGGATAGAAAGCCCAGAATTAAATCCACGCATCTATAGTCAACTAATCTATGATGAAGGAGGCAAGAATATACATTGGACAAAAGACAGCCTCTTCAATAAGTGGTGCTGGGAAAACTGGACAGCTACATGTAAAACAATGAAACTAGAACACTTCCTTTGTCTCTTTAGGTGGGTTTATTCCTAGGTGTTTTATTCTTTTTGATGTGATGGTAAATGGGATTGTCTCTCTAATTTCTCTTTCTGATATTCCATTGTTAGTATATAGAAATGCATTTGATTTCACTCTATTAATTTTGTATCCTGTAAATTTGTCAGATCCATTGATGAGCCCTAACAGTTTTCTGCTAGCATCTTTAGGATTTTCTAGGTATAAATCATGCCATCTGCAAACAGTGATGCTTCAACTTCTTGTTTTCCAATCTGGATTCTTTCATTTCTTTGTCATCTCTGATTTTCCTCCATGGCTGGCATTCCCAAAACTATGCTGAGTAACTGTGGAGAAAGTGAACATCCTTATCTTGTTCTTGTACTTAGAAGAAATGCTATTAGACTTTTACCATTGAGAAAGACGTTAGCTATGGGTTTGTCATATATGGCCCTTATTATGTGGAGGTAGGTTCCCTCCACGCCCACTTACTGGAGAGTTTTTATTGGAAATGTGTGTTGGAGTTTGTCAAAATCTTTTTCTGCATCTATTGAGATGATCATATGGTTTTTATTCTTCAGTTTGTTGATGTGGTATATCACATTGTTTTGTGGATACTGAAGAATCCTTGCATCCCTGGAATAAATCCCACTTCGTGTATGATCCTTTTAATATTTGTTTGGATTTGGTTTACTAATATTTTGTTGAGGTTTTTTTTTTCCATTTATATTCATCAGTGATAAAGGCCTGTAATTTTCTTCTTTGGTGTTATCTTTGTCTAGTTTTTGTATCAGAGTAGTAGTGGCCTCATAGAATGAGCATGGGAGTCTTCCTTCCTTTGCACTTTTTTGAAGCATTTCAGAAGAATAGGTATACTTCTTCTCTGAGTACTTGATAGCATTCACCTGTGAAGCCATCAAGTTCTGGACTTTGGTTTTTCAGAAGTTTTAAAATGACAGTTTCGATTTAAGTACTTGTGATTGGTCTATTCATATTTTCTATTTCTTCCTAATTCAGTCTTGGAAGGTGGTAACTCTTTACAGAATCTGTTCATTTTTTTCTAGGTTGTCATTTTATCGGCATATAGTTGTTTATATTAACCTCTTATGATCCTCTGCATTTCTGTAATGTTCACTATTTTTCTTTTTTAAAAATGATTTTAATTTTTTCCGTTATAGTTGGTTTACGGTGTTCTGCCAGTTTCTACTGTACAGCAAAGCGACCCAGTCTCACATATATTTATGCACATTTTCCCTTCACATTATCCTCCATCATGTTCCATCACAAGTGACTAGATATACTTCTGTGCGATACAGCAGGATCTCATTGCTTATCCACTCCAAATGCAATAGTTTGCATCTATTAACCCTGAAGTCATAGTCCATCCCACTCTCTCCCCCTTGGCAACCACAAGTCTGTTCTCCAAGTCCATGAGTTTCTTTTCTATGGAAATGTTCACTTGTGCTGTATATTAGATTCCAGATATAAGTGATAGCATATGACATTTGTCTTTCCCTTTCTGACTTACTTCACTTAGTATGAGTCTCTAGTTCCATCCATGTTGCTGCAAATGGCATTATTTTGTTCTGTTTTATGGATGAGTAGTATTCTGTTGTGTACATATACCACATCTTCTTAATCCATTCATCTGTCAGTGGACATTTAGGTTGTTTCCGTATCTTGGCTATTGTGAATAGTGCTGCAATGAACATATGGGTGCATATCTTTTTCAAGGGAGGTTTTGTATGGTTATATGCCCAAGAGTGGCATTGCTGGTTCATGTGGTAGTTCTATATTTAGTTTTTTGAGGTACCTCCATACTGTTTTCCATAATGGTTGCACCCATTTACATTCCCACCAGCAGTGTAGGAGAGCACCCTTTTCTCCACACCCTCTCCAGCATTTGCTATTTGTTGACTTGTTGGTGATGGCCATTCTGACTGGTGTGAGGTGGTACCTCATTGCAGTTTTGGATTTGCATTTCTCTAATAATTAGTGATGTTGAGCACTTTTTCATATGTCTGTTGGCCACCTGTATATCTTTGGAGAAATATCTATTCAGGTCTTTTGCCCATTTTTCAATTGGGTTGTTGGCTCTTTTTGCTTTAGAGTTGTATTAGTTGTTCATACATTTTAGAGATTAAGCCCTTGTCAGTTGCATCGTTTGAAACTATTTTCTCCTATTCTGTAGGTTGTCTTTTCGGGGTTTTTTAAATGGTTTCCTTTGCTGTGCAAAAGCTTTTCAGTTTGATTAGGTCCCATTGGTTCATTTTTGCTTTTATTTCTGTTGCCTTGGGAGACTGACCTAAGAAAACGTTTGTACAGTTGATGTCAGAAAATGTTTTGCCTTTGTTCTTTTTCATTTCTAATTTTATTGGTTTGAGCTCTCTCCCTTTTTTTCTTGATAAGCCTAGCTAAAGGTTTTCAATTTTGTTGATCTTTTTGAGGAACCAACTTTTGGTTTCATTGATCTTCTCTATTGTTATCTTTGTCTCAATTTCATTTATTTCTGCTCTGATCTTTGTAATTTCTTTCCTTATACGAACTTTGGGGTTTGTCTCTTCTTCCTTTTCTTCTAACTCCTGTCCTCAATTCCTAACATTCTTTTCTCTTTATTCTTTTCTGTGGCAGTGATTTCCACTACTCTTTTACCTTATTTATTCTTCTGCCTCAGATATCCTGCTATTGATTACTTCAAGTGTAGTTTTCATTTTCATTTCAGATATTGTGTTATTCATCTTTTGCTACCTGTTCCTTTTTTTTTTGCTTTTTTTTAGGGCCACAAGTGTGGTAGATGGAAGTTCCCAGGTTAGGGGTTGAATCTGAGCTACAGCTGCTGGCCTATACCACAGGCGCAGCAATGCAGTATCCAAGCTATGTATAAACCTACACCACAGATCATGGCAATGCTGGATCCTTAACCCACTAGCGAGACCAGGGATTGAAGCCACATCCTCATGGATACTAGTTGGGTTCATTAACACTTAGCCACAATGGGAACTCCACTTGTTCTTAAATCTTCTAGCGCTTCATTAAACATTTCTTGCAACTTCTCATTCTGTGTCTCTATTCTTTTTCTGAGACCTTGGATCATCCTTACTATTACTCTGAGTCCTTTTATTTCTGCATTTAGTTGTTTTTTGTGGGTTTTTATCTTATTCCTTTGTCTGAAGCATATTTTTCTGTCATCTCATTTTGTCTCAGTTTCTGTGTTTGTGATATCTTTTCTGCTTTTTCTTGGTGTCTGCACCTCATGTGCAAGTCTGATCCAGGGGATTGTGTAGGCTTCCTGGTGGGAGAGGCAGGTGCCTGTCCACTGGTGGGTGGAGCTGAGTCTCTCTCCTTGCCATGGCAAGGAGTATTTTTAGAGTTTGTTGTGAGTGCAGGATGACTTAAGACTGTCTATTTGAGTGTAATTTTTTTTTTTTTTTATGCAAGGGCTCTTTTTAGTATGGATGTCTGCTACATCTTTCCTCAGTGTCTGCCAGCCATTATCCCCTTGATAGGAGGGGTGACTAATGTGTTGACCTGAGCCTGCCCTGGATATTGAGTGAAGGCTGTTCTTTGCTCTGTGGTTGTCACTACTCCATCAGTGGCAGGGTCTTCTCCCTACTCGTTGGGGGTAGGATCCAGCAGGTCTGTTTTTGAGCTGTTTTTGCCCTGCGGTGTGAGGTAGGTAGGATTGGAGTACTCCCACTAGGAGACGAGCATCTGAAGATTCCTCCACTAGAGCTGGTCATCTGAGTGTGCTCCGTTGTGTCACTTTTCACCTGCTGTGTAGATTCACCAAGTACCCTATTGTTGGCAGTGCTATGCCTGCAGTTGGCCCTGGTTTCTCTCAGGCATTGTTTTCACCAGGAATCTGCACAGATCTGATGAAGTCAGGATCCAGTACGGCGGTAACTGTGCCCCCGTGCCTGCTGTGGGAGCTATGGAGACAGCTTAGACTCTGGCCTGATCCAGTCCCCATGCGTGTGTTCCCACAGATCTCACAGATGCTAACGTCAGACAGGTCTCAGCTACAGAAGCTCTTTTTGCCTGTTGAGATGTTTGACAGGTACTGGATTTACAAAGTGGACAGCAGGAGATGTAAATGTGTGGTTCGCACAGCCGGGAGGAGAGATTTCAGCTCTCATTCCTTAGTCGCAGGGCGCCTGGGGCTCAGCCGTATTTATAGCCCCAACCTCTGGGCGTGGGCAGCCCATTTAGGTCTGCTCCTGAGGTGACAGCGGTACAGGAGCCTAACCAGAAGGGAGGCAGGTGGGGGCACTGATCAGGCACATGGGGATCACTGCACTTTCTGTGCAGCAGTGGCAGGGTCTGGTGCCCCCTCGCAGGTTCCACAGGGTATCTGGGGTTCTCTGTAGTTGGGGCAGAGTCTGGTGTCTGCTCATAGGTCTCATGCGGTATCTATGACTCTCTGTACTCCCGGGATAGCTGAAGTGGCATCAGGTACCCTCTGGGAAATTTCCAGGGTACCTGGGACTCCCTGCAGTTCCAGCACAGCTGGAGTGGAGTCAGGTGCTTGCTGGCGGTTCTCACAGGGACGACTGGTGTTAAGAGAGCTCCTGAGACCATGGGAGTAGAGCTGGAACCTACTGGCAGTTTTTTCAGGGGTATCTAAAATTCAGGCACTTCTGGGATCTCAGAGGCAGGGCTCAGCACCAGCTCGGCACTGGTCTCCTAGCATCTGCTGGCCTCTGGACCTCACACCCACCCCCACACACTAGCAGATGGTTTCCTGTCACCCGAGAGTGCTCACAGAAGGGGCACTCCAATGGCGGCCATGCCTCTCTCCTAGGAAGCCCCCCAGCAGCGGTGCTTTGCCTCTCTTGCAGGACCCGACTTCTTCTGAGCACACCTCCAGTGTCATCATCCAGCCTCTCGGGGGGCATCTCTGTGTATCCACCCCTTGTCACCTCCCCGAATCTGACCTCTGAATCCTGAGTTTTAGCTCCCAGCCCCCACCTGCTCTGGGGGATGATGCTGGAGGGGGCACAGTACAGCAGCGCTGGACCCTCTGCAGCGCTTACTCTCCAATTTTCTCCTTGCAGGCTTCCTGCTGCTCTTTCCTTCTGGGCTCCAAAGTTCCCCTCTGTTCAGGCTGATCTCACTGGTGAGAGGGTTACCAGGGGTGTGGGAACTTTTTCTCCCTCAGAACTCCCTCCCTGGGGTGCAGGTTCATCCTCGTTCTTTTCTCTCTCCTTTTTCTGTTTTTCCTTTCTCATTCCACTTATCCCACTCAGCTTCATTTTTTTTTTTAATTTTTGGAGGTCTGCTGTCTTCTGTCAGTGTTCAGATGTTCTGCATGGATTGTTCCACTCGTAAATGTATTTTCAGTGTTTTTGTGGGAGGAGGCAAGCTCTGTGTCCATTTCTCCATCTTTTCTACAGTCTCTATGCAGTCTTCTTTTAAAATGTTATAGCAAATACCTTGTACCTGTTTATGATAAATGCTAATACATAGAGATATTGGGTGAACATATATGTATATTTTTGTATCTTAAACTTTTATCCATGTTCTGCATTTCTTCTGCCCTTTACTCACTGACTTAGGTAACAGGGAAACACACAAAGCTCTCGTAAAGAATAAAATACTACTCCAGTGGGAAAAATGCCTTTTTGGAAATGTTCATAATACCTTCTATGAAGAAACAATAGTAGAAGTTCTCAGAAAACTTGATACTGTGTATGATCCCAGGAGCACTTTTTACACAAATGACGTATTTCTGGTAGGAGAGGAAGGAGCGGGAAAAACGATGATTCTGAAAGTGGTGTTGTTAGAGTGGACACGTGGCGATATTTGGAAAGATGTCATCTCCTACATTGTTCATCTCACTTCTCATGAAATAAATCAGATGTCTGAGAGTAGCTTGGTTGAGCTGATTTCCAAGGAATGGACCAATGGCCAGGCTCCTGTTGCAGATATCCTGTCTGATTCTCAGAAGCTCCTCTTTATTCTTGAGGACCTGGACAACGTGGAAGTCAACTTAAATGTAGACGAATCTGCCTTGTGTAGTGACAGCAGAAAGCAAGTGCCAATATCAGTCCTCCTGTCAAGTTTGTTAAAGAGAAAAATGGCTCCAGGTTCCTTGTTCCTCATCTCCTTACGGCCAGAGGGTGAAGCGGCTGTGAAGGCATCAGTGAAGAAGGATCACTCTATATCACTGAAGTTCTCTGATGAAAAGAGGAAGAAGTATTTTACTTTATTCTTTAAGGACAGTCAGAAGGCTATGAGAGCCCTCAAGCTTGTGCAAGAGGATGATATGTTGGTGAACCTGTGCCAGGTACCCGTCTCCTGCTGGATCACTTGTGTTGCCCTAAACCGGCAGATGGAGATGGGGGGTGATGGGAAACTCCCATGCCAAACACTCACTGACTTATATGCCCACTTTCTTGCCAATACTCTGACATCTGGGGCTGGAATTACTACCAGTGAGCCCCGCCGAGTCCTGTTGGAACGTTTGTGTTTGTTGGCTTTGGAGGGACTGTTCCATGACACACTGCACTTCAGTGATGGGGATCTTAGGAGTGTTGGGCTTACCAAGGCCGATGTCTCTGTGTTGAAGGCTCTGAACATTCTTTTGCCGAGCAGCAGCTCTACAGACCACCACACATTCATACACTTGAAAATCCAGGAATTTTGTGCAGCCATAGCATATATGATGGTGTTAACTGAGTGCCAGATCCCCTCAGCCCATAAAAAGTGTACGGGGAGAAGGGAAAGGTACAACGATTTCAGCCCCATAGTGACATCCGTTTTTGGTCTTCTTAATGAGAAGAGGAGAAAAATCCTTGAGACATCCATTGGCTGTAACCTATTGACTGGAGAGCTCAAGAACTATTTTCTGCAGAAAATGAAATCCTTGGGTGATCATCCAAAAGCAGTGGAACACCACATGCCTTTGTTTTATTGTCTCTTTGAGAATCAGGATGAAGAATTTGTGAAACAGATAACGGACTCTTTTCTGGAAGCTACCATTTATATTCAAGAAAACAAAGACCTGATGGTCTCATTATACTGTCTGGAGCACTGCCATCTTCTGCAGAAACTTAGGTTGAGTGTTCAATGTATCTTTGAAAACAAAGAGCCTAGTATGCTAACTCCTAGGTGAGTCTTCTAAAAATTATTTCCTGTGTTTCTTAGAGCTTTCCCTAATTCTGCTTGTTGACCTTAACAGGACTGAATCTGAAGGCCGTGCTGAACTTGGAGTCATGCACAGTCTGACTGATTCAGGGATTTAAAAATCTCTCTGCTTCCATTTAACTCAGGGTTTCTGGGTAGACATTAGTAGTATTGACTTTTTGGGCCAGATAATTCTTTGTGGTGGGAGCTTTCCTGTGTATTGTAAACTGTTGAGTAGTATCACTGGCCTTCACCCAAAGGAAAACAGTAGAACTTACTCTCTTTCTCCAGTTGTGATAGTAAAAAATACCTTCATGCATTGCCAAATCCCCAAATTCCCTTCATTGAGAACCAGTGGTTGAACCTCAGTTCTTCAGGCCTGTTGTGTGGGTTAACTAAAAACATGCTTAAAAATCATTTAGGGAAGTTCCCATCGTGGCTCAGCGGTTAACGAATTCGACTAGGAACCATGAGGTTGCGGGTTCGATCCCTGGCCTCGCTCAGTGGGTTAAGGATCCGGCGTTGCCGTGAGCTGTGGTGTGGGTCGCAGACGCGGCTCGGATCCCGCGTTGCTGTGGCTGTGGCGAAGGCCGGCGGCTACAGCTCCTGTTAGACCCCTAGCCTGGGAATCCCCATATGCCGCGGGTGCAGCCCTAGATAAGGCAAAAAGACAAAAAAAAAAACCACTTAGGGATGTTGCCCGTTGTACAACATGCAGCATTTTCATCAATATTGATGTTTCTTAGGTAACATCTTCAATATGTTGTATCTTTCCAAACTAGAGACTCAACAACTACTTTTGTGGGTCTGGACGCCATATTTAGTGCTTCATCATGCTTGATTTCTTTCTGCTGGGTATTAAGTCTGAGTCAGATAACAGCTATTCCCAAGATATATATTAATGCATCTGTTCTCTATGAAATGTCTGGAGTTGATTTTTTTCCTCTAGAGTCTTACATTTTTCCTTCAAGCAGTAAAATGAGGAGCCTTGTCTATTGGAGAGACCTCTGCAATTTACTCCACACCAAGGAGAACCTCAAGGAGCTGGAAATATGTAATAGTGACCTTGATGATACCTCAGAAAGGGTTCTGTGTAAAGCTCTGACACACAGCGGCTGTCGCCTTCAAACACTCAAGTAGGTATTCTATCAACTCTTACCTTAGGTGTTGCCCTGGGAATGATAGTATTATTCTTTTCCTTCTCTGGGTGAGGACAGTATAGTACAAGAAAGCAATGATGATCTCATATGATCAAGGTAATGGCTGGGAATGGGAACTGAGGCAGGTGAATGAATTGGGGAGACTCTCCCTGAAGTTGTTGCAGTATTTTTAGAAAATTTGCTGACGTATCGCAGTGTTTAAAATATCCAATTATGTTGTACACCCAAAACTAATGTTATGTTTTATATCAGTTCTACCTTAAAAAGATAATTGAGGAGTTCCTGCAGTAGTGCAGTGGGTTAAGAATCTGACTTCAGTGGCTCAGATTGCTGCAGAGGTGTGGGTTTAATCCCTTTCCCAGTGCAGTGGGTTAAAGGATCTGGTGTTGCTGCAGCTACAGTATAGGTCACAGCCATGCCCAGATGGTCACAGATTCAATTCCTGGCTCAGAAACTTCCCTATGTTCAGGGTGTGGCTATAAAATTTTAAAAAAGATAATTGATTCAGATGCTGTTGAATCACAAGTTATCTGGGCAAAAAGAAGCTAACTTACTCTAGATTACGTTCAGCCACCTAAAGCAGAAGACCTCCCCCTGTTCTCCACTCTGATGGAAAGTCTGGAGCTAAGAAGCTTACAGCAGGTATACATCCAGATTCATCAGGGTCTGGTCCCCACCCGTGTACTATTCCTCAGTCATCTTTAGTGCTTCTGTGGTGACGATGACTTTGTGCCCCAGACGTTGCACCACCTTCCAGGCAGGAAGCAGGAGGAAGAGGGGGAGGGGGAAAGGGACTCATTCAGATTCCAGGAGACTCCTTGACGGAGCCCTTCCAGAATCTGTGCTGTGTCACTTCTTTTTTGCATCTCATTGACCTGTTCATTTGGTCCTCACATAGTTTCACATAATTGCAAAGGAGGACCAAGAAGGCAGTGTCTATTCTTAGAAGCAGTGAGAAATTGTAAAAAACAAAACAAAAAAAACCTTATTCTGAAGATGAAAGCAAAATATTTCAGGGTACGAGTCTTAACAGCTGATTCCATAGAGGTGCATTAGAATCAACGGGAAGATACCTCGCTTGCCAAAACAAAGTCGCTGGGGATCCCATATTCACCTGAATCTGAGGCTTGGCCTTCTTTTCATCCAAGAGTAAAGCCTACGTTGTTTCAGGTGCTAGTCTAGGCACTTGGGATGTGTCGGGTGAGTTGTGGGGGCAAGAGTCCTTACTTTTCTGATGATACAGAAAAAAGGCAAACGTAATAAAAAAACATGTATTTTTAATATGTTTGAGGTTAACTGTTGGGGAAAGAAAGAACAGCAAGAAAAGGAGCCTAAAGGGGGTATCTGAGTGGTGGAGGGGACAGGCTTCAGTAATAGATGCACAAAGAAGGTAAGACTGGAACAAAGACTTGAATTATTCAGTGAAGGAATGAGGCAAACCAACCGCTGGTCATAGAGCATGCCTGGTGCAAGGAATCACTGCAGCAAAGGCTCAGTGTGTTCAGAGAATCTTAGAGACTCTTGAGGTTGGACCAGCAGAAGGGTGGAAGGGCATTGGGGAAAGAGCTCCTGGGTTTGTCCGTCAAGATCACAAGCACCCTAAACCAGTGTCAGGACTAGATTTTCTGAAGCAAGGTCAGGCGTGGTTGGGGGTTAGAGCAAAGATCACGTGACTTGCATTTTAAGAGGTTTATTCTGACGACCATGTTAAAATACATCAGGAATGTAGGGTGGAATTGGGGG
The DNA here is from genome assembly GCA_004024745.2 of Catagonus wagneri. Classification (NCBI taxonomy): domain Eukaryota; kingdom Metazoa; phylum Chordata; class Mammalia; order Artiodactyla; family Tayassuidae; genus Catagonus; species Catagonus wagneri. Next base: position 1,668,462 of record PVHT020000439.1, on the reverse strand, counting down.
AACCAGGGGAAGTCTTCAGGTGATGACCAATGACATATCTGATGAGGGTGTAAGCGGTAGGGGTTGGTGGAGTGTCAGATGCTGGGTGAATATTGGCAGAGGAGGGTTCCTTGATCTCTGGGATATAGAATATAAGAAAGCAGTTGGTTGCTCTCAAGACCTTTGGTTTAAAAAAAAAAGAAAACTGGCAGGACTGAGTTGCTACTGAGATGGGAAAATACATGACTGGGTCAAGATTAGGAGGGACGTCAGTATGACACTCTTGGACGTAAATTTCAGAAGTCAGGGAGGCCCCACATGGTTATTTAGATTTCTGAGCTGAAGATAAAATGATGATGTCATTAGTGTGTGTGTGTGTATTAGTATGACATTACTATGTAAATATATAGTAGTTAAAGGCAGAGACTGATGATTTCACCAAGGATAAGAATTTCCTCTGGGGAAAAAAGACTTCAACCACTGATTCCCGGTTGTCTCCAGCATTAAGTGGTTGGGGAGAAAATCGGGAACCAGCAAAGAAGTCTGAGCTGGTTCAGAGGAAAAGTAAAGAGTGGTATCCTTCAAGCGAAGTGAAAGCATTAAAGAAGGAACAACTGACAGTGTCCGGTGGTGGTAGTTAGTCAAGGATGGAAAAGATAGAGAACCTTTGAAGTTAGTAATGAGGAAGTCCTTGGTGACCAAGAATAGTTTGGGAAGGGGAGTGAAGAAAATCCTGATTGGGAAAGATGACAGTGAGAGGAGAACTGGATAATTTTGAGTAGCTTTGTTGCAATAGGAGCAAAGAGATGGGAAGAAACTTGTTTGGGGGAGAGAGGGTCAAGAGAAGGACTGGGTGAGGGCTTCAGAAACAGAGAGCAACATGTGAGACACATTCAGCTCCTACCAACTTCTCATGCAGGCTGGGAAGTAACTTAAAGGGGTCTTGCATGTGTGTTGTGCACTTGAATTTATCACAGAATCATCAATCCGAAGCTGGGGTTGGCCAGGTTCCACGATCTTTTTCATGACTCTCCTCGTTTAATTTCAAGTTATTTCACAGATAGGTATCACCAGTACGCAGGGGAACTTATTCTGTCCCTAGAAGTCTTGAGTCTGCCAGTGGAGCGTTTGTGGGTTCCTAACCCTTCTCTCCATGTAGCCCTTAAAGGAGGTAATGACAAAAGCTGTTGCCTGGCAGTTGCTCTTCAACTTCCAAGGGAATCATGACAAACTCTGAGAAGTGTCCTTAGCTCTACTTTCACAGTTCACACAGTCCCTGAGAAAGTCCCAACCTTCTAAAAATATCCAAACCATTGCTTCTGGGCCCTTAAAAAAATCTAACCATGTCTCACCTTCTACTTTACAACCAAGCGACCAAGGTCCTGCACCTCTCACATGAAAATCTGCAAAATCTCCCTGCCTGGTTTCACTGTGTGATGATGGCAGGGTTAGTGAGGTGACAGTTTTGAGGAGGAAAACCAGGACAGAGATGATGTAGAGCATTTTAGCTGTGGAATGGCCATCTGTTAATTCAAAAAACACTTACCAAGCCCCAACTGCCTGTCAGGTGATGACTGGGATATGAGGGGAAGCAGGAGTAACTGGCATAGGTGAAGAAAAAAATCATTGGCTTTCATAAATGGCATTGTAAGTGTACAGTAAACATTTTAGGTGTTAGTGGAATATGCTCTGACTAAAAAGTAGTACAAGGGGGTACAAAGTGAAAGAGGCAGTCGTAAGGTGGTCAAGGAAATACTGCCTGAGAGTTGATTGATTTGGTAACTGAGGGAAGAAGGGAAGTTGGCTGTCTTGCTGTCATGGGATAGAACTTCTGGCAGGGAGAATAGCACATCTAAGTGTCCTGTGGTGTAAGAGAAAGCAAAAAGCTAAGCTGAATGTGCAAAGAGAATTAGAAGTGAGGTCCCAGAGTCATTGGGCTAGATTGTTAAGATATATTGTCTGTTCAAGATGTTGGATTTTCTGAGTGATAAACGCCTTTTGAAGGTTTTGAGCAGACGAAGACGATCCTGTATTTGACAGTGTCCCTGCGATTTCTGCGGAGACGGAAGATCACTGCTAGGAAAGGTGAAAGGAGGAACAATCAAAGTATTCTCGTAAGGGTCCAGGAGAGGAGATGGTGGTTCGTGTGGTCGGTAGTGGTAGGGCAGAGAAATGATAAGCTCCTGTCTTTATTTTGGAGGTAGAGCTGGCATGATCTGCCTGCTTTGGGGTGTTCTCTTGGGGGAAGGATATTCTTCTCCTTGGGGGAAAGTGCTCAGTGATTCCTTTTTTTTTTTTTTCAATGAAATTTTGAGTTACTAATTTGTGTTATATGCTGTGGATCCATTAGCCATCAGCATATCATGACCTTTGCTTTCATGCTCGAAGAAGCATGGCTTCATTTTGCATGCAGGTGTGTGTATTTCTTAACATCACTTTGGATAGTGCTTACAGGAAGATCAGTGTGGTAAACACATGATAGACCCAGATTATTTCCAAGGATTTTGAAAGTAGCTGACATCTTTTGACCTGAGTGGGAGTCTAAGATTGAGAGTATTATTTGAGGAAATGATCCATACTTAGTAGGATCTGTTCCGCTAGGAAGTACGGCAGACAGGGAAAATTATGCAGAGAATGTTCTAATTTCATTCTTTTATACGTAGGTGTCCAGTTTTCCCAGTATCACTTATTGAAGAGACTTATCTATCCTCCACTATAAGGTCTTGCCTCCATTGTCATAGAATAGTTGACCATAAGTGTTTCGGGTTACTTCTGGGCTTTCTGTCCTGTTTCATTGATCTCTATTTATATTTTTGTGCCAGTATCATACTGTTTTGAGGACTGTAGCCTTGTAGTATAGCCTGAAGCCAGGGAGACTGAGTCCTCTATTTCTGTTTTTCTTTTTCAATATTGCTTTGGCTATTCAGGATCGTTTGTGTTTCCACACAAATTTTGAAATATTTTGTTCTAGTTCTGTGAAGAATGTCATTGGTGATTTGACAGGTATTGCATTGAATCTGTAGATTGCCGTGGATAATATAGTCATTTTGGCATACTGTTTCTTCCAATTCAAGAGCATATTATATCTTTCCATCTGTTTGTGTCATCTTTGATTTCTTTCATTGGCATCATAGTTTTCAGAGTGCAAGTTTTATGTCTCTTTAGGTGGTTTTATTCCTAGGTATTTTACTTTATTATTTTTTTTTTCTCACACTGTCTGTCATGTTCTACCCCAAGACATTGGACATAGTTTCCTGTGCTGTACAGAAGTGCATATTCCGCGTCGGACCTTGAGTGTAACTCTCCCACTATTTTGTCTTCTGCAGGTTGTCATATCTCTCAGTTGGTACCAGATTTGAAGATGTATTCAGGACTATTGTTCATAACCAGAATCTGAAGTTCCTGAGCCTGAATTGTGTGCCCCATTCCCTAAAAATGTTTTCGCTTTTAGGTGAGGTCTTGGAGAATCCAATGTGCAGTATACAGCATCTGAGGTGAGTCATTGCCCTGCCGAATGCTCATTGAATATGAGAGGAATGGCTAGATACTGGTGTGCAGAGGTATCCCTGAGTGACAACACCTGCCACTTCTCCTTGATACCCATTCCTTGAATATTTTAAGCACATAACTTATTTCTCTCCCACCAATATTATTCCTATAATTTTGGATGATTTCAATTTCTACATGGATGATCTTTTCTACAACTTGGCTTCTCATTTCTGTGACCTTTATTTCTCTAATCATCTTGCTCCTTTTGCCCATTTTTGGACATAGACTACCCTGGTCAAATCTTAGAGCCTACCTGATGGAAATATTATGCAAGCCACAAAGATAATTAACTTCTTTGAGTAATTACATTAAAAAACTAAAATGAAGCAGACAAAAATCAAATTATTATGTTACGAAATAATACAAATGATTAATATATTTACTAAATCAAATTGTATCAATATGTAAGTGATTAAAAAACTATTAATGATATATTTACCTCCTTTTTTGGGGGAGTATTGTCTTTAAAATCTAGGATGTAGTTAACATTTGCAGAATATCACTCTGATGCTAATTTTTCATCATAAACACTTTGAGTTTTTATTTTTAAAAATTTTACAGTGTGATTGATTTACAATGTTGTGTCAATTTCTGTTGTACAGCCAAGTGAGTCAGTTATACATATATCCATCCTTTTTCAGATTATTTTCCCATATTGGTTATCACAGAATATTGAGTAAATTTCCCTGTGCTATGCAGCAGGTCCCTTTTGACCACCCATTCCATATAAAATAGTATGTATATGCCATTACCAAACTCTCAATGTATCCCTCCCCACTATTTTTCCCCTTTGGTAACCCCCCTTTTGTTTTCAGTGTCTTGTGAGTCTGTTTCTGTTTTGTAAATAAGTTTATTTGTGTCATTTTTTAGATTCCATCTGTGAAGGATATATATTTGTCTTTGACTTAATTTAGTATGGTATTCTCTAGGTCCATCCATGTTGCTGCAAATGGCATTATTTCATTCTTTTTTCTGGCTGAGTAATACTCCACTGTATATATGTACCATATCTTGATCAGCTCCTCTGATCTATAATTGAAAAAGTTGATTCACATACATAAAGATATTTTAAAGTCATCTTAAACATATTAGATGTTCATTGTTTGAGTTTTCTTCTAGTTACATGTCTTTAAATAGCCTCTATCTGCTGAAGATTCCAAGATGCATGTCGACATACATATATGTCTCCTGATTTCAGACTTGTACCAAACAAACTTCTCAACATCTCTACCTAAAGACATGTCAGATACAGCTCTTCTAGTCGCTAGTACAACTAGTTAAGTCTACAATCAGAATGGATCCATCCGACTACCTCCTGCTCCTTTTGCTGATAGGCATGGTAGACCAAGTCACTGTCATCTCTCATCCGAACTATTCCAATATTCTTGTACCTGTTCTCTCTGTCCCTACTTCTTTTCTGCCACTTGGAAAACAGAATAGAAGGGAAATTTTAATTTTCAATTTAAATCAGATTTGTCAGGGAGTTCCCATTGTGGCTCAGTGGTTAATGAATCCGACTAGGAACCATGAGGTTGCAGGTTCGATCCCTGGCCTTGCCCAATGGGTTAAGGATCCGGCGTTGCTGTGAGCTGTGGTGAAGGTTGCAGATGCAGCTCGGATCCCGCGTTGCTGTGGCTGTGGCGAAGGCCGGCAGCTACAGCTCCTGTTAGACCCCTAGCCTGGGAACCTCCATATGCCACAGGTGCAGCCCTAGATTAGGCAAAAAGACAAAAATAAAATAAATCAGATTTGCCACTCTTCTGCCTTCTGACCTCCAACCTTCAATCTCACTCAAAATAAAATCCATCATTTCATAGTGGGTGTCCCTGGTCACCCCTCTCCTTCCACTCATCTGTTCACTGACTGTGCTGTATCTGTATTGCATGTGTTGTAGGCCTTTGAACCACCAAGCCTGCTTTTGACTGTGCAGCTTTGCAGTTATTTCCTCTAGAGATTCTCTCTTCCTAGAGATATGGAACATGCCATCTTATTTACCATATTTCTGCTCAAATGCTACCTTATTTATTGGTACTTTACTCACTGGCCATGCCCCCTAAAAGTTGACTAGCTACCTCCCTTCTCTTTGATTAAAAAAAAATAGAACTGATTACCTAGTGGACACAATGCACAGTTAGTCATTTATTTCCACTCAATAGAATTTAGTCACATTTCTTCTGGTTCTCTGCTCTATTCTAGGAACCCAGCACAATGCCTGAAATATGGTAGAGAGTATTTGTTAGTGGAAAATATGATTATCAGCGAAGTTCTCCTGAAAGAAGTGAACTTGAGTGACAAACTTAAGAAAGCGAGAGAGTCAACCATGCAGATATATAAGGAAAACATGTTTAGCAAAGATGATGGCAAGAGCAGAGATGCTAAGGCAGGAATGTGTTTGGAGGATGAAAAAGAGTGAGGGGACCAGGGAGGGTGAAATAGAGTGAATGATGTGTAGAAAGTTTGCCAAAGTGAGAAAGGTATTCAAAGGTCAAATCACGTCGGACCTTGCAGGCTAAGTAGAAAAAAAAAAAATCAGTGGTCTGCCAGTGTGATGGTCAGCTGGCTGTCCCGATCAGGTGTGTTGCTCGATACCTGATGTAGAGTTCTGAAATACAGTGATGGACGTTCTGTAGAGATGGATGCAAAATACTGAAGTTCATACTCGCAGCCTTTCTTGGATCTTTAAACTTATCCAAGTTGGGACTTTGAGGGCTGGTAAGGGGAAAGATGAGAGGCAGGGATCCAGTTAATTCCCATTTAAAGTTACTGTCCTTCCACTTGACTGGGGCTGGTTTTACTTAAAAAAGGGGTGGGTGGCTTGAACAACTGAGCAGCCTCATTTTATCTGTATGTGTTCCTCTTGCAGCCTGATGAAATGTGATTTGAAAGCTAGCGAATGTCAGAAGATTGCCTCGCTCCTCATCAAAAGCAAGAGCCTGAAGAAGCTGACCTTATCCAACAACCCACTGAAAAATGAAGGGGTGAAGGTTCTGTGCGATGCCGTGCTCCGCCCGGACTGTGCTCTTGAGTCACTGGTGTAAGTCAGCTCGGACGAGCCTCCCATGCAGAGCTGTGAGTTTGGGTATAAGTAGTGAGGCCTCTGGTCACACACAGTGGGGTGGGGGAGGGGGGAGGTGCAGCGAAGGGTGACAGATGAAGGCGTGGCATTCGGAGTCGGACAGGCCTGGACTCTCGTTCTGGATGGAGGAATAACTTGTAACACAGGGCTGGCAGAAATCTGTTTAGATTTCCTCAACCTCCCTTTCACGGTCTGGAGAGTGAAGTCATAACATTTGCAATCTTACCGCTTTGGAGAGAGAGTTAAATACGGTGCCAAGTAGTTTCTAAACACATCTGGGCCATAGACACTGACCTGATAAGAACGGGACACCTGGGAGTTCCCGTCATGGCTCAGCGGTTAACAAATCCGACTAGGAACCATGAGGTTGCGGGTTCGATCCCTGGCCTTGCTCAGTGGGTTCAGGATCCGGCGTTGCCGTGAGCTGTGGTGTAGGTCGCAGACTAGGCTCAGATCCTGCGTTGCTGTGGCATCTCCAATTAGACCCCTAGCCTGGGAACCTCCATATGCTGCGAGTGTGGCCCTAGGTTAAAAAAAAAAAAAAAAAAGAACGGGACACCTGTAGTTCCTTGAACAATAATAGATGTGCTAGGTATGATATGGAATGTCTTCTTGGGGGCACGAGGAAGAATGCCAAGTAAAGGAGATTTGGTGCCTGATAGCCTTGAAATAGGCATTGCTTTCGTCTAGTTTCTACCTCTCTCAAGATGGCAGATGATCTATGTCTGCATTTCTTACTTGCTGCAGTTACATATGCTCTCTCTCCATTCTGGAAAAGTTGCTGGAAAAGTGGGTTATTTCAGATGGTTGAGGAATGGCAAAAGATGTCAAAATATGGCAAGATTAAGGCATGACACTGCCAAAAATACTAAAGGGCAGAAATGGTCAGGAAACAAAACAGCAAGTAGCTAAATAAATTTAAGGACATAGTCTCTTCTATGCAACCCAAAATTCCTAAATTATTGAAGAATGTAATCTTTTCATAACTCAGATTTCAAATCGTGACAACCAGAACTGAAACAATTCTCTTTTTTTAAGAAAATTATAGGGAGTTCCCGTCATGGCTCCGTGGTTAAAGAATCCAACTAAGAACCATGAGGTTGCGGGTTCAATCCCTGGCCTTGCTCAGTGGGTTCAGGATCCGGCGTTGCCGTGAGCTGTGGCGTAGGTTGCAGACACGGCTCGGATCCCGCGTTGCTGTGGCTGTGGCAAAGGCCGGCGGCTACAGCTCCTTTTAGACCCCTAGCCTGGGAACCTCCATATGCCGTGGGTGCGGCTCTAGATAAAGGCAAAAAGAAAAAAAAAAAGAAAATTATAGTTAAAGTGTTGTGTCAATTTCTGCTGTATAGCATAGTGACCTAGGCACATATATATAAAAGAATATATATATATAATATTATTAAGATTATATATAAGAATATATATATATTCTTTTTCTCATATCATCTTCCATCACATTCTACCCCAAGAGATTGGACATAGTTTCATGTGATATACAGTAGGGCCCCATTGCTTATGCATTCTAAATGGAATAGTTCATATCTGTCAACCTTAAAACTCCCCTTCCATCCCACTGTTCCCCCCAGCCCTCTGGTAACTGCAAGTCTGTTCTTCGTATCTATGATCTGTTTGTGTTTTGTAGATAGGATCATCTGTACCATGTTTTTGGTTCCACATATAAGTGATATCACATGGTATTTGTCTTTCTCTTTCTGACTTGGTTCACTAGTATGAGAATCTGTAGTTCCATCCATCTTGCTGCAAATGGCATTATTTTGTCCTTTTTATGGCTGAGTCGTATTCCATTGTGTATATGGACCACATCTTCTTAATTCATTCATCTGTCAGTGGACATTTAGGTAGTTTACATGTTTGGCTGTTGTGAATAGTGCTGCAGTGAACATAGGGGTGCATGTATCCTTTTGAATTATAGTTTTGTCCAGATAGATGCCCAGGAGTGGGATTGCTGGATCATACAGTAGTTCTATATTTAGTTTTCTGAGGAACCTCCATACTGTTTTCCATAGTGGTTGTACCAATTTACATTCCCACCAACAGTGAAGGAGGGTTCCCTCTTCTCCACACCCCCTCCAGTGTTCGTTATTTGTAGACTTGTTAATGATGGCCATAATGACTGGTGTGAGGTGGTATCTTATTATGGTTTTGATTTGCATTTCTCTAATGATAATTAGTGATGTTGAGCATTTTTTTATGTGCCTGCTGGCCATCTGTATGTCGTCTTTAGAGAAATGTCTATTTAGGTCTTCTGTCCATTTTTCAGTTGGGTTGTTTGTATTTTGTTGTGGTTGTTGAGTTTTGTATGAGCTATTTGCATGTTTTGGAGATTCGGCCCTTGTCTGTTGCATCCTTTGCAAAGCTTTTCTCCAGTTCAGTGGGTTGTCTTTCAGTTTTTTTTTTAATGGTTTACTTTGCTGTGCAAAAGCTTTTGAGTTCAATTAGGTCCCACTGGTTTATTTTCGTTTTGGTTGTCATTATTCTAGGAGGTGGATCAAATAAGATGTTGCTGTGATTTATGTTAAAGAGCGTTCTGCCTGTGCTTTCCTCTAGGAATTTGAGTATCTGGCCTTACATTTGGGTATTTAATCCTCTTTGTGTTGATTTTTGTGTATGGTGTTGGAGAGTGCTCTGTCTTCATTGTTTTACATGTAGCTGTCTGGTTGTCTCAGCACCACTTACTGAAGAGACTTTCTTCCACTGTATGTTTTTTCCTCCCTTGTCATAGATTAGTTGACCACAGGTGCTTCATTTTATTTCTAGGCTTTCTGTCCTGTTCCATTGATGTATATATTCTGTTTCTGTGCCACTACCATATTGGATTTGGTCCTCTGGCTGTACTTGGCCAGCCCCCCACTCTAGCATATCTCTTTCTTATGTGGGGTAAAAATATCCAGTGTGGTCCTTTCCAGCTTTTTAAAGAATGTGATACAGATTTTAAAATCAAATATATGGTTACCAAAGGGGAAATGAGGCACGGGGGGATAATTTAGGGGGTTGGGATTGACATAGACACACTATTGTATATGAAATAGCTAACAAGGATCTACTCTATAGCATAGGGGAATCTACTCAATCCTGTGTAATAATCTACATGGGAAGAGAATCTGAAAAGAAATTGATATATGTATAACTGACTGACTTTGCTGTGCACCGGAAACTAACACAGCTTTCTAAGTCACTCCAAAAAATTATTTTAAAAAATAGAATCTAGAAGCCCAGATTGGAAATGATTGAATTTAGGAATGTTGGCAACAAATTGAAATGTAAGCTGTGGATACCACAAAAATGGGGCTACAAATCCAGCACCAAAGGGCATCGGGAATGCTTTCTGTCTTTACCTTTCATCTGTTTTCAAAACTCTCAGCAGTTCATATAATGTAAGCAGCAAATTAGCTCCTTCAGAATGCTAGAATTTAAAAATTGAAAATAACTTTGGGACTAAACATAACCAGATATGCCGTATCAAATTAAGGAGGAGACCAAGTTGTAGACATAATTTCTCCAAGGTTATCAGATTAATCGAAGGAGGAACTTGATTTTTCTCATGCCCTGTTTCATTTGATCCATTTTATGTTTCACCCTCTTCACTGTTTCAGGTAATTTTCATTTCCCCTTCCCAACAAGGATGTGGGGCTCTGGTAGCTGAAGACATAGAAACATGTACGGATTTTGGATGGGTGGTTACAGCGGATCTGTTTTCAGGTGGTGGAACTGCTACTGACCCTGTGCTCTTCTTCGTGCTCCCACGCAGGTTGCTCTTCTGTTGTCTCACCAGAACTGGTTGCATCTCCATCGGGAGAGCGCTTATGCTCAGCAAGACTCTGAAGCATCTCGATGTGGGTGTGAACTTGCTAGAAAATCTTGGAGTAAGCATTTTAACTCTGCCCTTGACGTTTCCAACCTGTAAATTGCAGGAGCTGGAGTAAGTGTCACCGTGTCTTCCTTGGATGAGCACGTTCCTACCGTGTAAGGGTCTGGGTAGTGGAGGTGGCCGCAGAAATGAGGAAGGACTTTTAACGGTGATGTCATGGGTGGTACATGGTGTGCGTGGAGCAGTGAAAACTTGTGCTGTCAACAGTACGCAGCATAAGAGAAGGGTAAGATTTTTGGCAAAATCCTTCAGCTAAGAAGGAGAAGAGTCTATAAAAGCTCTCAGGTCCTCACTATCACACAGAAAAGTGTGCCTGGACCAGGCTCAGCAGACGTACCATGGACAGGGGATGCATGAGAAGGAACCCGGTGTTTCAGCCCTGACCCGGGTTAATATTTGTGGGGAAGAGAACACCTTTGGCGTAGGCTGTAATGGAGGCATCTTTGTTGAGGAATAGTCTTGTTGGAGAAGGGGTGTGTTGTCAGGACCCCTTGCCGGGAGGGATGTGGCCATATCTTATCCGTGATACGGGCCAAACCCACAGTGTATCCCTGTGGAGCCAAGTCATGGCGGGGTGGCCTTGGGCCAAGACCTCCAGGAGGAAGTAGATAATACCTTCTACAGCCTTCTGAGTGGCTCTTCTCAGTGATGCTAAATAACCAACTTTCTCATGTATTTCCAGAGATGCTGAAATATTGGTCTGAAAAAAAAATGAACTTTTCATTCTTGGAAGTTACTTACCTTGCAAGAGTTCTTTGAAATTGTTCCATCTTAAATGTCTTTTTTTTTTTTTTGGCTCAGAAATACGAGAAATCTAGACCATAATAGTATCTCCTCTTTATAAAATAGCAACGCTATGGCTGTGGTCTTCTGAAGTTCTCAGTAGACTTGTATCAGAAAATAGCCAGTTGTATAGTATATGACATTTTATTAAAGTTTCATTTCTGCTTTGGTGTTATTTAAATCTGTGGTCGTGTTTAATTTGATGGGGATAAGCATGTCGAGGGACACCATGGAAATTCTGGGGGAAAACATTTCCATCTAAAACTTTGCTTCCTTAGGCATGGCAGTTTATAAAAAACTGTCTTGAGGAAAATAACTCATGTCTTTTTTTTTCCTCCTGGCCTTTACTTTGTACCCACTGATTTGAGGTTAACTGATTCCATTATGTAGACCAGGGTCACGAAACTTTTTCTGTAAAGTGTTAGTAAGTATTTTGGGCCTTTCTGTCACCACTATCCAGCCTAGCTGTTACACCTCGAGAAGGATGGATAAGAGAATAGGTGTGGCTGCATTTCAGTAAAACTTGATAAGAGCAGAAAGTTGTGGAGATTTGGCTCACAGGCTGCAGTTTGCTGTCTTCCGCTGCAGATTCCGGAACTCTTCTGTTATCCTTCAAAAATGTACAACTTTTTTTTTTCTATTTTTTTTCTATTGCCCACCCCATCCTGTGTGGGGGCCTCGTCCCTGAACTCTTGTAGGGTATGTAAATAAAACCCTGCCTTTTTTTAACCACACTTCCTTTCCACTTAAGTTTGAAACAACAGATGTATATTATCTTTATTCTAAATTTATCACAGTGGTCAGTACATTGTTAAAGCTCCATCATCACTGAATGAATAAACTTGAGTTTTTCTAGTATCTGCATCAGTATCTAAGTATTGAACAAATTACTAAATGTGTACAGTCAGACACGCTTCTCAGTAGTTAATATACTTGAGTGAAAAAAAAAATCCTTGCCCTAATAGATTTTGCCTCCGCTCTGAAGTAATAGGAAATAAATAAGATGCAATTAAACTAAGTATTTTGTAGGACCAGAACCCAGCAAACTGCATTCCGGGTACCGGGTCTAGACTTCTGTTTGTTTCTGTAAATAAAGTTTTATTGGAATGCAACCATCTGTTTGCATGTTGTCTATGACTGCTTATATGCTGCCATGGCAAAGTTAAATTATTGTGACAGAGAATGTGTGGCCCATAAAGGCTAAAATATTCATCATCTGGATGTCTACAGGAAAAGGCTGTTGACTTCTGCATCAGACAGTAAGAATTGCTACGGGTTTTTAAAAAGTAGATCAGGATATGTGATTAGAAGTGCTAATGGTGGGCTCTGGTTCTCTTAAACAAGGTCAGTCACTCTCACTTTTATTGACTTATACAGATCAATAGAGGGGTGCTTTCGAGTAAAGCGAACCACTTTGTAAAGGTGTTAACATACGAACAGCCCACTTGGCTCCAGGTACAGTAAGGTCAAAGCAGTGAGGTGGGAAGTAAAATTTCAGTGGTAGATTGTGTGGGAAAGGTGAAATAAAAGGTAGCAGTTCATATGGGAGCATCTGGGCAATTGTAAGGATTCAGAGTGAGCAGAAGAACCATGTGATATAATACTTTGTTACAAAAACAGTAATTCCATTCTTTTAAATGATTTTTTTTTTGAGTTGAGTATTGGAAGGTAGAAAAAGGAACATCAGAAAGACGTTGCTTAGAATAACTCTTGGGAAGTCAAATTCAGGACCCCCAAAAAACATGGATTAGAAACGCTATCTTTATCCAGTTATCTGAGTCTTCAGACTAAAGTGCTTATGGTGTTCTGGTCTCAATTTTCCCGGTTTGTAAAAGCAGGATAATGGGATCGCTCTGACCACTGCCTGAATTAATATGCACCAGGCTTTGAATATTGATCAGTATAAGTACTTTATAAATGTTAACTCTACTCTTGCGCCCTAAAGAGTCCCTTCTTCATGGATATCAGGAGGTGAGTTCAAAACCACTTAACCTCTCATGATATAAAACTTTTGAGACAGGCGGCCATGGCTCTAGCTCACATTTATCTTTTGCAGGCTGTCTGGTTGTTTTTTTACCAGTGACGTTTGCCAAAATATTGCGTTAGTTCTCACTAATAATTCAAACCTGAGGAGCTTGGAACTTGGGAGCAACGACATCGGCGATAAAGGAGTGGAGACGTTGTGTAATGCTTTGAAACATCCAAACTGCAAGCTAGAGAACATTGGGTAGGTTCTTGGCGGGTGTCTGGAGTTTGGAAAAGCTGAAGGGATAAACAGAAAAGGAAGTGGGGGAGTTCCCATTGTAGCGCGGCGGAAAAGAATCCCTCTAGGAACCATGATGTTGTGGGTTCGATCCCTGGCCTCGCTCAGTGGGTTAAGGATCCGGCATTGCCATGAACTGTGGTTAGATCACAGACGTGGCTCGGATCTGGTGTTGCTGTGGCTGTGGTGTAGACCGGCGGCTGTAGCTCTGATTGGACACCTAGCCTGGGAACCTCCATGTGCTGTGAGTGCGGGCCCTAAAAAGAAAAAAAAAAGAAAAGAAAGGAAGTGGATTGGGGAATAAAAACTCTGAGACATGGTGATCTGGTGTTCAAAGTGTTGCTCTGCCCATGGGTCAGTTCCTTTGTCAAGAACTTCCAGTCTCTTGGGACAGAGCATGACGGGAGAGAGCATGAGAAGAAGGTGTGTGTGGCCGGGTCACTCTGTTGTACAGCAGAAACTGGCACAGCACGGGAAATCCACCGTGATTAAAAAGAAGAAAACAGAACTTGTGAGGGAGGATTCGGTAAACCTGATCTTACATACAGGCTCTGCCTGCCATGTCTGCCCAAGGACTGGGTTCTCTCTCCCTGTGCCTCTCCTTGCTATAGGCTAGAAGAGTGTATGTTAACCAGTGGCTGCTGTGGGCCTCTTGCCTCAGTTCTCATCAGAAGCAAAACTCTGAAAAAACTCAATCTTCTTGGCAATGATTTGGGTGATGAAGGGATTCTGCAACTCCTTGAGGGCTTGGGACACCCAGATTGTGTGCTCGAGGCGGTTGGGTAAGTGGGGTGCTCTTTCCTTTGGTGCTGGGATGATTTTGTATTGAAGGGGTCTAAGGCATACGAGAGGATGCTAAACCGCATTGACAGACTCAAATACCTAAAAAACCACAACGGGCTTCTCTGCTGGCATATTCAAAATACATGTACAATGCTTGGAGCAGAGAACCTTGTAACTGCTGAGTAAAAACTGGTGATTAGTATTACTTATTGTACTGGGCGTCTACATGGGTGTACAACGGGTCTACATTTTTTATCTTACCTTCTCCATTTTGATGTCTCTTTTATTACTAGAGACGGGAAAAAATGTTAATTCTCAGCTTGGCATTGTTTAGCTCCAATTCTTGGGTCATTTTTTCCTTGCTGAATAAAAAGATGCTCTTTGTCCCTGGATTACCAGAAATGTAGGGCTGAACCAGGTATTACGAGCCCGGGCTCGGGAGCACGGGCCTTTTTTGTCTAACCATGAAAACATATTTTAGTTGAAAACTTGGACCCTCAGTACTATAGTTTATAAAATGATTAAGGCTATCATCTGCTTTAAGGATCTAATGATAGATGCATGGTATGTATTGAGTACACAGTATCAGTGGCTAATAATAACTTCAAACTCCTCCCAATGGAATTCTGGCCTCGTGCTCCAAAGCTGGGTGCAGGGAATTCTAATTACTCTAAGAACAGGCGGTTTTAGTCCAGATCAGATTTTGCCTTTTTTTTCCTTCAGGGCCACGATGAGAAAATCTCAAGAATACCAAAGAACGATGTCTGGGGTATGCAAAAAAGTTGGAACGTTTTGAACTGACAATACTTTGTCCTGATTTTCACAGGCTGGAAATAAACAGTGTGGACGCAGAAACCAGGAGGTCACTGCTGACCGTAAAAAAGAAAAATACCAGACTCACCCTCATCTATCAATCTTGGGCTGAAAAGAAAGGCAGAGAAGTCAGTTATAAGATTGGCGATGATGGTGATGTAAGTTCTCCTCAGACAGTTCCAGTGTTGCCCAGACTTAACTGGCATCTGATCTGTTTCCACATGCCCAGAAAGTTTAGACCCAAGAAGAAGTCGACTAAAGTCTCTAAGCAACTCCCTCAGTCATGTTCTGCCTAAAACAGATTTGCCGTAAATCACCGCCACGACCGAGACGCAGGAATATCGGAGTTAGGGCATCTCCCTGGGGTTTGTGTGACTTAAGTTACCCACTTTCCTTATAAAACTCAAGCCATTTTTCTTTATAAAACTGTTCACAAGAGTAATTAAACCATTGTGTGAAGTAATAAAAGGCCAAAATGCTTTGGAAAAATGTATGGATGATTCTTTTTATCAATAGGCTATGTGGAGTCCCAGACTGAGTATAAGGCGCTATGGTCCTTTCACTCTTTGGTGTATGTAGGATACCCTTGGAATCCCTTGAAAGGAAACCTTCATCTTACATCCCTTCCTTGGTACTTCCATGGCAGCTCCTTCATCCTTGATGGGCTTATGCCTCAACTAGTATTTATGGCATCATCTCATCCCCCTCTGCTTATGCACTCCTGAGAGTGTCCCATAGAGAGAAGGGCGACTTTCCTCTAAGCTGCCGAGAAATTTGAGGTCTGTGTGATCTCAGAAAAGCCTCTCCTTTTTTTTTTGTTTTGCAATTTCTTTCAAAGGAGGTAGATGGAAACTGGCACCCTTGAATAACTTTTCCAGCTCTGACACGTTTACAGTACCCCATTTCCAAGTATTTGGAGCTACTGTAGCTAATAGAGCACCAGAGGTACGGGGAAACGGTTAAGTTGCGTAGTTTGAGGGGTTGTGAACTGCAGACTGGCACTTGCTATCTCTCTCTGCATGGATTGAATCATGGGCCACTGCAGCCGCTGACCCTCAGCACCCCCTGACAGGAGCTCAGGGTGGAGATGAGGAGTGAGGCCGTCTCTTCTCTGAGGAAACTGGCACAACAGCTCTTTAGATAGTTGGATATTATCAGAAGATTTCATGAGCCAATCCTTGCATATCCTTGACTCTAGAAAAGCACAAATACCCTTCATGGTGACGGCTGCTCCCTGTAACTACCAGTAACCTTCACAAGACTAGCAGTGACCTACTACAAAAACGTGTGCTTGGTTGCAGGTACCTCTCCCCTTCACCAAAATCTATCACATTTGCCCCTACGTCTTTAAGGAAGATTTTCAGAGCTATCTGAAATGTCGCCTCCTGGGATATAACCTTCATTTTGCCCCCCAAAAAACTTAACTCTGAACTTTGAGGTTATGCATATTTTTTAAATCAATGGGTTCTTAGGGCATGAAAAGCCTTTTCCGGAGCACAAGTACTGTGCTCTGTAGTGGCTGTTCCATTTACATTCCCACCAGTGGTGTAATCTGCCTGTGCCCCACACCCTCACCAGTACTTACCTGTTTTAACTTACTTATTTTTAAAATAATAGCCATCCTAACGAGTGAGGTGATATCTCCTTGCAGCTTTGATTTGCATTCACCTGATGATTAGTTATCCGAGTACCTTTATCTATCTGTTGGCCATTTGTATGTAATCTTTTGGAAATGTTTATTAAGGTCTTCTCTCATTTGTTAATTGAGTTGTTGTTATGGTATTGTAGAAGTTGCTAACATTTAAATATAACCCTTCATCACATAAATGGTTTGTAAAATACCTTCTTCCATTCTGTAGTTAATTTTTCACTCTGCTGACTGTTTACTTTGCTGTGCAGAAGCTTTATCATTTGGTGCAATCCCACTTGTCTATTTCTGCTTTTGTTGGCTGTGCTTTTGGTATAATATCCAGAAAACATATTGTCCAAGCTAATGTCGAGAAGCTTTTCTCCCTTGCTTATTTCTAGTAGTTTTACAGTTTCATGTCTTACTTGTAAGTCTTTAAAACCATTTTGCGTTGATTTTCATATGTGATGTGAGATAAGGGTCTAATTTCGTTCTTGATGTGTATATTCAGTTTTCCTAAAACTATGTATCGAAGAGACTATTCGTTCCCCATTTTGTCCTCCACATCCATGTGGAAGATCAGCTGATTATAAGTGTATGGATTTATTTCTGGACCGTCTCTACTGTTGCATTGGTTTATGTGTCTGCTTCAATGCCAGTACCACACCGTTTGATTACTCTGCTTTGTAATATGTTTTGAAATGAGGACGTGTGATGCCTCTAGCTTTGTATTTCTCCAGATTGCTTGGGCTCTTTGAGAGTTCGTGTAGTTCCATACACATTTTAGGATTGATCTTTCTATTTTTGTAAGGAATGCCATAGAGATTTTTAAACAGGTTGCAATGAATCTGTAGATCACTTTGGGCACAGTAGACATTTTAACAGTTCTTCCAACCAATGAAAAAAGAGTGATTTTACAAACCTGCCTTCTTTAACTTCTTTCAATATTTTGTAATTTTCAGTGTACAAATCTTTTAATTCTTTAAATTTATTCCTGAGCATTCTGTTCTTTCTGTTGGTGCTATGAATGGGGTTGTTTTGTTGGGGTCACTTTTGGATAGTATTTTGGATGGGTGGACCGTTATATGGTGATTTTTGTACCTTGTAACTGTGTTGAATTCACGTATTAATTCTTACAGGGTTTTTTTTTTTTTTGGTCTTTAGAATTTTCTATGTATATGATCTCATGTCATGTACAACAATAGTTTTAATTTTTCCTTTCCAATTTGGATGACATTTTTCTTGTCTAATTGCTCTGGCTAGGACCTCCAGGCCTGTGTCGAATATGCGTGGTAATAGTATGCATCTTTGCCTTGCACCAGATCTAGGGGAAAACTTTCACTGCCCACTGTGATATTAGCTGTAGGTCTCTCATATATTGTTTTTATTGTGTTTATCTAAGTTCCTTCTATACTTATTTGAGAGATTTTATCATTAATATTTTGAATTTTGTGTAATCTTTTCTGCATTGATATGATCATGTGGTTTTTTAATCTGCTCATGTGGTTATCGCATTGACTGGTTTATGTTGAACCATCCTTCCATCCTAGGAATAAATCCCTAGGCCATAGCGTGTGATCCTTCTAAGATGATATTCAATTCAGTTTGCTAGTATTTTTTTGAGGATTTCTGCATCTATGTTCATTAAGATATATGCCTGCAGTTTTATTTTTGTTTTTGTGGTGTCTCTATTTGGATTTTCCATCAGGGTGATACTGGTATAATAACATGAGTATGAAAGTATTCCCACTTTTCATTTTGGAGAGTGTTTAAGAAACACTTTGTATTGATTCTTCTTGGAATGTCTGGTAGAATTCACCCATTAAGCCATCTTTTCCTGGGATTTTATTTCTTGGGAAGCTCTTGATTCCTGATTAATTCTCCTTATTTGTTACTGGTCTGTTCAGGTTTTCTATTTCTTCTTGATTCAGTCTTGGTAGGTTATGTGTTTCTAGGAATTTATTCATGTCTCCTAGGTTATACAGCTTGCTGGTATGTAATTTTTCACAGTAGGACCTTATCATCCTTTTTGCATCTGAGACATATGTTGTAACGTCTCCTTTGTCATTTCTATTTTATTCTAGTCTTCCCTTTTTTCCTTAGTCTAGCTAAGCATTCACTGACTTTTATCTTTTCAAAAAATCTGCTATTTTGTTTTCTTCTCTTCTGTAGTTGATTTCTTTTCCAATTTTCATTATATTACTCTTTCTGATAATGTTGGCTCAGTTTCTTTTACCCAGTTCCACGAAGTATAAAGTTAGGTAGCTTGATATCTCTCTAATTTATTGCTATAAGCTTTCCTTTAGTGTTACTTTTGCTGCATCCCACAGATTTTGAATTGTTTGCATTTTCATTTGTCCTAATATATTTTAAATTTTTCCTTGTATTTATTCTTTGACTTAGGGTTGTTTAAGAGGGTGTTACTTAATTTTCATATTTTTAAAATTTTCCAGTATTCTTACTGTTACTGACTTCTAGCTTCATACCATTGTGGTTGGAAAAGATACTTGATATGATTTCAAAATTAAATTTAAGACTTGTATTATGACCTAACATGTTATCTATCTTGGAAACTGTTCCACGTCTGTGTGCCCTTGAGAAGAATGCGGATTCTGGTGCTGTTGAGTGGAACGTTCTATATATGTCAATTAGGTATTCAAGTCTGCTAATTTTTAAATTGATTTTTAATTTTAAAATGTGAAAATTTTGAAACCTGTGCTATACATTTCACATAAATGAAACCAAAGTGTTATTACAGCATTTCAAGGCAGAAATATTATTAGCATTTTATTAAAGTGGTATCTAACCTAGGTGAAATCTCTTGTCTGAGAATGTACAGGATGTTTGTGAAGAGATAGGGAGTGAAGCTCAGTGGTAGGAGTTCAAAGCTTTTCACCCTACCGTGGTGCTTCCTACAAAACCATCTGGTGGTGGTGATGTCACACAGACATTTTTGTGTACCTGTTATGTCTTAGAAACTAACAAACGCATGAGATACTTACTTGATGCTTTGCCAATTTAAGGTTGAAATTGAAGTTCAGAGAGTCAATCGTTTGTCCAATGCACATAATTATGGAATGATGTAACAGATATTTTTTGTATTAGAAAATGCACAACTCCTCTCCTGAGAACTTTCCAGGCAAAACCGGAGGCGAGATCTTGTTTTCCAAACGTCTCACCAGCCAGAGTAGATACAGAAGTGGAGATTCCAGCTTGCATCTGTTGATTCTTTACCACTACAGGTAATGGCTCTTGATACCATATTTTAGGGAAAATATTATCCATTATCATAGGAGCTATAGACGTGAGGTTACAACAAAGGAAATTCAGTGGATCAAGTTTTCCATGGGAAACAGACCGTGTACTTGACCGTGTCAAGGCGACCTGCAAGTGGTTGACACAAAGGCTTCTCAGACTTAGGTATAATATCTCTATCTTATCAGTATAGATCTGTTATCTATAATATCTCAGTGTGAGTCTCTCTAAGACAAGATGATGGAACTGATCACATTCGAGTCAAGGATGCCTGTGAAAGAATGAATATACTACTTCTGAATTTCCAACAACTGAATAGCTTAGTAAACTGCTGTAACATGAATACTTTTAAAGAATGACAGCCATTCCTGCTGTGGCACAGTGGGTTAAGGACCCAGAACTACCACAGCTGTGGCACAGGTTGCAGCCGAAGCTCCTACCTGATCCTGCGCCTAGCAACTTCCATATGCCACGGGTGTGACTAAAAAAAGAATAACAGCAGTAAAAAAAAAAAAAAAAAAGGTATATTTTCATAACCCCAGAAGCCCTACTTTGTCCACTAGGGGAATTTTCCCAAACCATGTATTCATTTGAGGTTAGCCTGCTTTTTTTTGCTGCCTAGAGCTCTTCCAGAGAGTATTTGTGTTAGATGTGGACTGACTGCAGGCTGGGCATCAGTGCCAGTGAATGTTCCATGGTTGAAGCCAGGTTGAGGGAAAAGGTTCTGCCATGATCCGCACTGAGGAATCCAGGCCCTGACCCTGTTGAGTAATCTGTGTATCAGGAACTGTTCTCAGTCATTTGGAGTCCTAGCCAACGGAGGTGGTCTTTATGGAAAGCCCCACTCCTTAACTTCTAGACATTCTGGTTCATTCAGACCATAGTATTCACACTGACAAAAAAAGCCTTGGTAGCATAGATTTCTGAGCTGGTCTCAGGTTTAGAAGAGAAGCCTGGAAATTTGTTTTGAAGAGGTTTTTAGTTTTTAAGTATGGAATCCAGGTTAGGGTTTCTCCATACTGGCACTATTGACATTAGAGACCAGGTCAATATTTGTTGTGGAGGGATGTACTTTGCGCTAGGATCTTTATGAGCAACGCTGCCTCCTACCCATTAGATCCTAGTATAAGCACCCCCTCTCTGGGTTGTCACAGCTAAAATTGTCTCCAGACATTTCTCCAAATGTCCTTGGGGGGGAAGAAAGTCAACTGTGTTTGACAACCACTGATCTCAAAATGGTGTTGGGTACCTAGTGTCAACGCTGTGAGCTGAAGTGTCTCTGCCCAGAGGCAGTATGTTTCCTGTGGGTGTAGTTTGGAAAGGATTTGAATGCTCAGATGACTCTAGGCAAATGGGAAATTCCAACAGAATCTCCAAGGCTCTGTTTTTCACCTTGTAAAAGAGATGTTAAGATAATGAGTTTAATTCACTATGCTAAACTCTAAGGAATGTGTTGTCAGATAAAGCGATTAACCTTCTTAGGTTACATACGTAGGTTTGTATATTACTAATATTCCAGAAAGTGTGTAACATCTATAGAAATTTATCAATTCCGTCTTTGGTTATTCTGCCAAAATGCCACAGAAATTAGTCAATTTCCTTATCAAACTTTTGTCATATATTTAACTGTGGACATGTTGAGCCTTTTGTCATTCACAGATTGTTATTGTTTCACTCTGATTCTTCCCTGAAAGTGAGAATGCTTCCCAATGGCACCACTTGATTGACTTTGAGACTGGACTGCTAGATTCAGTAAGAATTTCCGGGACCAGTGAGGAAGCTGATGGGGACCGGCAGACAAGTAGACAAGAATTAATTACTTGCGACTGAATGAACCAATGAGAACAATTATAACATTTAAGGAATTTTTGTTCAAAACATTGATGGTTCCTTAAAGTTTTGATTGCTAGATTTAAGGAAATCTTTTTATATTTTCTTTTAAACTGTAACAGCAATTCGGTAAGTTTTCCCCATTTTCATGGCAGCATAGCTTTTTGTATAAGTTCAGTAAAAATCTGTTCTGCTTATAAGAGGTAACAACTGGAAACATTGTTTAAAGTACCAAGGCTTTGACTAGAATGTCATATTTGAGAGTAATATGCATTGAATTAGATATGATCAGACAACTTTAAGGTGGACTTTAAGGAGCAAATGCACATAAAGTTCTGTTTGTAAAAACCAGCTTGTACCTGGATTACAGACATTCCTGCCTTACAGGTGAAAAAGGAAGGTCACCTCCCAGCAGACACAGGAACCTCAGAATACTTGTGAGCATCAAGAAGAAAGAATCCACCCAAATTTACAGCCAAAATCTGGCAGCAGTTTCTTGGCTTGGCTTCCTAGTCCTGAGAGGCTTTTAAAAATCCAATTTGTAGGAGTTCCCATCGTGGCGCAGTGGTTAACGAATCCGACTAGGAACCATGAGGTTGCGGGTTCGATCCCTGCCCTTGCTCAGTGGGTTAACGATCCGGCGTTGCCGTGAGCTGTGGTGTAGGTTGCAGACGCGGCTCGGATACTGCGTTGCTGTGGCTGCGGCGCAGGCCAGTGGCCACAGCTCCGATTAGACCCCTAGCCTGGGAACCTCCACATGCCGCGGGTGCGGCCATAAACCCGCGGCCATAAAATGACAAAAGGCAAAAAAAAAAAAAAAAAATCCAATTTGTGATTCCTTATGAAAAGCAAAGCAAACTCAGAAAAGAGCCTATATGATCAATCACTATTCTTTCTGTACTCATGTAAATAATCAGGCCCCATTTTATGAGACCACACTCACTTTGCAAACACATTAGACTTTGATTATTTTTGATAGAAATGGGAGTGACTGTAGAGAGAATTTTTTAATGGAAAATGATATCCTTGTTCTGTCTGGCACATTTTGCCATGCCTTAGCAAATTCAGAATTCTGTTTCCTTCAACATCTGGCTATAGCTCCCCAAATTAATGTCTCTATTTTTTCTCCCTGTCTGTCTAGGAATCATGAGAAAACTGCTCTTGCAGTTCTGCAAGCTGAACAACTTAATATAATCCTGAAACAGTACCACAGCAGGTCAGCTCTGCTGTACAGCCTACTCACATTTCACTGGGACATCTGATGCCTTGGAGACATAATAACCGCAAACCAGGAAAATTCCTTAGGTGGCCACTGCCATCCATACACCATCACCTAAAAACACTTCAAGGTAAAGTCTAAAAATCTCAACCAGCTGCCTTTTTGATTCAAACTGGATTTCTAACTATTAATCTTTTGTTTTCGTAGAAACTCCACTCATTAAATATCTGAGTACTGAGACAATCCAACAGATAATTTCTTCTACCAATTCCCATCAGATGGTTTAGCTGATCCTTAAAGAATGGAAGGCAAATAAATGAGAAAACGGGTTTATGTTGTTCAGACAACAGAGGAATATCTCTTCTTTCCTGGAAAATGCTGGGACTGACGGGTTGGTCAAGTTAAGAATTTCTTGAGTCAGGCTCCCGAACCTTCTCCTAGGCCCATCTGTGAACTTCCTTACAAAATCTAGTTTTAGCAGGACCCCCGCAACCAGAACCCCACCCCACTCTGGACATCTCCCCACCCTCAACATCTAATCATCTTCCACCTCCATCATCCGCCAGGTAATGTCTCATCCTGGCCTGTTCATTTAGGCAGAACTTCCCTCCACCGTTGTTATTTCCTGTTAATAATTTCCACCCACTGACTCCCACCCAGCGCCTTGGCTACCTATCTCCACTTGACCATGCTGTATTCAGAGTTCGGTTTGGTAGCTCTTCCCTGCTGCAAAATTCCATCGCCGTGGTCCCTTTACCTAATATGACGGTCATGAATTAAGTCTGCCTTACCGTTTTTAACAAACACCATCAATTCTTTTATTTAATAATTCTGCTGGTAGTGCATTCCTCCAGTTTTTGTTTGCACAGTGAATTTTCACCAACGTCCCTAGGCTAGAAGTGTTGGCCCCCCCACGCCACGATAAAAACTTTACTCCTTAATGGAGATAAAGGAGAAGGAGATGATTTTGCTGCGATCCAATGGATCATTGTGGTTCAAAGAAAAAAAATGAAGAAAATGAATGTCTCATTAGATAAGTCCTATACTTCTCACACTGAGCACAGGTGCAGCTACCACTTTCTGTCCACTGGTCACAGGTAGCAAGGAGGGGAAAGCCGTACCTGAGGAGAGAGACTTTCTTTAGAAGATGCTGCCAGCCGCCGATGTCCCCTCATCAGTCTTGCCCACTTAATAAAGGCCACTCCGGAAGGAGGTAGGTGCTGTGAGGTATGCTCTGAATGAGCGGCAGCAGCGAGTTCCCATCCCTTTCTGTACATGTGTGTCCTCCAACATCGTATCTTGATCCAGAAGACTCTCCTACATGATGGCTGTTCCCGTCTCCTAGGCGGCACCACAACGGAGGCTGTTTAGTGTGCTCTTAGGTCTTTTCTGTGGGCATCTGGTGGGATTTGTGGAGAATGAGCCTGGACCTGAGTGCAGACCTCATTAATGTCTGTAGCCCCCAGGGTTTTCACGCTATTCCACCAGCCTACCCTCTGCCTTGACTGATTTGGCAGCCTGCGCTAGCTTAGCTCTTCTAGCAAGCTATCAGTACGGTGATGTGGACTCAAGTGAGAGCGTGTTCGCATCCCATTTCCCTTCCTTTCTCTCTCCTTAGGTTTTGGGTTAGCTGTTTATTCTGCAACCTTAGCTTTGTGATGGGATCTAAAAAGCGTGGAATTTGAAGTAAGTCCAGCTCTTTTGCATTGTAAAATTAGGTGATGGGAGCAATGCTCTTTCTAGCTCTCTGTATAACAGAGTGAAGTTGGAAGTCCCAGGATTCCTTTTCTTTCTTTCTTTCTTCTTTTTTGTCTTTTGTCATTTTTAGGGCCACACCCATGGCATGTAGAGGTTCCCATGCTAGGGGATCTAATCAGAGCTACAGCTGCTGGCCTATGCCATGGCCACAACCACAGCAACGCAGGATCCAAGCCGCGTCTGTGACCTACACCACAGGTCACAGCAACGCCGGATCCTTAACCCACTGAGCGAGGACAGGGATCGAACCCGCAACCTCATGGTTCCCAGATGGATTCGTTTCCGCTGAGCCAGGACAGGAACTCCCCAGGATTCCTTTTCATGTGAGGTAGCAGTCAGGTATTTTGACCAGGATTTCCTCTTACTGCACCAGAAAAATCCTCCTATGGG
Source organism: Catagonus wagneri (assembly GCA_004024745.2). Lineage (NCBI taxonomy): Eukaryota > Metazoa > Chordata > Mammalia > Artiodactyla > Tayassuidae > Catagonus > Catagonus wagneri. The sequence continues at coordinate 1,643,248 of PVHT020000439.1, read as the reverse complement.
GTCTGGGTGGTTGGGGGTGGGGGCAGGACAGTGAGGTTCCTAATACGTGAGAGGGAATCAGTGACCCCAGGGAGTCTCTCTGAGAGGTTCCAGTTTTTTTCTTTGGAATATACTGTCCTCTCTTGGAAGGTCCTTTGCCCAGTTAGCCACGCCCCTCTATACTGGTAGGGATGTGACATTCATTTCACTTTCCAAGGCTTTTCCAGTTCAGTCCATGCCTTTTTCTCTCAAGCTCCACCTGCCTTAACTCCAGCTCTTGAGTAAGACCCGCTCTTTTTGAGCTGCAGCAGATGTTTTGTTTACATTACTCACTGGGCTATTTAAATAGCCTTCTTCTATGGATGATTAAAAGGAATTTTTTCATTCAAGCTCAGGACTTACAGCTAGCAGTTCTGGAAACTTTGCTGAAATAGGGCTGGGTCGAGATATCCGGTTAGCTCATTTTTGAGGGAATTTGAGCTTTATATGCTTTATCTAATTCAGTCCTCGTGTGAAGTGAGTTAGTACACTAGCAAGAAACTTCAATAAAAAAGTAGGGCAAGAGGAAAGTTATGTTTTCCCAAACTCTGGAAAGTTAAGGATTTCCCATGGTTATACTATCAACATAATAAAAAATACCTTTAATTTAAAAAATTTTCAAGTAAATATGACAAAGTGAAAACTCCAAGAAAATGTCCTCAAATGAGAGGATGACATTCATAAGTGTATATAATGGCCATTGTTCAATACTAAAACAATCAGTTAAATCAAAGTTTAAAAATTACTGTAATATTTCTTATGTATTAATTTCTGATATGTCTTTTGGGACACAATTGCTTTAAGTATCTGATGCTAAAGATTGATAGCAGGCCTCAGTAACTGGAATACAAGCGTTATTGCATATACCAAGCAAATCAATAAGAGTAGATATGGTTTCCATTGAATGCATAAATAAAAATAATAAAAGGTAATTTCTCCTGCTTTGAAAATCAGAACAGACTTGCGGTTGCTCACGTGGAGGGAGAGGGAGTGGGATGGACAGGGAGTTTGGGGTTGGTAGATGCAAACAATTACATTTAGACTGGGTAAATGATGAGGTCCTGCTGTGCAGCACAGGGAACTGTATCCAGTCTCTTGGGACAGACCATGATGGAAGATAATACAAGAAAAAGAATGTGTATATATGTCTGACTGGGTCACTATTGTTGTACAGCAGAAATTGGCACAACACTATAAGGATCAACTATAATAAAAAAAGAAAATCAGACCCTCAAAGACAGAACCTGGACCATATTAATTGTTCTAATATTCAGAATAGAAATGGAGGGATCGATTAAACAAGGGAAGGTGACTTATTTGGGACATGTATAGGGTTTGTAATCTGTACGCCTTGGGAAATAATTGGGTATAGATGGAGGGCAGGGTTACTAGGAGGTGAAGTTAATTCCCACGTTAACACGATGAAAGCAGTGTTCATTTACTGAGATAAAGATGACAGAAGAAGGAGCAGGGACGAGGGAAAGCTGATTGGAATTTTATGCATAGTGCATCAGAGATGTTGTGGGACTCTCTAATGAAAACATTCTGAGAGTCTAAGGAACCAGTTAAACTTAAAAAAAAAAGGACAAGGAGTGCCTGGCCTGGAGACAGAGGTTTTGGATTCTTCAATTTTTAAGTGTCATTTTAGGCTAAAAACTGTGTCATATTGGTGGTAGAGTGTACAGTGAGAAGAACGCAAAGAACAGATATAACAGAATTGGAAGACAGCATCATCATGGGCCACCAAAGATGAACAGCACTCAGCCCACGAAACATCTTTACAGTGTTGATGTAACATATTTAAAAATATGATCGTTCTCTTTCACAACCAGGAACACACAGGACAACTGAGAGTGTCAGTTTGATCAGCACTACAGGGGAGCCTAACCGGGTCCTTACATTCCCAGTTAGGTCCCCATGGATAGAGCCTACGTCTTGGCGGAAAGTCCGAAGAGACCGTGAGTGGACCACATCTCATGATGTTACCTCCTCAAATCTTCCTTCACCTCTGATGCCAAGGTGAGCTGATACTGTATTTTGAAGGACTCTCAGAGGATGTTCGATCATTTGACAGAATTGTGAATCTAAGGAAGTATCCCAGATGCATGACACGAAGGCCAGTCTTCCCAGCTCCCACATCTATGACAACCGTGAGTAACCGCTGACAACACGTCTTGTGAAACCAGAGGGCACCTCTGAGTTTTTCCTAACGTAATGAAACATGGCCGCCATTACTAATGAAACTTGCCCATGGATAGGATCCACTTACCATCCTTGAAGAGGAAAGGAATTGTATCGTTTTTATTAGATTCCACGTGTAACTGATACCACATGATATTTGTCTTTCACTGACTTCATTATGCTAATCTCTAGGTCCATCCATGCTGTTGCAAATGGCGTTATTTCATTCTTTTTATGGCCGCATAATATCCCATTGCACATATATACTACATCTTTTTTATCTATTCCTCTGTCAGTGGAAATTCAGGTTGCTTCCACGTCTTGGCTGTTGTACATAGTGCTGCAGTGAATAGTGGGGTGCGTGTATTTTTTGAATTATGGTTTTCTACGGATAGATGCCTAGGAGTGGGATGACTGGGTCATGGAATAAGACATATACACCACTGTGTTTAACAGATAATTAACTAGGGAGTTCCCATCGTGGCTCAGTGGTTAACGAATCCGACTAAGAACCATGAGGTTGCGGGTTCGATCCCTGGCCTTGCTCAGTGGGTTAAGGATCCGGCCAAAAAAGAGTAAGGGAATTGGTGTAGGAGGGAGGAGAGCTTGCATTGAAAGGGTAATAGATGCAGAATGAGGATGAGTATGTTTTGTGATTGCAACTTTGAACAGATAAGCAGTGAGTCTGGGATGCGAGGAAAGGCGTCACATTGAGATGTGCAGACAGAGATAAGCGTCTACATTGCATATTCATAAATTCTTTTTTTTTTTTTGGTCTTTTTGCCTTAGAAAAGGCCCTAGAAAGGGCTGCACTCTCAGCATATGGCGGTTCCCAGGCTAGTCGGATTCGTTAACCACTGATCCACAATCGGAACTCCAATACCAGAGGATCTTGATAAATACTTACACTGGCTTATCCAAGGTGAATGGTAAGTGGAATCTGGACTTCTAAAATTTTGGAAAGATGGTCATCAGGGAAATGTCACAGATACGACCCACGACTGAATTTTGTTTATCATTGGCTTAGTTATTTTTTTCTTCCAGTTCTATTGGGATATAACTGATACACAATGCTATATAAATTTAAAGTGTACAGCATAATGATTGATTTACATACACCATGAAATGATTATCATAGGAAGTTTAGTGAAGATCCATCATCCCATTTTGACACAAAATGTAAAAAACAGAAAACAATTTTTCCTTGTGATTAGAATGCTTAGGGTTTATTAAGCTCTGTCATATATAACATAAAGCAGAGTTAATTAGCATGCTCTATGTTACATTCCTAGGATTTACTCATCTCACAACTGGGATTGTGTATCTATAACTACCTTCATCCAGTTTCCGCTCCCCAGATACTGTGTGTCTGGTGCCACAAATCTGTTCTCTTTTTCTATGAGTTTGCTTGATTTGGAAGCATACTTGACCTACAAAACTATCTTAGTACCTGTTCTTCAATACAGCGACATGACATTTCTATACATTGAAAGTTCTATTTTACAGTGTTGGTTAGTTTCAGGTGTACAGCAAAATGATTCATTATACATATGCTTATATCCATTCCTTTTCAAATTCTTTTCCTACATAGCTTATTACAGAACATTAAATAGAGCTTCCTGTGCTATGTAATAGGTCCTTCTTGATTATCTCTTTTACACATACCAGTGTGTATTGGTCAATCCCAGACTCCTAATTTATCTCTCCCTTCACTTGTCCCCTTTGGTAACCATAACTTTATTTTCTAAATTGGTGAGTTTCTGTTTTGTAAATAAGTTCATATGTATCATTTTTTAGATTCCACATCTGAGTGATATCCTATGACATTTATATTCCTCCATCTGACTTATTTCACTTAGTGTAAGATAATCTTTAGGTCCATCCATGTTGCTGCAAATGACATTATTTCATTATTTTGCATGGCTGAGTAATATTCCATTGTCCACATGCATTAATTCTTTATTCATTCCTCTGTTGGTAGACACATTTGTGTTGCTTCTGTTCCTTGGCTACTGTGAATAATGCTACAGTGAACACGGGTACATGTATCTTTTCGAATCATGGTTTTCTTTATAGATACATACCCAGGAGTAGAGTTGCTGTATCATTATGGCAGTTCTATTTTTCAGTTTTTTAGGGATCCTCCATACTGTTATCCACTGTGTTTGCACCCAGTTTACATTCTTACCAACAGTGTAGGAGGGTTTCCTTTTCTCCACACCCTCTCCAACATTTATTGTTTGTAGACTTTTTGATAATGGCCATTTTGCCTGGTGTAAGCTGATATCTTTTGATTGAAATTTCTCTAGTAACTAGCAGTGTTGATCATCTTTTCATGTGGGTTTTGACAAACGATATATCTTCTTTGGAGAAATGTCTATTTAGGTCTTCCACACATTACTTGACTGGGTTGTTAGTTTTTTTTGAAACTGCATATTTTGGAAATCTGTCCCTTGTCAGTTGCTTTGTTTGCAAATATTTTCTCCCAAGATATGTGTTGCTTTTTCATTTTGTTCATGGTTTCCTTTGCTGTAGAAAAGCTTTTAAGTTTAATAAAGTCCTGCTTGTTTATTTTTATTTTCATTACTCTGGGAGGTGAAATCAAAAAAGATATTGGTGCAATTTATGTAAAAGACTCTTCTGCCTGTAAAAGTTTTATGGTATCTGGTTTTAATTTAGGTCTTTCCTCCACTTTTTTTTTTTGGTACGGTAACACTATGTCTAAGAAAACAAGGTGCATATACCTTCATTTCATTTATTTTTCAGAGTGATAAATTTTATTTTTTATCATAGTTGATTTATAGTGTTCTGCCAATTTCCACTCTACAGCAAAGTGACTGAGGTATATATATACACACATTCTTTTTCTCACATTATCCTCCATCCTGTCCCATCACAGGTGACTGGATATAGTTCCCTGTGCTAGACAGCAGGATCCCATTGCCCACCCACTCCAAATGCAGCAGTTTAATCCATTTTAAGTCTGTTTTGCCAGTATAAATATTGCTGCCCGTTTTCTTTTCATTTTTATTGCCAAGGAATATCTTTTCATCCTCTCACTTTCGGTCTTTGCTGAATTTGTTGATCAGTTCAAGTAATTTTGGAGTTGAGTCTTTGGGGTTTTCTATATATAGTATCATGTCATCTGCATCCAGTGACAGTTTTACCTCTTCTCTTCCTATTTGGATGCCTTTTATTTCTTCTGTTTGTCTGATTGCTGTAGCTAGGACTTCTAATACTATGTTGAATAACAGTGGCAAGAGTGAATTGACTTTATTCCTCACTGTGTGCATTTCACCTTAGACAAATGTAATTTGCTAGTCTTTTTAAATTTTTATCCTTTACTTTTGGGAATATTTTCAAGACAAAATCTGTGTAGTTGAACACCCAGATACAGCAAATGGTAAATATTTCTTAAGCATCACATGGTGATCATAATAAGGAATTAACATTTAGATATTGCTACTATACTCTTTTTAAAAGACTAGAATTTCACCGGTTCACACCAGTGTCCTATTCCTAGGCCTGGATCCAAACCTTAAGTTTTAGTCACCGTCTCTCTAGTCTACTTTATTTTTTTTCTTAATGGATTTTATTTCAATTATAGGTGTACATAAATCATCACAAGTCAATTTTACAGATTTTGTATCCCAAACCCACAGTGCTTCCCCTCACCCCCCAGATTGTCTTATTTGAAAAACCAAGGTTTTCCAAAGTCTGTGTGTCACTCTATGTTCTGCAAGTAAGTTCATTGTGTCTTTTTAGTTTCCATATGCAAGCAGTAGCATTGGGTGTTGCTGTCTAATTGTCTGACTGGTTTCACCTCACATGATAATTTCTAGGTCCATCCATGTTGCTATAAATGTTGGTAATTCATTCCTTTTAATGGCTGAGTAATGTTCCATTGTGTGTATGTATCATATCTTCCCTATCCACTCCTCTGTCGATGGGCATTTAGGTTGTTTCCATGACCTGGCTATTGCATAGAGTGCTGCAATGAACACTGGAGTACATGTGTCTTTTCGAGTCATGGTTTCCTCTGGATAGATGCCCAGGAGTGGGATTGCTGGATCCAATGGTAATTCTATTTTGAGTTTTCTGAGGAATCTCCATACTGTTTTCCACAGTGGTTGCACCAATTTGCATTCCCACCAGCAGTGTAATAGGGATCCTTTTTCTCCACACCCTCTCCAGCACTTATTGTTTGTAGACTTTTTGATGATGGCCATTCTGGCCGGTGTAAGGTGGTACCTCATAGTGGTTTTGATATGCGTTTCTCTAATGAGGAGCGATGTTGAACATCTTTTCATGTGTTTATTTGCCATCTGCATGTCTTCTTTGGAGAACTGTCTGCCTAGATCCTCTGCCCATTTTTTGATGGGGTTGTTTGTTTCTTTGGTGTTGAGCTGTAGGAGATGTTTGAAAATTTTTGGAGATTAATCCCTTGTCAGTTGAATCATTTGCAAATATTTTCTCCCATTCTGGGGGCTGTCTTTTCGTTTTGTTTAGAGTTTCCTTTGCTGTGCAGAAACTTTGAAGTTTAATTAAGTCCCATTTGTTTATTTCTCTTTTTATTGTCCTTACTCTGACAGATGGATCTGAGAAGATGTTGCTATCATTTATGTCAGAGTGTTTGGCCTATGTTTTCCTCTAAAAGTTTTATAGTATCTGGTCTTATATCTAGGTCTTTAATCCATTTTGAGTTTATTTTTGTGCATGGTGTTAGGAAGTGTTCTAGTTTCATTTTTTTACATGTAGCTGTCCAGTTTTCCCAGCACCACTTCTTGAAGAGGCTGTCTTTTGTCCAATGTATATTCTTGGCTCCTTTGGCATAGATTAGTTGACTATAGATGCGTGGATTTAATTCTGGGCTTTCTATCCTGTTCCACTGATCTATATTTCTGTCTTTGTGCCAGTACCATACGGTTTTGATGACTGTAGCTTTGTAGCAGAGTCTGAAGTCAGGGAACCTGATTCCTCCAGCTCCATTTTTCTTTTTCAGGATGTCTGGCTATTCTGGGTTTTTTGTGTTTCCAGACAAACTTAAACTATTTTGTTCTAGTTCTTTGAAAAAGGTCATTGGTAATTTGATAGGGATTGCATTGAATGTGTAGATTGCCTTGGGCAGTATAGTCATTTTGATAATATTGACTCTTCCAACCCAAGAGCATGGTATGTCTTTCCACCTGTTCAAGTCATCCTTGATTTCTTTCATCAGCGCTTTATAATATTCAGAGTACAGGTCATTTGTCTCTTTAGGCAGGTTTATTCCTAAGTATTTGATTCTTTTTGATGTGATGGTATTGTGTCTTTAGGCAGGTTTATTCCTAAGTATTTGATTCTTTGTGATGCGATGGTAGATGGGATTTCTTCCCTAATTTCTCTTTCTGATCTTTCATTGTTAGTATATAGAAATGCAGTTGATTTCTGTGTATTAATTTTGTATCCTGCAACTTTGCCAAATTCATTGATGAGCTCTAATAGTTTTCTGGTAGAGTCTTTAGGATTCTCTAGGTATAGTAGCATGTCATCTGCAAAAAGTGATAGTTTTACGTCTTCCTCCCAATTTGGATTCCTTTTATTTCTTTTACTTCTCTGATTGCTGTGGCTAGGACTTCGAGAACTATGTTGAATAGTAGTGGCGAGAGTGGACATCCTTGTCTTGTTCCTGATCTCAGTGGGAATTCTTTCAGCTTTTCACCATTGAGAATGATGTGAGCTCTGGGTTTGTCATAGATGGCCTTGATTATGTTGAGGTAGGTTCCCCCTATGCCCACTTTCTGAAGGGTTTTATCAGAAATGGGTGTTGCATTTTGTCAAAGGCTTTTTATGCATTTATGGAAAGGATCATATGGTTTTTATTCTTCAGTTTGTTAACATGGTATATCACACTGATTGATTTGCGGATATTGAAGAATCCTTGCATCCCTGGGATAAATTCCACTTGATCGTGGTGTACAATCCTTTTAATGTATTGTTGGATTCGGTTGGCTAGTATTTTGTTGAGAATTTTTGCATCTATGTTCATCAGTGAGATTGGCCTGTAATTTTCTTTTTTTGTGCTATCTTTGTCTGGTTTTGGTATCAGGGTGATGGTTGCTTCATAGAATGAGTTTGGGAGTGTCCCTTCCTCTGCAATTTTTTGGAAGAGTTTCAGAAGGATAGGCATTAGCTCTTCTCTAAATGTTTGATAGAATTCACCTGTGAAACCATCTGGTCCTGGACTTTTGTTTGTTGGAAGTTTTTTAATCACAGTTTCAAT